>JACEFZ010023291.1:142500-168255 GCA_014155875.1 Cepaea nemoralis | reverse complement strand
TAGAGAAGGATGTTAGAAAGTCAGACAGATTAGACAAAGAAAATCAGTACAAAAAGTACCAAGGGATCGTGAAAAATTTCACATCGGGCGATGTATTGCAGCCTTCACCCACAATTTTGAATGCATTATGGAGCATTATCAGATCCCAGAGACCGAATGGAACATTATATATATGAGAAGTCTTTCTGGAGAACCTCTGAAAGTGATAGAGACCATTCCCAAAGATCTGAGGAAAGATTATCAATATACTAAGTCTAAAATTATGTCTCATTTCCTGTTAGATGAAGCAGGCTACAGAGAACAGTTTAGCAAATTGTCACCTAAACCAACACAAACGTTGTCTGACTACGTCTCAGTAGTACAGGATATTTTTACTAACTGGCTGTCAGCAGCCAAAGTGAATGATAGTTTTGATAGATTGAAAGATTTCATTCTTAGAGATAAAATTATTACATCTCTACCACCACCATTTTCGAAATTTCTATTGGAATGTGAGTGTGAGAGTGTGCGACAGATTGAGAAACGTGGTTTGGCTTACTTTACAGCCAACAAACATTGTTTTACCAGTGAATTGACTAGCATAGACTTTGTGGCAGCCGCTACATATGACAGAACGAAGTCAGTGCCCTTCAGTAAACAGAAACCCTTTAAGCAATCTGCTGAGAAATATTATCAGTGCAGATATTGCCATTTACCACACAATGAAAGTGATATGTGTGAAAAACATCCAGGGTACCTCACTTACTTACAAAATTACATAGATAAGCAAGATAAGGAGAGAAAGAGCTATACACGTCTCACCAAATGCTTCATTTTCAAAGCCTATGGCCACTTGCGCCACTCATGTAAAGGCAAGCAAATGACTAGAAAGGCTAATGCAGCAATGTTTGATAGCTGTTCCTCAGATGAGGAAATTGTTGAAAATCATCCTGTAAATTCAGCACATTCCATTGATGTATTTCATCTTGAAAAATGTACCATCTGTGATCGTTTTCACGAGGATGGCGTATTAACATGCGGCCACTCCATATCAATTACCAATGAGGAGGCCAGTTTAGTAATTAACTCCAAAGGTAAATTGAACATCCACTATGGATTTGTTAATGGTAAAGCTGCCACCGTTTTACGTGACAGTGGGAGTACTCTCATTGGTTTGAAGAGAGACTATATGTTACCTTCAGAGTATACTGGCAAACATGTTACATGCAGAACTTTCTCAGGTAACATCGAGAAATACCCGCTTGCATGGGCATATATTGACACACCATTTCTTACAGGAAATGGTAAATGTGCAGCATTAACCAACCCTTGTTGCGACATTATCATCGGTAACCTTCCTGAAGTAAATTATATGCCACATGACAGTATAACATCTTCTGTCAATTTTATTGTTGATAATACTATTTCGCCTTCAACTGAATTCATTGTTGACAATTTATTATAACCTGTGAATGAATGTATGTTTGCCAATTCATTAACGTCATCACATGATTGTATTGGTCTAAATGTAACATCACCTTGCCATGTTGTTGATATTACAAATGCAGTAACTAGATCTGCTGCACAAATGCAAGAACGAATTGATCAAACAGAGGCTTTACAAATATCAAGCCCAGTTATATCATCTCCTGAGACAACCAGGGAGAAGTTTATAATCGCCTCAAAGGCCGATCGATCTTTGCATAAGTATTTTATCTTAATAGGCCAAAAGCCAAGACTATCAAAGAACGCTAGATGGCATTTTGCAATGAAAGGTGGTATCCTGACACGGTATTATACCAAAGGTTCCAGCACCACTGAGCAAACGGTGCTACCATCAGAACACCGCAAACAAGCATTACATCTAGCGCATAACATACCCTTTGCAGGACAAATGGCTTATTCAAAAACTAGATCTAGATTACTGACCCAGTTCTACTGGCATAAATTCTGCAGTGATACCAAGCAATATTGCAGAACTTGTGACATCTGCCAGAAGCTTGTCAAAAAGGGTAAACACCCGCAAGCTGAACTGCAAATTACAGATTTAGCAAGTAGACCTTTCGGAAAGATCTCTGTGGATATAGTAGGTCCTCTAAACCATGTAACATCTAGAGGAAATAAGTTCATTTTAACACTAATTGATCTATGTAGCAGATGGCCAGACGCTATTCCTCTTAAGAACATAACGGCCAAGGATGTAATGGAAGTGTTCTTCCACATTTTTTTCTAGAGTAGGGTTCACTGATACCTTTCTCTCAGATCGGGGTAGTCAGTTCATAGCTGCAGCCACTCAAACCTTTACGAGAATGTTAGGGGTAAAGCGGTTCTTCAATAGCCCATATCACCTCACTCAACGGGGATTGTAGATAAAATAAATGGGGATCTTAAGCACATGCTCTCAAAAGTTACTCAGAAACACCCTGAAGACTGGGATACTTATTTGCCCGCTATATTATTTGCATACCGTGAAGTACCTCATTCCAGCACAGGTTTCTCACCATTTGAACTTGTATATGGTGCCAAACCACGCGGCCCATTATCTTTGTACCATTCCATGTTAACTGAATGTGTAACTGTACATAAACCTAAATCATCATATGAACATGTAACATCATTGCGTGATAGGATAATGAAATCTTCTGTGTTAGCTAAAGAAGCACTGAAATAATCAGGTGCTATCTACCGACAGTACGCAAACAGAGGAAACAGGACAATAACATTGACGCCAGGACAGGACGTACTACTTTTATTGCCAAGTGACCGACATCTACTGACAGACTCATGGCAAGGACCCTTCAAAGTTCTAAGTCAGATCTCGACTGTAGATTACGTAATTGCAGTTAAGAACAAACATACAATATTCCATATAAACATGCTTAAACCATACCACAACAGATACGAGGACCAGGTAGAGACAACTGCAAGCAAGACGATAGTGGACCATACAGATGACGACGAGACCGACGACACACCGACTCCATCTCTTGACACGACAAACAACTTGCAAGACATCGAACTAAGTCCTAATCTTACTTAGACAGAGACCAACAGTTGCAGACAACTATGAAGACATACTGACTGAACTGACAGACTCACTATACTTTATAAAACTTGACATGACAAAAGAGATTGGCTAATACCGATACATCATGACAGCATACACCTGACAGTATTTGCCATAACCCATCGACTTTTGTATGGAGGACGAGACTTCTTCTGACAGACCATGTAACAACATTACATCAGACATTTGACCGCATCAGACAGCACGGACTGACAGTCAAACCATCCAAAGTCGACATAGCCTAATAAGAAATTTCATTTTTGGGCTATAAGATTTCTAATGGCTTTGTCGCAACTGACGATAACATCGTGTCTAGAATTCTCAAATTGTCGCTTCCGACAACCAAGAAAGTGTTGCGAAGTGTCTTAGGTCTGTTGAATTACTACAGACAATTCAGTCCAAATTTTGCTGAGTTGACCGAGTGTTTCACTAACCTACTAACAAAGAATAACCCCACCAAAATTGTAAACAGCGAATGCTTACGACCTGCATTTTCAAAAGTGTTATCATACTTTTCGAGTAAACCTATCCTTAAATTACCAGATGTTAACACTACTTTCAGATTGAGATGTGACGCGAGTTCCGTAGCGAGTGGGTCAGTACTCCTACAGGAACACGACAAAATTCTCTACCCGGTATACTCGGTGAGAAAACTATCCATATTTCTTCTTTTGAAACATTGTATATTCCAGACAGACTACAGTCCGTTGACTATTACCACAACTGGTACTCCTACCAACCACAGGGTTGCGAAATAGTCACCATTGCTTTAAGATTTCAATTTCAAAATCAGGCACATACGTGACACAGAAAACTCGATTGCAGATCTTCTCTCTCGATGTCCTTACGACAGACCCAATAGCCAAATGGTGCCTGAGCGCACACAGCAGACGAATGAGTAATCTGCATAGTGATGTATCGCTCAGTAACACGGCGAAGAATGTAATCATTACAGTAACGCCTGTGTACAATATGTGATAGAGACCACGTCCCAATGTAAATATATTGTGTATTGTATTATTATTAGAATAACTGTGATGAATATTTGAGTGGTATGTGGTAGAAAGGATTTATTGAATTAAATATATATTAACAATGTTATGAACAGTGCTACAGGATTTCAAGCATTACTTCACTTGAACTGTCTTATTGTATTTTTATTAGAATAACTGTGATGAATATTTGAGTGGTATGTGGTAGAAAGGATTTATTGTTTTAATTATATATGAACAATGTTATGAACAGTGCTACAGGATTTCAAGCATTACTTCACTTGAACTGTCCAAGTATCCATAGCAAAGCAGAGTGTTCTGACGTATTTTAATCCGTACGAGAGGAACTGTGACACCTGAATTCCATAAGAACACTGTAATCCACACTGTGAAAGAAATATGTAATCCAACAGCTGGTTTCACGAACTGTGTACTCCGAATGTTTACCGAACATCCAGACAGGAGAACATTGTGTTATATTCATCTGAACACACCAGCGGTGTATTTCCGGTGTTTATTTAAATTCGTCTGAAAACTAGCAGACTATAGTGTAACCCTCACAAAGATGTGATGATGTATTTAAACGTTGTGAGTTCAAATTTTAAATATACGAATTGTATGTGAGGATTTTTGAGTATATGTGAACTCAGAATCATAAATTGATTTACTTGTTCACAACAGTGACATTTAGTTCACTTTTGTCAATAAGTTATGACACTAAGAAATTAATTTACTAATGTAATTTATTTAGTTTGAAAGCATGGGAAAATTATCGCCCTTATATTTTGTACTGTTTCCCTGATTACAATCAAGGGGGATAATTGAAATCATTGTTAATGTGTAACAGTTACAAAAACTATCCTCATGTTGCCGGATTGGTAACACGTCAAGATGACGTCAATTATGTATGGAGATAATTACCTAAGCTGTAGACCTACATGAGACTCTCCAACCAAATGAGGTTGGGGGTCTGATGTTGGAGTCATCTTATAGGGAGATACTCACAGTATGACCTATAATTGTTTAGAATTTTTGTTTAGCGGACGGGAGGTAGTTGCGAGTTCGCTGATAGCTACCGGACTGGCTGTGTCATATTACAGCTGAAGTAAGAATCCATCGAAGGGATGGTACTTGAAGAGTGTTGCTTGATAGCAGCAATGAGGGGTGTTTGGATAACTTACAATTACCTACGTATTTCAAAATAAACCAATGTGTCACATCAGTTGACTAATAATGGCTCGATTCTGACAGGTTGAATAGAATGTATATAGTTTACATGAAAGGGTTCCCCTGTCATGAAAAGGAGGGCGGGAGATTGTCATAATCTCCCCAGTTATACCGCGTCGCCTTCCAAATATGAGCGACGCTTATCACACTGTGCCAGCGAGGGTCAGTCGGTGTAAGTGGGAGACATGAAGTCCACGAAAGGACACCACTCCGACTGGCAAGAATTCACAGTGGTCAGCCTCAGACGGCTTGGGACTGTTGAAGGAGACAGACGGTCTGAATGATGCTCGAGTTGTGTGTATGAACGCGTATTGATAGAAAGCCTGTGTGAGATAGGAGACAGTGCGCCTGGGTTGTAGGATTGTAAGTTGTATTGCATGTATATATCTATTGACTGCATTATGTTATCGCTATGGTAATTGCGCGATGCATGTAACGATTGTGATGAGTGAGCTGCGTGAATAAAGTGTTTGAATTGTAGTTGTAGCGTGTCACGTCAAGTCATTCTGTGACCGTGTTTTAGTATCACATTTGTCAGTGTATACGAGCCTATATCATTGCTGAATGCAAGATCCTGACAGCGTAGAATGTGAATTTAAGGGTGTGCGTTTCCTTCGCATAGAGAAAAGTTTTTAAGAAGCGTAAACATCACATTTACACCATTATACATACAAACACCGTGTTACCTTAACATTATGGATCGTGATAGCACATATTTAGGGTCGAGCTTACCTGAAGGGACCCAAAACACCTTAGACTTTCACCTCCTAACTGGAACTACTATCGATTCTTACTAAGGTTTTGCGTGGAATAAAGTGGTTTTTTTTTTCACCGTCAATTTTTCCCCGGGGATTCTGGCGGGCACCTCAGGTTGTACGAATCAATCGTCGTTCTTATTTTGAAAATGTTTATGGTGTTGCATTCTAACGACATGTCCAAACCACTTGATCTTCTGTCTTTCAATAAATGTGGCACAAGGTGTTGATTCCACTGTCTGTCTGATAACAGCATTTCTTACTCGGTCTCGGATTGTTAAGTTGGCAGCTCTCCTCAGGCATCTCATCTCGCAGGTGTTGATTTTGCGAAAGAGTGATTTAGATAATGTCAAAGTTTGAGATTGGTAGCACAGGGTTGGTGTTAATATGCTGTTTATTATCTGTCGTTTTGCGGATATAGGTATATTTGGATGTTTCAGTAAGGGTGATAGTTGATATGTACGTTCACTAGCTTTTTGACATCTGATTTCGATGTCTCTGTCTAATCTGCCATCTTCTGAGATCTTACTTCCAAGATATTTGAATTCTTTAACTTTTATTATTTGGATGTAATCTTCTTTATTATTCTTTTCATAATTATTCTCAGTAACAGCTTTGTGTACCATCTTTTGACTACATCATCTTGTCCCACCAATATTGCACCGCTCCTCGATTTTACACATCTAGAGATAGCAAGAATACCGCATGACGAGAACACAGAAGAACCATCTGCAAATCTAACCATTAGAGAACTCCTGTTTGCGGACGACCAAGCACTAATAGCAAAATCAGAAGCTGAATTACAAGACCACATGAATAGTCGAAACTAAATGTGTAGGGAACATAACATGAAAATTAGCACAAGCAAATCAGAGGTAATGATTATAACTCAAGAAGAACAAACAACAACAATTCAGCTAAACGAACATCCCTTGAAACAAGTAAAGAGTTTCAAGTACCTAGGTAGTATAATATCATCAAATGGCAGATCAGAAGAGGAGATCAAAAATAAGGCAAATCAACTCATTGGACAAATGGCACCAATACTAAAGAACAAACATGTATCAATAACTACTAAGAAAGCACTTTACAACACAATCTTCCTACCAACTCTATGCTACCAATGCCAAACCTGGACAATGACAGAAAAAGAGAAAAGAAAAATCACAACAACAAAAATGAGGTTCCTGAGAAGAATACTCAACGTATCAAGAAGAGATAAGATAACAAATGAAGAAATCAGGACTAAAGTGGGGGTTAAAGCAGCACTAGATTTTATTAGAAAGCAGCAAGTCAAATGGTTTGGCCATGCAAGTAAGTTACCATTCAACAGCATACCACAACAAGCAATGATGTACAGACCAGATGGAAACAGAGGAAGAAGCCGACCACGTAAACGTTGGACGGAGGGAATAGCAGAGTCCTATGGGAATATCGATATATGAAGCCCATAATCGGGCACTCTTCACGATGTTTATACTTCACCTCGACACCGCAAGGTACAAGAGGAACATGATGAGATGAGATGAGATGAGATGACATGAATGAGATGAAATGTAATGAGATGAGATGAGATGTGATGGGATGAGATGAGATGAGATGTGTGATAGAGTGTGTTTTTCTACCTATTATTGTATTTATTTGTTGATACATGGAATGCAAGTCTTTTCCCTTGTTCGACCTATATCTCCATGCACTGTTGATTCAGCCAGACTCTTTCAGCCACTTTGCAGTTTTTGCATGTTTACTATTTATTTATGGATTGTATTACATTCGTATTTATCTGGCTTTTTCTTACTTCTTTCATCCATCATCTGTAAGATATTATGTTTCATACATTTTTTTGTTTGCAATTCTATGTGTAATTGAAATGATTTCTTTTGATGTCTGTTGAATTGAATCCTGCAACGTGTCCTCTTGTTTACCAAAAATCTGTATTATGGCAATGTTATTATATCTGTTCTTTACAGTAACATTGTATCGGTCACTAATTTCTTTGTCTGTTTTAAGTAACGTTAGATCTAACTTCTTTGGGGTTTTCTTTATGGTTTTAAATCTTAACCTCATCTTTTCTATAACTTGCACATGGTCATTATGTCCATCTGCTCCTGATGAAGTTGTTGCTGCTACTAAACTGCTTCTGAATCTATTTCCAATCAACACGTAATCAATTTAATTGCGAATATTATCTCCACGGACATGTCCATGTATATAATCATCTACTGTGGTGTTTGAACCAGGTGTTACATATCATTTCATGGCATCCTGCCCATGTTGTTAATCTGTCACCTCTCTCATTTTTATCATCATGGCCATTGCAACCAGTATGACAGTCATTTAAACATGTTTACGCTGGCCCACGGCCATGTCTAATTCATTATAAAATATATTAATGTTCCCTTACTGTCTGCTGTTGGCGCATATGCGTGTATTATTTTAATGTCCAGAGGTTTGCCATTGTGATTCTCTAATAATACTCTGTCTGAGATTGTCCAAAATTATGCCAACTCCCCTTTCGTAGTCCTTCCCTCCTGAGTAAAGTATTATTTCTGTATGTATCTAAATATTTGAATATCTGTGATATATTGGGAAGTTGGAAGCAGTACCCACTCTGACTTACCCCACAATGAAGTAACTCTATGAGGATGGGACTGATTTCATTTGGAGGGGATGGGTTCTTGGAAGCCAAAGTGACCCATAATAGCTCTGGAAATCTAGGGGTTTCCCAGGAATGTTAAATTCTTCCCTCCAAAATCTTCCTTCCCGAAAAGAGAACTAAATTAGCTCAAGATTCCCCCACCTATGATCATTTTCCCTTCTAGGTGAAATGGTCACAGGAAATTTATAATATTCAAAGTTCCCTTTACTTTGAGTAACCTGAAACCTGGGAGATTACAATAGAACAGAACTCAACTGTCTATTCGTGTTTACCCAGTCACATTTAGTTTCAGATCCTACAAGTATGTGCTGTAGTTTCAATAACTAAACACATAAATAATAATGAAAAGTTTTGACACACCACAATGGACTGAACAGAAGAATGCAGGAACAGTTAAATGTGTTTATTAATCAAAAGAAAAACCTGTGGAAGTAAACCAGTGATGCATTATGACATATGAACAAAACACATTAGTCTACAGGATAAGGTTCCAAAGACACAATGGAGATTAGAACTCCTAAAAGATCTTATGGCAGTTCTGGCATTTCATCACTGGACCACTCTGGACCACCTAACAAAGTATCTGCACTACACAAGGTTCTATTTGTGATGAAACTTCAATGAATCTGTAAGTTCTTGAGTTAGCAGAATGAAGAACTTATGCTAAACAGTTCTTCCTTATAAAAATGGTCTATCAGACTTCAGCCTGGATTATTAAACAACTGCAAGTCTCTGTGAAGTATAAAATTGATCCTAGTGATCTTAGAAAAGTCTCTTCATTTTGATTATGTCAATTCTCCATGAAGCAAAGATCAGTTCAATGGAGACTCTTTGATCAGAAAAACTCCTGACCACAAATCCCTTGTGCACCTAATTCCCACTGCCCAGCTCATGATTGGCAGTCTCATGGTCATTAGTGGACAATGATCTGCAACTCTGGTTCATGATATTCTGCGAACACCGTCATCCTCACCTGAGGTGGATAAACATGGTGAACACATTTATATCTAGCCAAAGGATGATAATTCTCCAGTGGATAAGAATGAAAAGGGTTTACAGACATGAGTTACAGAAGGTAGCAGATTCAGGAAGTACCTACAAGTCTAGAGCTACAGTGTCTCTCCTTGCTACTGGCATTAGACATCAGCAATTATATTGGGCAAGCTTTCTTTTACTGCACTTGTACATAGTGACCTGTTGGCTGATGTTCTCACAGAGGACACAGACACAGTGACTGACAAGGCTAGAAAAGAATGATGGAGAGTAAATGATGAGATGTACCCAGCATATCTGATCCCTACATAGTAATGGAACAGAACAGGATGATTGTTCATCTCATACATATTAACTCAAACTCAATGCTGCCACCATTGTTTTAGTCTGCCTGGATACTTTCCTGTTTATACCCTCTCACCTCTTCTGTCATTTCCTTTACTTACTTCTTCTGACACTGGGGTGAGATTTCCCCTTGATAGTTTAGAAGTGCTTATGCATGAAAGCATATAATGTCCTTTACTTACAGGGTGATGGTTTAATAAATTACATTCCACATGTTGCATGAAAGTAATAATGTAAAGAAACATACATTAATTATTTTCACTTCAAAGTTAATATAATTACATATAATTGGTATGAATGTGGAGGTCTATGTGAAATGTTCCTTATGAGGATTTACACTGCCTCTCATTCAATAACACACACACACACACACACACACATATATATATATATATATATATATATATATATATATATATATATATATATATATATATATATATATACAGAGTGAAAGAAAGAGATGAGACACACATTGTACTCATTCTCTCATTCTGACACCCCCCTTCCTTTATTCGTTCACTTGAGTGCTGGTGTTGGGCTGTTAGCTGGACTGTGGTTCGTCAGAGTGCTAAATGCTTGTTCGAATAAATCATAGCAGTATAAATGCTGGACCAGTCATGGAGGCTAAACAGTTACACACACATTCTGTCTTCACACAACGAACATATAAGATAAGAGGTAGAGTCTTTCATTCCTCCTTCTCCCATTCGCGTGTGTTGGCTGTTCGCTGTGGATTGCAACTAAGGCGACACATAGAGCACACAGATCATAGATTATCATGTACTAACCTGCTCTGAACGCAGTCAGACAGCCAGTAGTTTAGGAAGTAGCAGTATGGGCTTAAGTGCCTCTTTTCACAGCTTAAGACATAGTGATTGTACAGCAACTCTTCTGGAAAACGGAAGATAAAGGGCATCATATATCTACATCAGTGCTGGCAGAGAGTAGCCATTTTGGGACCGGGTGAAAGTTGGCGGCTATCTTCTGATAGAAGAATATATATATATATATATATATATATATATATATATATATATATATATATATATATATATATATATATATATATATATATATTCGTGCCGGAACTCACACACACACCACTCTCATACTTAAAGCATTACCTGACTCAGAAATAAACAAACTCAGGCATAATTTAGTCTGAAGCATTCCTTCTGAATCAGACTGAGGGACATACAGAGACCTAAACCACATCTGAATGCTTTGATGGTCGATCTGCATGTGCTGAAAGTTAGCGTCGCTGGACCCAAAATATTTCGCGGGCGACGCGATTCTTGTAGGCCACCCAATGAATAGAGCAAGCCTCCACCAAATGACCTGTCCATCACTGGTGTCAGTTCTATTCTTAGATCTGATGCCACATTCTTAGCATTCCGATGCTGCCTAGTGCGAACCTTTAGTGAGAAGTGTGTTCTGAAATTGTGATGTGCAGCAGTGAGCAAGACGGAGTGCGCAATCATGCGACAATAACGAAGACACAAACCATATATAGTACGATTTATTGCCTGGCATATTTCGCTGCATCTCGTCAGGTACTTACTGCAGATGTCACACAACGTAGAGTAAAATAATTAGAATCATCGTTCAAGCTGAAATATACACATGTTCACACAGTAATATCAGTTGTTTACCATGGTAATTTTAAATTGGCTATCATGTCTTTCTTTACAATATTGATTCAATATTTGCCGAGTCATCACTATACAGCTTCATTCATCTATAGAGGGGACCTTTTTATGCGTGACAGAATCACTGTGGTGTACGTGTCAAAGAGGGGGCTGGTTCAAATTTGTCTGAGGTCCTCTGTTACCTTGTACTGAGCCGCTCAATTTGTCTTCCCGCGTTTCATTACATTTCTTGTTATTTGTGTCGAGTTCTCACCGTCAGACAGGCTCTTGATTGAGCGTCCCCTTGTCCTAGTGACCAGCTGGAAACCGTCTTCATCCTCCTTACTATGTTGATCTGTCTGGGAGTTCGAGGTGACTCTTTGTGCCAGTATAGGCCCCTTCTTGAGTTGCACTTTGGCCGGACATTTATTACTCCAGTGGGAGTCCTCCCCACAGACTGTACACTCGGTACGGCGCCCCGGAACTGTGATGAAGAGACGGTGTAGCTTATCTTCTACTCCGTCCAACTCCTTGTCCACACAATGTGGCAGAGGATCTTTCGGATTGCACAGAAGTAACCACTTATCCGTGCTGTTTTTTAAGTTTATGCACTTCCGCATTTATATCTTCTGAAATATCCGCGGCTATTTTCTTCACTGTCCCAACCTTTGCGGTTGTAGGCATCCAGTGAATCATAGCCTTGGTCTTTTCCTTGTCAATGTTTTCAATTACAATAGTTAATTTAGGATCCTGCAGTTCATGCTTCATCCCGTGAAGCCGTTCATAATGGGCCGCCTTTGCTTCCAGTGTCAGCGTAGCGTACCATCTTTTAGGGTCCTCAAAATGGTAGATGGATTTTATCTCTTGCTTACCGATCCCACAAGGCCCCATCAAGACGCTCGCCATCAGCGAGTAGTTGGACCGAAATACATGAGGTCCTGATATAGAAAACACAAGTGTGTTTGCTTGATGGAACTCTCCTCCTTCAAAACCTTCTCTCGTGTTGACATTGACACGTTTTACAATTTGGTTTTCCATCTTCGATAATCCGTGACAGAGTAAATCTTTAACACAGGTATCCACGTGGTGAAAACAATCGAAATCACTTCCACAAAACTAATAACACTGATATGTTTGAATAGTCCGTGACAGTGGAACTCTTTAATAAAGATCTACACGTGGTGAAAACAATCGAAATCACTTCCACAAAATTAATATCACTGATATGTTTGAATAATCCGTGAAAGAGAAAATCTTTAATCCAGATCTACATGTAGGGACTTAAGTTTAGTTTAGAAGTGCGTTTAGTGTGCCAGCTAGAAATGAACATGTATCACGCAATAATAAACGAAGGGACATAACAACATAACAGTTGTTCAAGGGACATTACTTGAACTATTAAAATGTATCATGTGATTTAAATTAATTAAGCAGTTTTCAGTTGTGTGACAAAATGTGCATATTAATTTGAGAAAATATATATACGACATAAACGGCGGATGACAACTTAAAAAGTCCTTAATTTTTATGAAACATTTCTGGCTTTATTTTACATGCGTAAAATTTTATAACGGACTTTTCTATATCTTTGCAATATAAAATAGATAGATAGATAGATAGATAATTGTAGATAGATAGTTGGATATATTTTTGACCGTCCTTTACTATGGGGCGCAAATTATAAATATCCAAGAAAGTCTATGTCCCAACCCCAGCCATTGCCTTCTGGCCCAGCCCATCTCGAACTTCTTGGCATGCTCATCGATGGAGTCTCTTTGACAACCTAAAAGTCTTTGTCTGCAGTTAACGCCTTCTGGCCCAGCCCATCTCCATCTTCTTAGCACGCTCATGGATGGAATAGCTTATACAACCTGCTTGTGTCTCAGCCCATTTCGATCTTCTTTAGGACGCTCATGGAGTCCCTGAGACAACACGCCTGGGTGAAAGTCTGTGTCTCCAGCCAACGCCTTCTGGCCCAGCGCATCTCGATCTTCTTAGCATGCTCATGGGGTCGTTGAGACAACACACCTGAGTGAAAGTCTGTGTCTCCAGGCAGGCTGTTGCCTTTGTTAATGCCATGACCTCCATGGTTACACTCGATACTACTGGTTGATTAGGATTGTCGTTATACGGTCTAGGAAAAGACTTATTGTGTTACGTTGACTGTTAATTCTTGATGTTGTAAACTCTTCAATATTCGTGTAGATAGCTTGTATAGAAATATCACTGACGTCTCTGTGTGACTGTTCCTTAAGATGTCTGCGCCCCGAATGACAAGTCTCGCCCCTCTTTTCGCTGAGGGTTTTACCTCTGGCCCCTACATTTCCCGTGAATCGGTGAGCTCCTTGAGTGTCACTAACTCTGTCTTTGTTTTATTGTTAACCCTTACTATTCCTGTCTTGCGGGTTGTAGTGTGTGATTACTACTAAACTGACTTATGGCCTGTTAACTCTTTTCTGTCCATGACAGCCCGTACTAAGCCACGTTTGTACTGGACGAGTGCGAAACTATGGAAATTTAAGTATTGGCCAGTTCACGTTTCTTTGCGCTACTCCGATCTTTGAATTGTGCCGTCTGCTCTACGTCTCTACACTATCTAGGAACGGCAACGCTTCGTAGTGTTCGTGTCCCATAGGTAGAGAGGGGTTCTTTTGCGGCAGGTTCATTATGGCCTGGAACGATGTTGCTTGTAGCTCGTCTGTGGTGATGATTATTATATCGTCCACATAACGACGCTAGAAGACCATGTTTGTAATGTCTGAGGATCTCTTGTCTTCTAAATGTGACATGGAAGTTCGCTAGAAAAGAACCAAGAGGACTCTCCATGGCCACTCCGTCATTTTGGTGGTATGACTTTATTAGCCAACCTGGTAGCGATACAGATAGTCCACGTCCCTGAATTAGGGTTGCCAGATACGTGGGCACCAAAAGGAGGACATAATAAGACAAATAAAGAGGACAAGGAGGACATATTGAATGTTTCATGTGAATCGTTCCAGATTAAACCCACAATCAATACAATTTTATTACAATATCTGCCAATAAGTATATCTTACTCTTAGTGAATCGATCAAGAAAAAATCATGTTAAAATATAAATATAAATTCAATGGAGACTTTTATGAAACTGCTAAAAAAACATTAGTTAAACGGCCGATTGTACAATTATTACCTTATAATCTTTATTAATTGCTCATAAACTATTTAAAAAACAAACATAAAATATAAGAAAAGCCAGATATTTTAAAGGTTGTTAGCTTTGCCTGGCGGACCGAGTATATTAGGCTAAAAAGGAGGACATGTCATCTTTTTGCCGGACGTCAGGCAAACATACCCTGAATACAAGGCGAGACCTGACTTGTCTCTCACAGAAGCAGAAGGCAACAGTCGCTTATTTAAAATCCATCACAGAATGTCAAGTGTGGGATAAGCAGAAAATTTATTCCATCGTCTCGAAACTGGAAACAGAGTGCAAACTTACAGCAGGAGAAAGACGTCCAGAGTCTTGACCCAAATGGGTCCCCTCCCTAGAGAGTGCTAGGAAGATAAGTGGTCGAAATATTCGGCGAATGGAGGTTCTTCTGATTATCGGAAGTCTCCTGTCGTTCTTGCTCCGAGGCGGGGATTTTATCACAATGTTATCATTATCATCAACAAGTGCCTTGCTGGCTGGCGTGGGCGATCATGCCCCTTCACAAAATTGCGATCTCCGAAGGCATGGACAAAATCGTGTGCTGACTCCCTTCCGTGCCATGACAATAGATTATGAAGTTTTTGTTCTGGTGTAATATTCTTTCTTATTCTTTTCATAATTATTCTCAGTAACAGCTTTATGGACCATTCTTTGACTATATCATCTTGTCCCATCAATATTGCAACCCTCCACTGGCTTTTCTTCTTGGCTTTCCTCACGTCTGTCTTGTAGTTAGTATGCCTTAACGGAATGCCAGTTTAATATATAGTTGATTCCGGAGAGGAGGACAATGTGGGAGAATCGACCGAAGGGACCGGGCTGTTCATGAAGAACAGTGACGCCGTTCTAAATGCTCCTGCCCTTGACAAGGGAGGAGAGACCTGGGTGAGGATATCTGCTACATGGATAGTGCGCCATGTATATAACACTGGATTTGGATATAGGGTACCTGTGGCACGGTACTACATAAACTCTGGCTGGTACTTGGGAAGTCAACCAGGGAGATCGGATAGAACCAGGAGGGGGTTCGGATGCACAACCACCGGCCCTACTTCAGGGCCATTCTGCCTACTATTACTAATGATTCACTAACCCTATATGTCAGGTAGAAGTCTTTCAGGGTAGGGCGACACCTCAGAGACGAAGGACACACGACCTTGGCCCTAGCTATACTCCAGTCCGGGGAAGACGACGCAGTTCAAAGAGCCGCCTGACATGTCCTAGGCCCAGTTCATCCCCGGCACCGGAGAGCAGCTTATGAGGGAGACGGGACTCTTGGGTGAAGAGTCCATAATTCTGAGGAGAGGTGGTGAGAGTTAACTCGCTTATGATAAGCTTGGTACATGATGCTTTCACTGAGTGTTGTCCTCCACAGATTCTGCCTTCCTGATTGAGATGTTGAACGTCTGGTGACGGGTCCGATGATTGGGACCCAAGCAAGTGACGTGGTCAGCAGTCCGGGGACACCTCAACCAATCTCCAAGTGTACCTGCTCCAGAGAGTCTACTACGTCAGAGTACGGGGTCAGTTACCACTTTGCCAACGTCATTACCACTTGTAGTTCAACATGGCCACTTCATATGTTTGTCGCCTTACCTTACGGCAAGTATCCGTGTTGAGTTCTTGTCCACCACGTGAAGACATTAGACTGAACAACCGCCAGAGAAAGCAAGATACCATCAGAGATTTATGCCAGGCCACGTGGGCTCACGATTCTGTCGGAGTGCAGAGACACTAGAGACTGTAGGAACATTTCCCAGCAGATTCTGAGCGGGTGCTCCCACACTAACGACACTCTACGAGATTTATAGCGAGTAAGCGACGGAGTGTCACTTCTCTAATCGGCCACACTAGAGACATTCGGACGTATTGTCAACAGTGTGGGTCGGCCTGCAACGTCGTCACAGAAGAGAGGTTCCCAGAAACAGTTTAGTCGGAAAGAACACCTTCCATCCTCCCTGAGAAGATGGGATCTTGCTGGAGGACTGGATACACGCGGTGAGGCCTGTTACCGACGACTTGTGGCGTACTGCACTGGACCATTCCTAGGATGACAGCTACTTCCTGAGGCTACTCCAGTGCTTCTTTGTCTGGACATTGCTAGCATCCGCTAGGTTTATCTCATCCTTATCATCATCATCCTAATTTGTATAATACACACTTTCGTTGGCATAGATAGATACCAGAGTTGCGTCATGCCTTCATGACGAAGTGTGTTAGGGTAACGTTCTTTTGGTTGAGTGAAAGAGAGAAAGCCTGTCATCGTCTTGCTCATGTCTAGGTATCTGAGCTCGGGTTCACACAGGCAACAATAACTCCGTTCAATACAATATCGAACATTTATTGTAGTTCACTATACAGTGCGTTGGCGCAGTGGGTTAACAATCCCGCGCTGTGTTACATATCACAGAGATTAAACATCATCACACATAGTTATCACAAACATCCTAGCAAACTATCTAGCATATAGTCTATATATCCCAAATACACCTGGGTTTAATCTATTAATCTATTGAGTCCCTCTAAGGCAGGCCCTGTTGCCTCTCTCACGGTCCGTCTGTCCTCTGACCGTCCACACGTGTCCCAATCCGACACGGGTGGCAACTCTGTCCGAGTTCCTCGTGGACCCCGCAATAGGCGGGCCACATCAGTGTCCACGGGACAGTGGACTCAATGGCCAGTCCTTCGAGAAGGCTCTAGATTGCTCTGGCCTTCGAGTGACTGACTTCTTTCCCTTGGGCGGGAGTTGTAGCCCTTTGACTCATATCTATAAATGTGAGTCTGTGACAATAGGCATCTAGAGGCTGGTGGGGTATAGTAGATTGAAGTCACCTATTTCCCAGTCTGAGAACATCCCGTAGTTAATATATGGTATCAGTTCCCCTCACCCCAACGAATGTTGCTACAATTATGTCCATCGGCTTCTCGTGAAGTTGTTGCTGCTACCAAACTGCATCTGAATCTCTTTCTAATGAGCACGCAATCAATGTGATTGCGAATATTGTCCACAGGGCATGTTCCACGTATATAATCTTTGAGGATGGTGTTTGAACCAGGTGTTACCTATCATTTCTTGGTATTCTGCCCATGCTGTTAATCTGTCACCTCTCTTATTCTTATCTCCAAGGCCATTTCCACCAGTATGACAGGCATTTATAAATGTTTGCACTGCCCACGGCCATGTCTAATTCATTATAAAATATATTTATGTCTTCTTAATGTCTGCTGTTGGTGCAAATGTTTGTATTATGTTAATATCCAGAGGTTTGCCATTGAGTTTCACTAATATTACTCTGTCTGAGATTGTCCGGAAACCTTTAACCCCCTTACCCCCCCCCCCCCCCCCCAGCACTCATTTGATCCAAAATTATGCCAACTCCCTTTTTGTAGTCCTTCTCTCCATAGTTACGTATTATTTCTGTATGTATCTAAATAGATTTCTCACGCACCTGGCCATCGCATTTCACAATATATATTAACAACAAATTGATATTATGCATATGGCAAGAAATCATACAATTTTACTTCCCATATTTACTTCCTTAATCTCTTACAGCATAGGCAAATTATCATAACAACGTTGATTAATCACCACTTTTATGAACAATTTTGTCTTAACGGGTTGTGGACTGATCACAATGAATGGAACACAATTATTACAATAGTAGGAAGGGACATAAACACATAACAGTTATTCAAGGGAAAGTACGTGAACTAAAATAAATGTATTGTGTGATATGAAAAAATTTAGTAGTTTTCATTTTCTGTGATAGAATATTTAGAGCACTTAGAAAAAAAAGCATATTTGGCATGAATGGCAGATAATAACTTAAGAAATGTTTAATGTTTATGAAAAAGTTTTGGCTTTACTTTATATGCATAACATTTTATAACTATCTTATATATTTATTTGCAATATAACATTAAAGGTTGTTAACCTTTTTAATGGCACTCTTACTATGGATGGAAAATTAAATTTTTGACCGTCCTTTACTATGGGACGTAAATTACAAATATCTCTGAAAGCCTGTGTCTCTAGTCATTGCCTACTGTCCCAGCCCATCTGGATCTTCTTAGCACGCCCATGGAGCTCCTGAGACAACATGCCTGGGTGAAAGTATGTGTCTCCAGCCAGGCTATTGCCTTTTGCAAATGCCATGACGTCCATGGTTACACTCGATGCTACTGGTGGGTTAGGAATGTTGTTAAACTGTCTAGGAAAAGACTTATTGTGTGACGTTGATTGTTAGGATAACTGTTTGTTGTGTGAATTCTTAATGTTGTAAACTCTTCAATATTCGTGTAGATAGCTTGTATGGAAATACTACTGACGTCTCTGGTGTCTGTTCCTTAAGATGTCCGCGTCCCGAATGACAAGTGTCGCTAGCCTTTTTCGTTAAGGTTGTTACCTCTGACCCCTACATTTCCCGTGAACCGTTGAGTTCCTTGAGTGTAAGTAACTATTTTTAAGTAAGTCTTTGTTTTATTGTTAACCCTTACTGTTCCTGTCTTGCGGGTTGTATGTGTGGCTACTATTCTACTGACTTATGTCCTGTTAACACTTTTCTATCCATGGCAATCCATAATAAGCCATGCTTATACTAGACAGGTGTGAAACTGGAAATTTAAGTATTGGCCAGTACACGTTTCTTTGCGGTACTCCAGTCTTTGAATTGTGCCGTCTGCTCTACGTCTAATTGGAATATCTAGGTACGTCAACGCTTCGTATTGTTCGTATCCCATAGTTAGAGAGGTGTTCTTATGCGTCTGGTTCATTATGGCCTGGAACGATGTTGCTTGTAGCTCGTCTGTGGTGATGATTATTATATCGTCCACATAACGACTGTAGAAGACTAAGTTTTTAATTTCCGAGAATCTGTGTTCTTCTAAATGTGTAATGAAGATCTCCACTAGAATATGACCAAGAGGACTCCCCATGGCCACTCCGTCATTTTGGCGGTATGACTTTAGTAGCCAAACTCGTAGCGATAAAGATAGTCCACGTCCCTGAATACAAGGCGAGGCGTGACCCGTCTCTCACAGAAGCAGAAGGCAACAGTCTCTTATTTAAAATCCGGAAATTGTCTCAGAAAGTCAAGTTTGGGGTAAGTGGAAAATCCATTCCAACCTCTCGTAACTGGAAACAGAGTGCAAACTTACTGAAGGACAAAGACGTCAAGAGTCATGACTCGGATGGGTACCTCCCCTATTGCGTGTCAGGAAGATAATTGGTCGAAATATTCCGCGAAGGGAGGCGCTTCTGATTATTGGAAGTCTCCTGTCGTTCGTGCTCCGAGACGGAAATTTCATCACAAAGTCATCATTATCATCATC
Organism: Cepaea nemoralis; assembly: GCA_014155875.1. Classification (NCBI taxonomy): domain Eukaryota; kingdom Metazoa; phylum Mollusca; class Gastropoda; order Stylommatophora; family Helicidae; genus Cepaea; species Cepaea nemoralis. The sequence goes on along the minus strand of JACEFZ010023291.1, from coordinate 148,081 downwards.
AAGTGCCTTGCTGGCTGGCGTGGCTGATCATGCCCCTTCACAAAATGCGACCTCTGAAGGCATAGACCAAATCGTGTGTTGAATTCCCTTCCGTGCCATGAAAAAAGACTGTGAAGTTTTTGTTTTTTTATTGTAATCTTCTTTCTTTTTCTTTTCATAATTATTCTAAGTAACACTTTTGTGTACTATTTGTTGACTATATCATCTTGTCCCATCAATATTACACCGCTCCTCGAATTTAAACATCCGGTGATAGTTCCTGGTTTTCTACCTATTATTGTATTTATGTGTTGATACATGGAATGTGAGTATTTTCCCTAGTTTGTCCTAATATCGATGCACTGTTGATTCATCCAGACTCTTTTAGCCACTTTGCATTTTTTGCATGTTTACTATTTCTTTATGTATTGTATTATATTCGTATTTATCTTGCTTGTTCTTACTTCTTTCATCCATCATCCACAACATTTTATGTGTCATCCATTTCTATTTTTAGCAATTCTAAGTGTAAGTGAAATGATTTTTTAAAAATGTCCGTTGGATTGATTCCTACAACATGTCCCTTTTTTAACTAAAATCTGTATTATCTCCATGGCATCATATCTGTTCTTTACAGTAACTTTGTACCTGTCTCTAATTTCTTGGTATGGTTTAAGTAATGTTAGATCTAACTTCTTTGGGGTTTTCTGTATGGTTTTAAATCTTAACCTCATCTTGCCTATAACTGGCACATGGTCACTATGTCCATCTGCTCCTGGTGAAGTTGCTGCTGCTACTAAACTGCTTCTTAATCTCTTATAATCAGCAGGTAATCAATTTAATTGCGAATATTATCTACAGGGCATGCCGACCTATATAATCATCGACTATGGTGTTTGAACCAGGTGTTACATATCATTTCTTGGTATTCTGCCCATGTTGTTAATCTGTCACGTATCTCATTCCTAACACATAGGCCATTGCCACCAGTATGACAGTCATTTCAAAATCTTTACGCTGGCCCACGGCCATGTCTAATTCATTATATAATATATTTATGTCTCCTTACTGTCTGCTGTTGGTGCACATGCGTATATTATGTTAATATCCAGAGTTTTGCCATAAAGTTTCACTAATAATACACTGTCTGAGATTGTCAAGAATCCTTTAACCCTCCAAGCACTCATTTGATCCAAAATCATGCCAGCTTCCCTTTTGTAGTCCTTCCCTAACGAAGAAGTATTATTTCTGTATGTATCTAAGTAGTTTTCTCACGCTCCTTACCATGGTATTTCACAATATATATTAACAACACATTGTTATTATGCATGTGGCAAGAAATCATAAAACTTTACTTCCCATATTTGCATCCTTGGTCTCTTACTGCATATGCAAATTATCATAACAACAAGCTAGCAATGCGCTGATTAATCACCACTTTTATAAACAATTCTGCTAAACGGCTTGTGGCTGCCCACAATGAATGGAACACAACTAAATAATATAGTAGAAAGGGACATAACAATATAGCAGTTATTCAAGCGACATTACTTCAACGGGTACAAATGTATTATGTGATTTAGATTAATTTAGTAGTTATCATTTCTGTGAAAAAACATTCATACTAATTAAAGAAAAAATAATTTCAACATAAACTGCGGAAGAAACCTTAAGAAATCTGTAAAGTTTATGGAAACTTTCTGGCTTTATTTTACACGCGTAAAATTTTATAAAGGAGTTTTCTATTTCTTTGCAATAATACATTAAATGGTTTTATCCTTTTAATGGTTGAAGGATTTAACATAATATATTTTTGACCGTCCTTTACTATGGGACGCAATGTACAAATATCTATGAAAACCTGTGTCTTCAACCAGTGTCTTCTACCCCAGCCCATCTCGATCGTCTTAGCTCGCTCATGGAGTCGTTGAGATAACACGCCTTGGTGAAAGTCTGCGTCTATAGCCGTTGACTTCTGGCCCAGCCCATCTTGATCTTCTTAACATGTTCATGATGTCCCTTAAACAACATGCCTGGTGTGAGGTGGAGCTTATTTAGACTAGGATGTTGATAAAGGTATCCCGGTTGGGATGGGTTCAAATCCTTTGTAGCCTTCTGCAGGAAACCTTGAAATGGGCTCGTTTACCCCCACGTGAGGACAACTATAGATATAGCAAGTTTCAGTCTACACAGATGGGTCAGCTCAAAATGCTGTTCGAAATGGAGGAGCGGGAGTGTACATAGAATACCCAAATAATACTAGGGACACAGCCAGAGTACCGACAGGAAAGTACTGCCATAACTATGATGCCGAAATTGAGGCAATCAAGATAGCAACAGAGAAATTACTAAATAACAGCAATGGTACTCAACCTGTGGTGCTACTAACAGATGCAAAATCAGTACTCGAGGCGCTCCTCTCTGGGAAATCGCCAGTACTAAGGACACTACTTTCTGAACTTGGCAGTCAGCATAAAGTCACCATACAGTGGATACCATCCCACTGTGGAGTACCCGGAAACGACAGAGCTGATCAATTGGCTAAGGAAGGAGCCAAAGAGGAACAGCCTGATGTGCCCGTTACATACCACCAAAAGAAAAGAATGATCAAATCAGTCAGAAAGCCACCAAAACCTGCTCAAGATGACTACCACATTATGGACAGACCAGAACAAGTCATTATTCTGTGCCTCAGAACAGGACACAATAGATTACGCAACCACATGTATACAAAATTCAAGATTGGTGAAACAGCCATGTGCACATGTGGATTGGCGTCGCAGACAGCAGAGCACATACTCCAAGACTGCCCAAAATATAACATATCTAGGCAAACCTTCTGGCCTAGAGAGACGACAGTGGAAGATAAACTCTATGGACCACTGTGTGAACTGAAAAAAAAAAACAGTTCAATTCATGCAAGAGACGACATTGCAGATATAGACATATTTCAAGCGAACGAAAGAAGAAGAAGAATAGCAAGTTTCCTACACAAAATTTAGAAAGATAGGCTGCTTTGGAAGGCCTGGAGACCACGGAAGTTTACCACTAACCATAATGAAGATTGCATCCTCTATAATATAAATGAACTAATGTGAGTTTTTCCGCCCTCATGGGGGTCTCCATCAGTCTATACTCATGTGCTGTATGCACTGAACATATAATGTGTGCACTGAACATACACTGTTAGCACAAGACATCCAATGTGTGAACAGAACATATAAGGTTATCACTGAACAGTCACTGTGTGAGCTGAACATACACTGTTATCACAGAACATTCACCAATAAATCACCCATGACCTGATTACAAATACGAATCTGTAATATCCCCGGGAAGGTTAACCCGGTAAACAAATGCCCGCAAAAGTCGGATGTGTCGGCCTAACGGCGTAAGAACGCAGCTCTGTTGTAAACAGGCACAGCGCACTCACGTCCGGAAAAAAAAACTCCGGATGAACGCAGAAGAAGAAGACTCTATAATATGGAATCAAAGGTTGGAGTGCGGGTCAATCTGTGAACAGAACTTTATGCTCAACATGGAATAATACATGTTGTGAAAACAAAATTCATACGTATTATTTATCAAAAGCATAATGATACAATATATAGAAATATATGTAGTCACTAGTACACCTAAATGTTCTGCTATATCCTAAATGGAATGGTTATATGTTCTAAACCCATAGATGAAGCTCTCTCCCTTGGGTAAGTTCCATCTCAGGGTCCTCTTCAATGTTGAGCTAGGCATGGTAACGTTATACTGGCAGTCTCCAACACCTTGGTTTTCCCATTAATTAATTAAAAGATTACAGGTGATGCACTATCGCCGCTACTCATCAATCTGGTCTAGAGAAAGTTGTAAGGAAGATAAAGGAGGAATGTGATATTGGAGGAACATCCAAGCTGCTTGGTTATGCAGATGATATAGATATTATAGGGGTAAATGAACAAAAGACATTGGAAATATTGACTCACTTAAAGGAAAAAGCCCAACAGATGGGCCTGGTTATCAACCAAGATAAGACAGAATATATGGTAATTTCAAGAGAAGGAATGGCTAAAAACTCTGGCCACAAATGAATAGATAATATGACCATTAAAAGGACGGAAACATACAAATACCTGGGTACAATCTTCAACTGCTCCAACATCATAAGGGAAGAAATACAAACTAGAATCAATTCTGGAAATAAGATATACTATGCACTACAACACCTACTAAAATCAAATGCACTATCTCGTAACACCAAAATCACAATATACAAAACACTGATCAGACCACTTGTGATGTATGGCTCTGAAACCTGGAGTACAACGAAAGAAGACAAAGTCTTGTTACAAACCTTTGAGAACAAAGTGTTAAGACGCATCTTTGGACCCATTAGGGATACACAAAGTGGAGAGTGGAAAAGAAGAAGTAACAAAGACATTTATGATCTATTTAAGTCCCCGCTAATCACTGGTATCATGACGGCTAATAGACTACAATGGCTGGGGCATATAGAAAATGGAAGATAATAGGGAAACAAAACTCGCTTACACTCAGGAAATAAATGACCGTAGACCCCGAGGTAGACCAAGAAGACGGTGGAGAGATAATATATATACAGACCTTCAAGCACTTGGAATCAACGACTGGCAAGAGAAGGTCAACCAGAGAGACGAATGGAGACGGATTGTATCTGCAGCAAAGAACCTCAATGGCTCGGAACGCTGAAGAAGAAGAAGAAGCATTATAATACCTTGGAGGATGGGGATGGTGAGGGATGCATGGTAAATGCTGGAATAATAATTGATCTGGTAATAAATGGACAGAGTCATAATACCGCTACCTCTCTCAGCAAGTAATTCTGTATCACCAGGATTGAATGAACAGCAGTCATTTTGGTAGGCCCAACTTTACACCACCCATCTACAATACAAACAAAATGCAAACTACATAAGCATTTGACAAAAATCATATGTCATAAAACATGAAACATGTAAAGGGGAAAAATAAAATTGGAGGAGGAAGGAGAGTGGTTCCACTCAAAGGTGAGATCACTACCCTCTTGTCTCTAGATGGAATTCATTCCAACATCTGATGGAGTGTGACCCGTTAAGAGATAAACAAGTGTTCTTTATTGATGCCGTAATGTTATGATGTGATCAGTTCTTGATGAAACAATGTTAGTAAGACAAGATAAGGTCATAAAAATAAGACCAAATTTTGCTATTATGACAAGTCATCAGGTTGTGATTATGAAAGTTGAGACAAAGTCCTAAATGATGTCACAGGGTCCTGTTGAGACGGAGTCATCATATTGTGATAAAGTTCTGTTGTAATGAAGTCAGGCATGTTGTGATAAAGACAGGTTGAGACAAAGGCGTGTTGTGACAGATGCATATTGAGACAGATGCATGTTGTGACATCTTCATGGTAAAAAAAATGTTTTGCATATCCTTTACAGGACATCACTGTTAACATCAGCTTCTTTCAGGCAAGATTACGCTCTGTAGTTTGCCATTGATTTCTGAGCGGCCGGCTCACATACCCCAAAGTTACCGACGCGATTCGAACCAATGCTGATTCTCGCCGTCATTATGTTACTTACGAGAGT
>JACEFZ010023291.1:0-137500 GCA_014155875.1 Cepaea nemoralis | reverse complement strand
TCGTTGTGTGAATTCTTGATGTTGTAAATTCTTCAATATTCATGTACATATATTGTATGGAAATATCACTGTTGTCTGTTCCTTAAGATGTCCGCGCCCCGAATTACAAGTGTCGTTAGCCTTTCCGCTAAGGTTGTTACCTCTGACCTCTACATTTCCCGTGAACCGTTGAGCTCCTCGAGTGTCACTTACTGTCTGTGATTTATTGTTAACCCTTACTCTTCTTGTCTTGTGGGTTGTAGTGTGTGACTACTACTCTACTGACTTATGCCTGTTAGCTCTTTTCTGTCCACGACAGTCCATACTATGCCATGTTTGTAATGGACGGGTGCGTGCGAAACGATGAGGTTCAAGACCTAGAGTGCTCTTACCCCGCCCACCATGTCGACTGCATAAACAACATGACGACTCGGAATGGGAAAAAATGTGGCCTTGTTTGGATGAAGAATGACTTGCGCGATGATTTGTATTTAAGTGAGGAAGAGTTGCGCAATTCGTCGACCATTCTCTCTCGCCTGAGTCCATCTGAATCCAACGGCAAGACAAGTCAAGACAACTTTAGACGAATACAGGTGCAATGGGTGACCAGGGCGCTCTACGTGCCTGACCGTGCTCATTATGTCCCACAACGCTTCGCAGGCAAACGCCATCTTGCCCGTTGAATCATCAATGATTTCTTCCGCACAATCTGCTGAATCCTGTCTTCACATGCAAGGTAGGCATACCCTAGTTCACCGATGTTTTTAACGCCGAATCGGTGACCTTCGCCTGGTTTAGCCAGCCTGTCACAGCTGTTGCCCCGAGGGGGGGGGGGGCGCTGTAGCATGCTGACAGCTACTGGGAGCCACAGACGTTAGCTGGATGTCAGGCTTGGATCAGTGGGAAATGGGCCGTGCAAAGGGCGTGACAGCCATTCTTATCAAGGGTACTACCAATGCCCAACATCCCAGACCGCCCCTTGACCATAGTAAATGTCACATCCTCATCATCATGTGTCATGCCGATAAGCGTGAGCGGTCATGTTTCGCAATCTCACACGATCACCAGAGTGGTGGATCAGCTCCGTGTCCTGGTTTCGACCATGGCAAGCGGACAAGCCAATGTTAAACGACTTAGAAAAGAGAGTAATGGAAGGCGCGGTTCTTGGTAGAAGAGGCAGTGGACTATCAACACCACGACGCTTGACGGTAGAAGTGAAAGTTGATGATGATGATGATGATGATGATGATGATGATGATGATGATGAATAGACACCACTGACGCCACACAAAGATTGTTGGTAAGGGTTAAATGAAATTCATAACAAACCAAACAAAAAAGAAAAAAATGGAGAATAGAGATAGTAGGAAAGAGAGAGAGTGAGACAACGACATATATCGAGATGGAAATTGGGTAGACTGACATTAATGAGAGACAGACAGACGGACAGACAGACAGACAGACAGACAGACAGACAGAAACAGACATACATAGAGAGAGCGAGACAGAGAGATAGAAAGAGAGAGAGAGAGAGAGAGAGTTAGGAAGCTCTGAAAACTCAACTTACGTGATTGTAATGAAGGTAAGCAGCAAATTGTAGACACAGAAACGATGGGACTTGAAACACTGTGAATAAAAAATAAGGAACAGGAATAATAAGGGAACCAGATAATACACATTAACATTATGGCATGTTATGAAAACAACATCATCAACATCTTGTATTCGGATCAGATCCACGACTTTGGTGAAAATGTAAATTGCAAAACCTGATCACCCGTGCTTATTACCATGTCACTACATGTTCAGTGATGGTAGTTGATGGTGAGTGATAGTTTATATGTACCGGGTTTATCTGTTTTGTGAGATAGCAGGGGGTGATAAACCCCATAACTGAAAGCCGTGAATTTAAAGTTGGAGACGAAAATATTGTCACTAAAACTATCATTGATGGGAAGATAGACTTATAATAGCGACATGACATATAAAGTGTGGTATGCTGAAACCTTTTGTTAAACAGTGAACACATGGCGCATATAAATAAATAAAGGTGATATGTTTAATGATCCGCTCATTAGAATGTAAATACCCGTTCCAACTTTTATCGACAGAGACCACAACCTACTTATCTTTTTATTTTATCTGTGCGCAACTTTCTGTGTAAGTTTATGGCGAACAATTATTGTGACTTAGCTGAAAAAACTTAGTATTGAGGTAAGCGTGGATACACCGGGAATATATTATTTCCCCTACCTCCGTAATTATTTCTTTTCCCCGAGAATCTTGTTGTTTTTTAGTGAAAATTTCACCAAGATATAATAACAAAGAAAGAGTGATACTATATCTACTACACGGGGGAAAATACGAATAAACCACAAGGTGTTTATTATTGGGTGAAAATTGTCATAAGTCAGAGATGTTGTACGCATGTACGAGCGTTATGTGATGGAAAGTGGGGGAGGTTTATCAGAAGAGAGTAATTTAAAAGTTGTTGAAGTGCACAGTGAGAAGAACAAGCAAATAAATTAAGAAATGGTTGTTGGTGGAAGGAAATTAGACAAAACAACAGACATCACCAACACTAATAGAAAGATCAAATAGACCCACAACAAGGCAAGTAGTTGTGGTTCCTAGAGTATATCAAAACATGCGATAAACTAAGTTTGTAGCCAGTGTAACTAACAACGAATGTCTGAAAGAAGTTAATGAAACTAGAACAATGTATACAACATTAAGAAAGAGACCAATAGTTTGTTTGGTCGTGTGATGCGAAGAACGATCTTGGAGAATAGCTTGACAATTGGAATGCTAAAGGGGAAGAGAGACAAAACAAGAGAAATGATGCTGGATAGACTGAGATAGTGGGGTGGTGGAATAGCATCGCCAGAGCTGAGCCAGAACACCAAAGACCGATATTTGCGAGGATTCATGAACAACATCTGTATATTCTTTTTGAAAATAATGACTAAAGCTAGAGAAAATAATATAATAATTTCATGGAACATACCTTTTCTTGTGTAGAAGCGCTGGGAGTTGATCCACGACACTGGCGACAACAATAGCAAGTGAAGAACCCCGCTGTCACTGGCTGGCAGTTATGTAGAATGGTGACGGCAGACCACTGAGTGTGACTGAAGTGTTGTTTCTTCGTGTGGTCGTGGAGAATCGTTGACAGGAAGGACGTCACTGAAGTTGGCGATATTGCAACCTACTAACAGTTGTTTATAGATGACCCACGACGAATTATTCATAACGAGGCTGGGAAACTGAACCGTAACGGTCGCAAGGACACCTATTCAGGTCCAAGGTCAAACCGAACACGTCTGCCGGATTTAGCACAAGGGTAGCTTAGGACCACCCGTTGATAAAGGAGGGATTAATAGCCTTTTGGATTAAGCCGATTAGGGCGCCGAGTATAAGTGAACCACAACGACTAATTTAACCAAGGCTGGATAATTGAAAACTGCCGCGGTCGAGGAGACACCTATTCAGGTCCATTGTCAAAATGACCACGTCAGCTGGATTTAGTTTTAGCTGACCGCGAGGGTAGTTTAGGATCACCTGCTGACAATTGGAAAACTTCTTAATCAGCTGACAAAGCATTATTTCTTTAAACAAGTTGAACCACCTGGACTTAACAGAAGAAGCATAAACAATCTTAGGTGTGCTGACGCTATCGTGTAACTAACAGAAAACGACCAAGTGTTACAAGCCCCAGTGGAACAAGTAAACATGCTTAGCAGAAATGTGGCTAGCAGTGGAAAGGAAAGATCTCATCTCATCTAATCGCATCTCATCTCATCATGTTCCTCTTGTGCCTTGCTGTGTCGAGGTGAAGTATAACCAGCGGGAGAGTGCCCGCTTATGGGTTTCATGTATTGATATTCCCATAGACTCTGTTATTCCCGGTGTCCAACGTTTACGTGGTCGGCCTCTTCTTCTGTTTCCAGCTGGTCTGTATATATTTGCTTGTTGTGGTATACTGTTAGTTGGTAATCTACTTGCATGACCAAACCATTCGACTTGCTGCCTTCTAATAAAAGATAGTGCTGCTATAACCACTTTAGGCCTGATTTCTTCATTTCTGATTGTATATCTTCTTGATACATTGAGTATTCTTCTCAGGAATATCATTTCTGTTGTGATTTTTCTTTCTTCTCCTGTTCTGTTATTGTTCGTGTTTGGCATTGGTAACATAGAGTTGGTAGGAAGATTGTGTTGTAAAGTGCTTTCTTAGCAGTTATTGATGCATGTTTTGTTCTTTAGTATTGGTACCATTTGTCTAATGAAGCGGTTTGCATCTATGTTTTAACTCGTCTTCTGATCTGTTATTTGCTGCTATTATGCTTCCTAGGTGCTCGAAACTCTTTACTTGTTTCAAGGGGGTGTTCGTTTAAGTGAATTGTTGTGGTTGTTTTTTTTTTCTGTAGTTATAGTCATTACATCTGTTGTTGTTGTTGTTGTTGTTGTTGTTGTTGTTGTTGTTGTTGTTGTTGTTGTTGTTGGTGTTGTTGTTGGGCGTCCACAAACAGGAGTTCTCTAATGGTTAGATTTGCAGTTGGTTCTTCATCTGTGTTCTCGTCGTGCGGTATTCTTGATGTCTCTGTGTATTTGGTTTCTTTACAACAAGAACAAGAACAATAGAGGCACAGAACCTTGTCGTACTCCAGATCTTATGGTGAAGAGGGGTTCTGAGTGTCCTCCAGTTGCTCTCACTAGGCATTCATTGTTATTGTATAAGCGATTAGGTAAGTTTGTTAGATGCGTACTCACTCCTTATTATTTAATGATTCCCCACAACTTGTTTCTATCTGCTCTACAAAATGTGTACTCACTCCTTATTATTTAATGATTCCCCACAACTTGTTTCTATCTACTCTACAAAATATGTTCCCAGTATGACTCAACAGTGAAACGCCTCAGTATTGCTGCCTTTATTTTTTCCAGATTGAATTCTTTATTTTGTATTTCATCTTGGTCTTGTGATTTTTTTTTTTTTTTTGTTCAATGGGACTAATCTGCCGGTTTCTATAATTTCATCTTACAGTATGACTGGTTCTAGTTCTTCGGTGGTATCTGTGTCGGTTTCTTGAATTCCTGTGACATCTGATGGGATGCAGGGGCGTCACTAGGGGGGTGCGGGCCGCACCGGGTGACACCATCAAGGGGTGACACCAAAATAAAAAAATTGCAAATTTGACAAAGCAGACATAGCAAAATAACAAAACTTTAACTTTGCCCGAGTTTATCGAAGTTCTTTATTTATGTTTTACCTGAAGTATTGAAGTTATATTGTTCAATTTGTTTTCTTTCTTATGTCCTTGTAACTTTTTGACTTATTTTACAAACATTACTATGTGCGATTATATATGGTACAGGAACACTCGGAAGAAGACCATGGTGAAAGTCTAGAGGGGTGACACCAAGAGTTTACTGCACTGGGTGACACCAACCCCAGTGACGCCACTGATGGGATGTTGAGAAGTTGTTCGAAGTACTGTTTTCATCTTATTAGGATTTTTTTTTTTTGGTGTTTTGTTTCCTTATTGGTTCTCCATTTTCGCTGGTAATTATTTCAGTTGGGTCAAAAGGATTCTCCTCAGGATCTCATAGCAAAGTTTCTAGTTACCGCCTCGTATTTTTTTTTTAATTTACGATTTCTCCTGGGTCCTGGCTAAAGTTAGTAGGATCGCCGATTCCTCCGAAGTCGGAGAGTGTCTGCCTGTACGGCGGGGAACCACCAGTCTGCACACCAATAAGCCAGACATGGGACAACGGATACTCACGCAAAACTCAGGCCCTGTATGACATCACACTGATGTTGGACAACAGGATGCTTTCATCCGACATACAGGACTTCGCGTTGGAGCTCAAGCCAACGAACACAAGCAAGCAAGCAAGCACGATGTCTCCTTACCATAAAGACAAAGTTCATCAACGAAAATCACAGTAAATGAGGAGATACAAGAACAAGCAACACGGTTTCTCCTATCTTAGACATATAATACCAGACGATGGCAGAAGTGAAATAGAAATTTAAAAAAAAAAAAGCAAAACATAGGAATAACCAACAAAAATGTTTTCAACAGTATGAAAGCGATATTAACAACTACAGAGAGATTAACAACGCGTTAAAAATGCGACTTGTAAAATACTAGGTATAATCAACACCGCTGTATGGCGCGGAAGCCTAACATGGAACAGCACACATATTGCGTTATATTATGGTTATTGTGGTTATGTTATGGTTATTGTGGTTATGTTATGGTTATTGTGGTTATGTTATTGTTATTGCGGTTACGTCTGATTATATGTTATGTTCTTGTTTTAACCACCAATCTCTCACCCCCATATTTCTGTTAGTTATATCTGTATATTGTTCTGTTGTTACAGAATGACTGCAGACGAGGCCATAACGGACCGCGTGCTAACCGAACTATGCACCAACCCGTTCCATTATTGCACCGGGTGCATCGAAGAGCAGGGAAACCAGTTGGCCCACTCATGTCTGCGTGAAACGTTTGATGAAGCTGTGGATGCCCATTTAAGAGGTGTCATGGAGCGTCTTCTGACGAAGGAAGAACTAATAGACTAGGGATTCAACAGATTAAGGAGGCGTGTTCTTCGTCGAGACCAGGAGCTCCCTCCCTAATCACCTCAATCTACACGCCACACCCTACCATCACACTACAACTGGTTCAGACCCCGAGCCTTATCACTCTCCTCGGATTCGGATTGTGAGCTTATTTCACCACCAATCCAACCGAGTACTCCACCACAAAATACACAACCTCTTCGAAGCCAGCGAAGTGTGGATACCTTTTTAATCGAGGAGACCACACCATCACCACCACCACCACCACCGCCACCACATAATACACCCCCTCTCCGCAGCTGGATGAGTGCGGAGACGGTTATTTACGATGACCCAGAAGATTGCATACTTCTCCCAACACCACACCCTATTGTTATAACGATAGATTAAATGTCAGTTTGTTCTTGTTTTCCGTTCTCGTGTTTTTATACCTTGTTGTTGCCGATGTATTCAAAGCATCTTATGTCAAAATAAACTTATAAAACGACACCTGCTGGTTCTTCTTTTAGTTTTGCTGGTATATCACCTGTCTTATTTTATCATGAGGTCAACATAGTTGACAGGTTTGTTATGTTGGTAGAGCTCGGCGTAGCTGATAGGTTTAACACGTTTAGAGTGTTGAAGTGTTACATAGAACCTGAACTTTTGTCTGGTTGTGAAACGTGGACACTGAGGCGACAAGATCACCTATATCTAATGGTAATAGAATGGTGGTTTCTACAACATTCCAGTCATACAGAGCAAGGGAATACTACATGACCTAGGTATTGTCTGGTATTATTAAGGACCCTGAGTCAATGCAGCACACCACCACCCCGTTTACCACCGAGTACACGTCTTCATCCACTCATCCACGTTCTCTTCCCAGCCTGTACACCTGTGTCAATTGGGGGACTTTTAGTTGGTGTATACATTAAAACGCACTGGGGATATGATAGAACCTGACGACAACACAGGTGTGATAGTACACGTATCAGAGGTCCATGTAAGTTGCACCCAAATCGACTGTGGTTGACTTCGACCCAGTATGTAGAGTTTTGGAAATAAGGGTCACAGCCTCTACATCACAGACAAAAGAGTAGGCGATGTGAAGTTGATGCAATACATATAGCCTGTATTATCTCTAGCAACCTTTGATGTTTCTCATAGTACAATATGACCTTACCAGTAGCTAAAATGTGTTATAGAACTGATAAATAACTCTGATGTGTTATGTAGTGTGTACCAGGTATAGTGACGGCTAGTCACGAGCACCTGTTTTGTATACATTGATTGAAACTAAATTTCGTGAATACAATTTCAATGTAATTTCACGCGCACACGCACTCGATTACTACAACTAATAATAACCCCACACCGCCCACGTCAATCTCGAAAGACAGCTCACCGCAAAGACTCCACTCCAACTGCCCCTACCTCTTAACAATGAATCAATTTTAAAAAATGCGCCAATCACCGACACCCCACCTCTTTACAGCCATCTTTAATTTCCTCAACCTCCCTCCACCCCACTACCACTAATAATAATAACCGCCATATTAATATTTAAATTACAAAATAAAAAACCATCTTTTAATTTTCCCAATCTTCCGGTTTAGCCACGACACCACCTGTGGAAAAGTATCGTACTCCTAACCATTACACACCAACAATAGTCCCACACCGCCCACCTCACACCCGATAGAAAATTCGACCACTACGATTCCACCCCAACACCGCTTAACAATGAAGCACCATAAAAAAAATTTCCAACCTCCCGGCTTAGCCATAACGGCACCCCACATACACACGTACACCCGCTACTACAACCAATAATACACCCAACCTCAATCCTGATAGACCAAAGGCATTACTATCCATGACTAATAATAAACACCTACCCATCCACGTCGCATATTTTATTGGCACTCGAACCCGCCCCGCACGCACACACACACTTAATCAACCGCCCGCTTCTCACGCTTTCATCCCGCCCGCCTACGTCACGATCACCCGCCCCTTGCACAACCCACGCACCACCTAAATCCCGATATCGGCCACTACGAATCCACCAACAACCACCCCTACCGCCTAACAATTAAGCGCCATTTTTTAATTCCCCCCACCTCACACATCTTTAATCTTCACCCACCATCAACTACTACAAATAACAATAGCCGCCATCTTTAAATAACACAAAAAACAAAGAAAAAAAGAAATGAGTTATATCCCCTTTGGATCCCCCTTGAAAATGGGGATCCAATTTCGGGGGGATCTGATGACGTCACATATAGCTTATATAAGGAAAAATTGGGGATCCGGATCCCCATTTGAGGTGGCTAAACCTCCTACTATACTACTGGCGTGACAGCCATCCTGATTAAAGGTACTACAAATGCCCAACATATTAGCACCGCAGCCAAGCTTGCTAGCCATGCGCTACCAGGGCTTCCTTAAATAAAAACAGCATGCGGTACCATACTGGAACTTCACAAAAGAGTACAAAATAAGAGACAACACATCAGTATACGCGGCAGAACTAGTAGGAATTATGAAAGGACTAGAAATAGCTACAGAGTACCCCTCTATAAAACTAAGTATACTGACGGATTCACTATCCTCAGTACAAGCGCTAGTTCAGAATCCTTTAACCCCTCCCCCCTCCCCACCCCACCCCATCTATAATAGCACTCATTTGATCCAAAATTATGCCAACTCCACTTTTTTAGTCCTTCCCTCATGAGTAAATTATTATTTCTGTAAGTAGTTAAATAGTTTTCTTACGCTCCAGGCCACCGCATTTCACAATATATATTAACAACAAATTGTTATTATGCATTTGGCAAGAAATCATAAAACTTTACTTCCCATAGTTACATCCTTGGTCTCTTACAGCATATGTAAATTATCATAACAACAGGCTAGCAATGCTTTGATTAATCACTACTTTTACGAACAATTCTGTCTAAACGGGTTGTGGACTGACCACAATGATAGTAACACAATTATGTACGAAAGTCGAAAGGGATATAACAACGTAACAGTTAAGGGACATTACTCGAAATAAAATAAATGTATTATTTATTTTAAATTAATTTAGAAGTTTTCATTGTCTGTAAAATTTTCTTTACGGTAATTTGCAACAAGTTAATAAAGCATCAATGGCAGATAAAAGCTTAAGGAATATTTAATGCTTATGAAACAATTTTGACATTACCTTTTAATTCGTAAAAGTTAATAATGGACTTTTCTATTTCTTTTCAATATAATATAAAATCTTTTTATACTTTTAATGGCATAGCGGCAAATTGAACAAATAAAATATATTTTTGACCGTCCTTGACTATGGGACGCAAATTACAAACATCTATGAAGGTCTGTGTCCCCAGCCATTACCTTCTGGCCAAGCCCATCTCGGTCTTCATAGCTCGCTCATGGATGGAGTCGTTGAGACAACACACCTGGGTGAAAGTATGTGTCTCCAGGCACGCTGTTTCCTCTGTTAATGCCATGACCTCCATGGTTACACTCGATGCTACTGGTGGATTAGGATTGTCCTTAAAGCATCTAGGAAAAGACTTATTGTGTTACGTTGACTGTTAGAATGAACTGATCGTTGTGTGAATTCTTGATGTTGTAAACTCTTCAATATTCGTGTAGATAGCTTGTATGGAAATGTCACTAACATCTCTATAGTGTCTGTTCCTTAAGATGTCCGCGCCCCGAATGACAAGTCTCGCTACCCTTTTAGCTGAGGTTGTTAACTCTCGCCCCTACATTTCCAGTGAACCATTGAGCTCCTTGAATGTCACTAACTGTCTGTTAACCCTTACTCTTCTTGTATTGTGGGTTGTAGTGTGTGACTACTACTCTACTGACTTATGTCTTGTTAACTCTTTTCTGTCAACGGCAGTCCATACTATGCCATGTTTGTAATGGACGGGTGCGTGCGAAACGGTGAAGTTCAAGACCTAGAGTGCTCTTACCCCGCCCACCATGTCGACTGCATAAACAACATGACGACTCGGAATGGGAAAAAATGTGGCCTTGTTTGGATGAAGAATGACTTGCGCGATGAATTGTATTTAAGTGAGGAAGAGTTGCGCAATTCGTCGACCATTCTCTCTCGCCTGAGTCCATCTGAATCCAGTGGCAAGACAAGTCAAGACGACTGGAGACGAATACAGGTGCAATGGATGACCAGGGCGCTCTACGTGCCTGACCGTGCTCATTATGTCCCACAACGCTTTGCAGGCAAACGCCGTCTTGCCCGTTGAATCATCAATGATTTCTTCCGCACAGTCTGCCGAATCCTGTCTTCACATGCCAGGTAGGCATACCCTAGTTCACCGATTGGTTTAACGCCGAATCGGTGACCCTCGCCTGGTTTAGCCAGCCTGTCACAGCTGTTGCCCCCGGGGGGGGGGGGGGGGCGCTGTAGCATGCTGACAGCTACTAGGAGCCACAGACGTGAGCTGGATGTCAGGCTTGGACCAGTGGGGAATGGGCCGTGCAAAGGGCGTGACAGCCATCCTTATCAAAGGTACTACCAATGCCCAACATCCCAGACCGCCCCTTGACCATAGTAAATGTCACATCCTCATCACCATGTGTCATGCCGATAAGCGTGAGCGGTCATGTTTCGCCATCTCACACGATCACCAGAGTGGTGGATCAGCTCCGTGTCCTGGTTTCGACCATTGCACGCTGCCAAGCCAACGTTAAACGACTTAGAAAAGAGAGTAATGGAAGGAGCGGTTCTTGGTAGAAGAGGCAGTGGACTATCAACACGAAGATGGACACACGATAGTAAAAACACCCTAGTGGACAGGGGAACTGGCGATAGATCGAGCGTCTCTCTCTTGCAGGCCGTGTTGCATATCCTTTACAGGATGTCGCTCAGTCCCAGCATTTTTTGGCTATTTATGATTTCTTGGCAAGTTTACGTTCAGTAGTTTGTCATTGCTTTCTGAACCACCGACACTCATACTATTATATGAAAACCAACGCAAGGCGGTCTGCTGCTAAATCTCCCGCTGTGTTTAGAACACGGTATGCGGGATTACGAATTGCGTTCGTAAGGCCTTCGCCACGGAGCCGCCTCAAAAAATAATCCCCGCCTCGGTTGGGATTCGAACATATTAGCACCGGACCGCCAGCCAAGCTTGCTAGCCATGCGCTACCGGGGCTTCCTTAAATATAAACAGCATGCGGTACCATACTGGAACATCAAAAAAGAGTACAAAATAAGAGACAACACATCGGTATACACGGCAGAACTAGTAGGAATTATGAAAGGACTAGAAATAGCAACAGAGTACCCCTCTATAAAACTAAGTATACTGACGGATTCACTATCCACAGTACAAGCGCTAGTCCAGAATCCTTTAACCCCAAATTATGCCAACTTTCCTTTTGTAGTCCTTCCCTCCTGAGTAAAGTATTATTTCTGTAAGTATTTAAATAGTTTTCTCACGCTCCAGGCCACGGCATTTCTCAATATATATTAACAACAAATTGTTATTATGCATTTGGCAAGAAATCATAAAACTTTACTTCCCATAGTTACATCCTTGGTCTCTTACAGCATATGTAAATTATCATAACAAAAGGCTAGTAATGTGATGTTTTGATTAATCAGCACTTTTATGAACAATTCTGTCTAAACGGGTTGTGGACTGACCATAATGAAGGAACACAAGTAAGTACAAAAGTCGAAAGGGATATAACAACGAAACAGTTAAGGGACATTACTCGAAATAAAATAAATGTATTATTTAATTTAAATAAATTTAGAAGTTTTTATTGTCTGTAATATTTTCTTTACGGTAATTTGCAACAAGCTAATTCAGCATCAATGGCAGATAAAACTTAAGGAACATTTAATGCTCATGAAACAATCTTGACATTACTTTTTAATGCGAAAAGTTGATAATGGACTTTTCTTTTTCTTTGCAATATAATATTAAATCTTTTTATCCTTTTAATGCCATGATTGGTTGTAAACACAAATAAAATATATTTTTGACCGTCCTTGACTATGGGACGCAAATTACAAACATCTAGGAAGGTCTGTGTTCCCAGCCATTGCCTTCTGGCCAAGCCCATCTCGGTCTTCTTAGCCTGCTCATGGATAGAGTCGTTGAGACAACACACCTCGGTGAAAGTCTGTGTCTCCTCGCCTGGCTGGTTTAACGCCGAATCGGTGATCCTCGCCTGGTTTAGCCAGCCTGATACAGCTGTTGCCCCCCCCCCCGGGGGGGGGGGGCGTTGTAGCATGCTGTCAGCTACTAAGAGCCACAGACGTGAGCTGGATGTCAGGCTTGGACCAGTGGGGAATGGGCAGTGCAAAGGGCGTGACAGCCATCCTTATCAAAGGTACTACCAATGCCCAACATCCCAGATCGTCCCTTGACCATAGTAAATGTCACATCCTCATCATCATGTGCCGTGCCGATAAGCGTGAGCTGTCATGTTTCGCCATCTCACACGATCACCAGAGTGGTGGATAAGCTCCGTGTCCTGGTTTCGACCATGGCACGCGGCCAAGCCAATGTTAAACGACTTAGAAAAGAGAGTAATGGAAGGAGCGGTTCTTGGTAGAAGAGGCAGTGGACTATCAACACGAAGATGGACACACGATAGTAAAAACACCCTAGTGGACAGGGGAACTGGCGATAGATCGAGCGTCTCTCTCCTGCAGGCCGTGTTGCATATCCTTTACAGGATGTCGCTCAGTCCCAGCATTTGTTTGGCTATTTATGATTTCTTGGCAAGTTTATGTTCAGTAGTTTGTCATTGCTTTCTGAACGACCAGCACTCATACCATTATATGAAAACCAACGCAAGGCGGTTTGCTGCTAAATCTCTCTCTGTTTCGAACTCGGTATGCGGGATTAAGAACTGCGCTCGTAACCTCTTCGCCACGGAGCCGTCTCAAAAAATAATCCCCACCTCGGTTGTGATTCTTCTTCTTCTTATTCTTTGCGTTCATCCGGAGTGTTTTTTCAGATGTGATTGCGATGTGTCTCGTTAGGCACCCTTGAGTCAAAACCATTAGGTCGACACATTCGGCTTTTAGCCTGCATTTTTGACCAGGTTAGCATTCCTGGGAGAACTTTTGTGGTACCGTCCACCTCCCAACTGGTCAAGTTGGAACAGTCGAAGACTTCACTGTCATATCCCTCAAAGGAAGGCAGGGACAGTCCATAGCATTTTCCACCATCCTAGGTGGCTTCCATAATTGCAGAACCGACACATACCGCTCTAGTGCTGGGCTCACCGAGGGATTCCTCACGTCCTGCTCATGGCTGTTTTAATTCCTCACTTCAATATATTGGGCATTTCGTTCGCCCCGGGCTGTTCCCGCACAAACCAGACAGGTCTGCAGACGGTATCCACTCAGCGAGTTTTCGACTCGGACATGTGCTTGTCGTTGTGCCCGTCAGAGCTGTTCCAGGCACGACGGACATTCGGAAAACTACCTAGTCAGAGCTGTTCCGAACAAGAGCGGCATTCGGAAACTAGGTAGTCAGAGCTGTTCCTAGCGCGAAAGACATTCGGACGAGACATTTCATTCGGACGTAAATGCGTAGTGCCAATTTTTATTTTGCCACCCGTAGGACGACACTTCCGGCTTCGGCGGGCATTTTTAATGAGGTTAGCCTTCCTCGGGTTTCGAGGCAAGTTACACTTATTGTTGTGATGTCGCCCACATCTCAGCTGGTCAAAATAGAACGTCAACGACATCACGGTCAACTCTCAAGGGAAGGCAGGGGCAGACAATGGGCATTCCCTCACTATCCAAGGAGGCTTCCATAATTGCAGAGCCGGCACATATTGCTCTGAGACTGGGCTCACCCGAGGAGTTGCCACGTCCTGCTCATGGCTGCTTTAGTTCCTCACTTCCATGTGTTGGGCATCTCGCTTGCCACTGGTCGCTCAAGCACACACCAGGAACGGTCAGTCTGCGGTCGACATCCACTCGGTAAGCTTTTGCTTTTGACTTCGGACCACGCAATGGATTCGCTAGCCGTGCGTTCCATTTCATGTTATTGAGACGTCTTTCCACTTTTGTCTACACTCTCTACGAGTTAGATACAGACAGTTTTCGTAACCATTTCATTCGACTGGGGCACTTTTTCTACCTTTTAGTACTCGCTCACGAGGTAGGCTACATGTGCTGCCGGCTCAGCACCTTACCTCCGTGCAGCAGTGAACAAGAAACGGACAGGCCCTCTCATCCGGGGATTCCTCATATCCCCCAGCTGAGAGCCTTCGTACAAGTATCAGAACTGGGCATGTAGCGTGCTCACTATCTCACCTCTATTTTTCTGTAGGTGGGTATCGGCCCGGCTCTCACATCCGAGGGTTAATGGCTTAGAGGCGTTCAGCCTCAACCATCGACAGAGAGCCTTAGAGTATGTGTCCGGACCAAGAACTTCTGCCTTCGTGCGCCTGATTTAAACTTTTGTCTGCTATCCTCAGTCTACCTGCAGAGCAGCAGGTTGTGTCTCTCTTAGTCTGGCCCCTATCCCATAAGCTGTCCGATATGTAGTTTTCATCCATCGACAAGCACATGGGTCAATGGGGCAAGCAAGCTCCCCCACCACGGCAAGGTGGAGACACATCGGGGGAGGGTTGGGATTCGAACATATTAGCACCGCACCGCCAGCCAAGCTTGCTAGCCTTGCTCTACCGGGGCTTCCTTAAATATAAACAGCATGCGGTACCGTACTGGAACATGTAAAAATTGTACAAAATAAGAGACAACACATCGGTATACACGGCAGAACTAGTAGGAATTATGAAAGGACTAGAAATAGCGGTAGAGTACTCCTCTATAAAACTAAGTATACTGACGGATTCACAATCCGCAGTACAAACGCTAGTCCAGAATCCTTTAAACCCCCCCCCCCCCCACACACACCCCAATAGCACTCATTTGATCCAAATTATGCCAACCTTTCTTTTGTAGTCCTTCCCTCCTGAGTAAAGTATTATTTCTGTAAGTATTTAAATAGTTTTCTTACGCCCCAGGCCACCGCATTTCACAATACAGAGGATTGCCTACATACGACCTATGCAACTTACGACCATTCGACTTTACGACCACAATTACTAGCCATATTAGATTTCAGATTTATTTCTGCCTCAATTATCAGTCGAACGGCGTTGTCTGCAGTCATCAAGAGAAGCCAAGAAAGAAGAGGATGATCCAGAAAGAAAGTTCACCACTAAGGGATTATCAGAAGGTTTGTCTTTACTGAATAAACTTCTTATACATTTCGAAGCAATGGACCCAAACATCGAACAATTTGCAAGGATTGAACGGATGGCGCACGATGTGTTTCGTCCGTATCGTGAAATTTATGATGAAAAAAAGAAACATACAATTCAGACAAAGCTCACCATGTTTATGAAAAAAACCAACTCCGGTACCCCCAACTGCTGCCTTAGATGACGACATTAATGATCTGCAGCCAAGCACCAGTGGCCAATAAAATGTTTCGTACATGTTTATATATTTGATGTTAATGACAATTTAATGTGTTTTGCGATTGGGAAAATGTTTCCTATAGTATTTTCCACATCTGTATTTTGTATGTTTTGCAAATATTAAACCAGTTGTACATGTACAGTTAATGCAGTGTTTTTCTTAAACCTGACGATGTAAAAATAAGAAACAAAATGGTGTAGAGATGATACAAATGGCACAAAATGAACATCGAAAATTATGATTTATAACAATAATAACAGAAATTTATGATATAATTTAACTCAAATATTTTTATAACATCACTTCACATTACTGTACTCATAGCGTACTCAACTTACGACCAAATCGTGTTACGACAGGTCTGTCGGAACCGATAGTGGTCGTAAGTCGAGCACTAGCTGTATATATTTACAACAAATTGTTATAATGCATATGGCAAGAAATCATAAAACTTTACTTCCCATATTTTGAATGTTCAGGGCAGGAAAAAAAGCTGGGAGCAGCCACCGTGGTAGAGTTTCAAGGTGGAGAAAGCTTGGGTGGATAAGCGTAGCGCTGTAAGGAGATGGCAAAATGCCAAGAAGAACAGAGCTGGTCATCCTAGTCCCAGCTTGCACTTAGAAAGAGAGATGCACACAAAAGTAAGCTATTTCAAAAAAACTGGTCAAGGTGGTTAAAAGCGAAAAATGGGCAGAGGTGTGTCAAAGAGTAAGCACAGACAAGTCACTGAAATTGTTCTGGCGACTACATAAAAGCATGAGTGGTGTAGTCAAGAATAAGAGCATTTCTGACTTCCAAGGTGCTGACCTCATCTGGCAGAGGACTGACGAGGACAAGGGCAAAGCCCTCTTTGAACGCTACCTTGAGCAGAGCAACCAGACAGATATGGGAGGCCGAAATCTGGCCAAGGAGGTCACCTCAGACAGATGCAAGGCCCAGAACACTTCGGATGAAGACACAGTGACAGTGAAAGAAATCAAGGCTGTGCTTCGACGATCAAAAAACAGTGCTCCAGGTCCTGATGGCATAAGATACGACGACATAAATAGGTGTACCGACAATGAGCTAGAGAAACTAGCAGACATGTACAACAACAGTATAGGGAGTGCTAGCATCAAGGAGGAATGGTTACATAGCTATCTGATTCCCTTGCCGAAGCCTGACAAAGACCACACAAAAATTCAGGGATATCGAATTATAACCATGCAGAATACAATAGGCAAGCTGCTGGAGAAGGTAATTGCCAGGAAAATATCAAGCCAACTAGAGAGGCAAGGTGTTTTCCCACCTACCCTGGGTGGGTACCGTCCAAAAAGAGAAACCTGGACCAATGCAGCAGTCTTTGCCCATGATGTCTATGAAGGTTTCCACTCAGGCACTGAAACCGTTGCTGCAGCGATTGATCTTGAGGGCGCATACAACAGAGTACCACTGGATTTTTTAATGTTTCAGCTTCTTGAACTAAACGTAAGTCCATTACTCCTTAGTTGGATCGCTGCAGCCCTCTTCCAACGGAAAGTAGTTTTTAGATGTGGCAGTTGGACTTCGGAACCAACAACAATATATCCTGGCCTACCACAGGGATCACCTTTATCTCCGGTACTGTTCAACGCCTACACAGTGAGAATCACCAGTGAGCAGATCACTGGACCTGGCAGGACATTGTCATATGCCGATGATGTGTTAGTGTATCGTCAGGGTAAGGATAGAGAGGAGGTTGCTGTGGAACTACAAACCGAACTCAATCGCATAAGTATTTGGTGTGATGAAGCTGGGGCAATGGTCAACCCAACAAAGGCAACAGTGACTTGGTTCTCGTTGAATAATCATATTGTCAACAATCCAACACCAACTGTAATGCTGTGTTCAGAGACGGTGGAAAAAACGCAGGCAATGAATTACCTGGGGATACGGTTTGATCGAAGCCTTGCTTATAATGTGCACATAGACCAGGTGATAACAAAGGCCAAGCGGGGTTTGGCAGCGATGCGGGTGATGGCGGCAGCAAACTGTGAGCAGCGCCATCTATGTCTTCTGTACGAGGGGCTGGTCATGTCTGTTTTGGAGTATGCAATGGCAATCCTGACTCTCAGCCATAAGCAGATAGAAAGGATGGAAAGGATACAGAATGAAGCTATGCGCATTATTCTTGGATGTACAAGAGATACAGCATGCAGGGCGATGCGCTACCTTCTTGATTTTCCAACCATTGAAGAGAGAATACAAGTTTGCAGGGCACGCGCCTACCTCAGAATTAACGCAAACACACAACATCCACTGCATAGTGAAATTAGGAAGGTGAAGGGCAGCAGGTTAAAAAGAGGACGGTCGTGGATGGGTCAAGCCGAAGACATTCTTCAACAGGTGTGTTCACTTGAGGACTTAGAACCTGGCGAGGAGTGGGTGCAAGTGCCAACATACTTCTGCACATCCTTTTCAGTTTGCATCCAACTAGATAGAAAATGCAGACAAGAAAATCCGGCTGCTGTTGAGGCTGAAGTACAAGCGTTGATTTTCGAGAATTCGCTAGACGGTGACGCGGTCATCTACACAGATGGGTCGGTCGTCAGACATGTGAGAAGCTCATGGGCCTTTACAGCTCGGGCAGGAGGGAGAATTGTGAAGGAGGACTCTGGTGCTTTCACTGAAACCACAAGTAGCCTGACTATGGAAGTCATGGCAGTAAGTAAAGCAATAACATGGCTCGAGACACAGACATTCACTAGGGCTTGTTTCCTTAGCGACTCAATGAACATGATCAAGAGGATAGAGGAGGGGTCGATCCGAAGAGAATGGTTGCTGCCTCTGAAGCGGTCTCGGCTGGCAAAGATTAGTTTCATCTTCGTGCCAGGGCATGCGGGAGTACAAGGGAATGAGCGGGCTGACAAGCTCGCAGGTGAGGCTACTGTGGAGGGCGGTCGCGCCATGGACCAGGCTGACATTCTGAATGCTCTACGAGAAGTGAGACTTTTGCGAGAACCAAGTGATGACTGTGAATCTACAACAATGGCCAGACTGTGAGAGCAGCAAATTAAAAGAGGGGTGGCCAAACAAGAACACTACGCAGGAAGCCAAAGAAGATTGATAAACAAACACAGAACTGGCGTCGTTAGCCGCTACACGCTGCGAGATTTGCTGAGGAGGGGATCCGAGCACTTATGGACTGAATGGTTCGATGTGCAACGAGGATGATCTGACGACTAACTAACTAACTAACTAACATCTTTGGACTCTTACATCATATGTAAATTATCAGAACAACAGGCTAGCAATGCGTTGATTAATCACTACTTGTATGAACAATTCTGTTTAAACGGGTTGTGGACTGACCACAATGAAAGTAACACAACTAAGTACAAAAGTTAAAAGGGATATAACAACTTTAACATTTAAGGGAAATTACTCGAAATAAAATAAATGTATTATTTAATTTAAATAAATTTAGAAGTTTTTATTTGTCTATGATATCTTCTTTACTGTAATTAGCACCGATTAAATTCAGCACAAATGACGGATAATAACTTAAGGTATCTTCAAAGTTTCATGAAAATTTTTGACATTAATTTGTATGTGTAAATGTTAATAATAGACTTTTCTATTTCTGTGCAATATGAGATTAAATGTTTTCATCCTTTGAATGGCAGGGCCTATTTGAGAAAGCTGAAATATATATTAGACCGTCCTTGACTTTGGGACGCAAATTACAAACATCTAGGAAGGTGTGTGCCCCCAGGCATTGCCTTCTGTCCCAGCCCATCTCGATCTTCTTAGCTCGCTCATGGATGGAGTCGTTAAGACAACACGCCTGGGTGAAAGTCTGTGTCTCCAGGCAGACTGTTGCCTTTGTTAATGCCATGACCTCCATGGTTACACTCGATGCTACTGGTGGATTACGAACTGCGGCCGTAACACCTTCGCCAAGGAGTGAAAACAAAGCAATAAATACCTGGATGGCTTGGCCGCCTGGCATGGTCATGACAAGAACACAAATCGGTTGAGATGGCGAACCAATGCTAGACAAGCATATCGGCACAGGACATGATGACGTCGATTTGTCGTTTTTTCCGCTGGATGTCGACACACCATTTCTTTTGTTCATGTTGTATCAACCTGTGATCTCTTAGAATACCGTTTCTAATCGTACATGTCTATTCTTGTCATGCATTATCTGTTTTTGTATATTGTTTACCAATATATCCCTCTCCGGACAAATGCAATGGTGTTAGTTAGCTAGTTAGTTAGTTAGCTAGTTAGTTAATTATGTAGCTAGATATTTAGTTAGTTACTTTGTTACCTAGCTAGCTGGTTAGTTAGTAGTTTTTTTCCCCCTATGTAAATGTAACATGCACATTTGATGAATGAAAGATGAGTGATTGAAAGGGCCGAATGTAAGACGGGCCTGCGTGCCCAATTTGTTACCCTTTTAAAATAAAGTTCGTTCGTTCGTTCGTTCATTCGTAGTTAGTTTGTTGGTTAGCTAGTTAGTTAGTTAGTTAGCTAGTCAGTTAGTTCGTTAGCCAATTAGTTAGCAGTTAGCTAGTTAGTTAGCTGGATAATTTATACAAAAGAAGCTGCGGCTGCAGTAGGATATAGCAATATGGATTTCAAACAACTAGGTATATTTAGCTCCAGCGATCGATCTTTTCGGAGGAGCTAAATATACATAATTGGTAGCAATTCATATTGATAGTTAGTAAGCTAGTTAGCTAGTTAATTAGTTAGTTAGCAAGCTCGCTTATTAATTAGTCAGTCAGTCTGTCTGTCAATTAGTTGTTTAGTTAGTTAGGCAGCCAGTCAATCAATCAGTTAATTAGTCAGTCAGTCAATCGGTTAGTTAGTCAGTCAACAGATCACCCTCATTACAGATTGATATATTAGTCCTATAAAACCTGACATCCTCTCCACAGTATCTGCTTCCGCTTGAAGCGACTGACGGCTCCATTTCTGTGTTTGTTGACTGTTCTTCTTTGGCTACTCGCAGGGTAGCTTGACCCCGTCGGACTGGATGTCCTTGCAGTCTGGTCAAAGTTATAGAATAGCATCCTTCCCTTGACTCATTTACTCTTCCCTGAGGAGAGTTCAGAATGCCAACCTGGCCCACTGCTCGTCAACTTCCTACAGCAGCCATTGCCGGCAAGCCTACCTGCCCATTTGTTTCCTATGACATCAGCGTGTCCTGGCACAAACATGAAACAGATAAGTCAGTCTTAATGTCATGAGTGTGGGTTGGTCACGATTTCCATATGGTGATATATTCACCCATACACCGGACATCGTTATACGCTTGACTTCTGTGCACATGCATTTTGAATATATTTATGCGTCCACGATGGACAAGTTACCCGTTGTTTAGGCGTGTGCCAAAGCGTATTTGAGTGTAGGTGGAGAAGATGTTGACTGCACCACTCGCTCATACACTCGCTGCGAGCTCACGTGTAGAATGGTGTTTGTGCATCACAAATGATTATGACCATTCATTTCATCCAGTGGGGTTTAAAGTTTGGAGCCGTGAATTCTAAGATGGCAGAATGACTTTCGCAATGAATTGGATTAAAGTTAGGGAGAGTTGCAAAATTCTTCAACTGCAATCTCTCACCTGAGTTCATCTGAATCCAGTGGCAAGACAAGTCAAGAAGATTGGAGACGATTACAGGTGCAGTGGATGACCAGGCCGCTCTACGTGCCTTGCCGTGCTCATTACGCTCCACAACGCTTTGCAGGTAAAAGCCGTTTGCCCATTGAATAATCAATACTTTCTTCCTCGCAATCTGACGAATCCTGTCTTCACATGTTGCTTGTGTATAGGATAGTCTGCATGACTTGTGTGAGGTGTTTCCTCTAATCAGTACTCGATGTAACAGCTGTGTGACATTGATTTCATAGTCACCTCTGTTTATGACTTATGTGAATGTCTCTAGGCTTGTTGACCAACATCCTCTCTACACAGCATTTCACAACATTCCTTAACGATAACAACACAATGTCTGAAGACAACTGAACACCTCAAGAAATAACAGAAGTCCGGCACAGTTTTATATCATTATATTTCCATTATCTGCTATTCACATATATCACTTTCACCGTTATTAATTTCTACTATTACAAGTGGAATTTTGGAAATAATTATTGTATTAAACTAAACTAAACTCAACATGCCGTAACTCAACATGTGTCGCAGCTCGCCATTTGAATACACAACGGGCTCACATACGATCTGTCAATCCGAACAGATCTGCCCCGAACGGTCACAATGGTCCACCTGAACAGATCTTACCTGAATGGTCACGATGCAGTCCCAGGACTAGACTTGTCCTATATTCCCGGGTGTCCGCAAGCAATATCACATCTAGCTGAGCTACAGGCAATATTACATCTACCAGAGCTAATTATAACTTCCATGTCAACATTAGTTTTAGTGAGGCATGTATTATTGAATATTGCACATTTTCCATGAGTTTATAATGCATATTGTTTCTGTGGTTGTCGTTGTTGGACGAATGTTAGATTCGTAAGTGATGTATGAATGAAGTAATGCACCAGCGCAGACACATAAGAAGAGAAGAATGCCAGCCGAGCTTGCGTATCCATGTATGAACACTTTGCAAAAAAAAAGTTTGTTCGTTCTATCGTTGGGCCCCCTCATGGTTTCACATGTTTAATGGGACCCCACATGTGTCACGGGACCCAACATCTGTCACGAGACCCCACATCTGTCAGGGACCCCACATGTTTAAAGGGACCCCACATTTGTCACGGGACCCCACATGTGTCACGGGACACCACGTGTTTCACGGTACCACATGTTTCACGGGACTCCACATGTGTCACGGGACGCCATATGTTTAACGGGATCACACATTTAAACCCAGGGTCACGCTCGTGTGTTGTCTTCTACCAAAGAGAATACAGAGTCCTGTATGTCGGATAAAGACATCCTGTTGTCCAACCTCAGTGTGATGTCATACTGGACTGAGGTTTGCGTGAGTATCCGTTGTCCCATGTCTGGCTTATTCGTGTGCAGACAGATGATAAAGATACTAATATAATAAGTTTAGGGGAGGCCAGCATGGCCGAATGGAAAGAACGCTCGTTGGTAAACATCCGATGCTCTGGATTTCGCTGACACTGCCATCTTGTCCCACAAGAGAAATCAGATGCAGAATAAATTTAACGCCTGGAATAGGAGATAACAACAATTAGGTCAAAAAATCATTGGGGAAAGTCAAACATAATGATAATAAATCAAGCAAATGATAGCCCGATCTTCCTTAGTGAAGCGATGCTTCGAGACTCGGAATCATATACCATTTGGGAATTAGTATATACAACTATAGGGTAACAGATACAGATAATAAATTAAGAATATAGAAGGTGAGAGTAGTTGTTACGCTCTAAGACATTTATGGAATTCAAAATAAATTAACTTCAGTTTCTTTCTTTTATTTTTAACTAGCTGACCCGGCCCGGCTTCGCCCAGGCCCTGGAGGGGATCTATCTATCTATCAGTCTGTATGTCTGCTTGTTTGTCTGTCTGGCCGGCTGACCCGGCCCGGCTTCACCCAGTCCCTGGTGGGGAGCATCTCATTTAATTCATATAAGTAGTCACATAAGCTCTCCGGTTCCCGACTATCTGTCTGTCTGTCTATCTGTCTGTCTGACCGGGCCCGGCTTCACCCAGTCCCTGGTGGGGAGCATCTCATTTAATTCATATACGTTGTCATATAAGCTCTCCCGTTCTCGACTATCTGTTTGTCTGTCTATCTCGGCTTCACCCAGTCCCTGGTGGGGAGCATCTAATTTAATTCATATACGTAGTCATATAAGCTCTCCCGTTCCCGACTGTCTGTCTGTCTGTCTATCTGACCCGGCCCGGCTTCACCCAGTCCCTGGTGGGGAGCATGTCATTTAATTCATATAAGTAGTCAAATAAGCTTCCGTTCTCGACTATCTGTCTATCTATCTGACCCGGCGTGGTTTCGCCCAGCTCCTGGCGCACAGTAACTTAAAAGAATGTCCTTCCACACACCATTCAATGAAAACTGTAGAAAAAGATGGGTTACAATGTTATGCATTATGCATTGTTTTTATAAAAACTTTGAAAATTCCTTTAAGATTATATCATTATTTATTATAACTCATATGCCTGAAAATAACTATAGACAAAGAGTTTAACAATAGTGCAAGTAAGTCCAACAATATGACTATAAAGTATATAGAAATGTCATTAAAAGTTATGCCCCTTGAAATAACTTTTCTAGAGTGAAGTCCCCCTGCTATATAGACATTATATAATGAAAATGGAAAAGTAAATGTTATTAAATAAGTAGAAGATTTTATATTAAGAAATTATTATAGTCGGTTGCACAGGAATGTAGAAAATATCATCTCAATCGGATGTACCGTTATCGAACGCATCCAATACATAAATCCCCACACACACACACAAACATAGACTCTGTTTTATAGATATAGATGGTTTTCAGTTGTATCCATGGTTTATGTTTTCGTTCCCCTTTTCAACGACACGGCTTCAAATGAAAAACCATGAAAATGTGGTAGAAAATAAAATAACCACGCCATTGTCTTGTAATCTGTCGATATTGTTATTAACGATGTCAAGAGTGTTAAGCATGTGACATCACGGTACAGACGAACACGGAGATGTCATAAGGACAGTTTAAAGATGGCCTTCTTTTTACATACACCATAGATGGGTAGCGTTCTATTATCGGTGGTTTGATCAGTGAATGAATGAAACCTATATAAATTCATCTGCGAATGAAGGTCTGTTATCGGTGGTTTGATCAGTGAAGGAATGAAACCTATATAAATTCATCTGCGAATGAAGGTCCATTGTGGTGATGCATGCCTGTCTGTCCATAGAGAAGAAGGGCAGAATGTCAGTCTGGCCTACGTGCCCAATTCTCAACCCTTGGAAAATAAAGAAAGATTGACTACTACTCAAGTGTAGGAGTGGAATAGGAAGTTGTAAAACAGCGTGACTTCCGTGAAAAGGTTCTGCAGGTGGTGCATGAATGGTTACAGACGCGACAAAGAGCAGTTTTTTTCTTCTACAGGAATCCTAGTACTTTATCGGCGCTGGAGGACTTGCAATTAACTGGTGAGTACATCGAAAAATGATACATTTGTCGTTTATTTTTTTCAGAAGATATTCACCAAAATAATCAGGGTTTTAATTTGACGTCCTCTCGTAATAGGCAACAGCAGTTGTCATACTCTAGGAAATCTGAGAAAGTAAAAGTAAATTAACTTAAGCTTCTTTCTTCAACTTTTTATAGTTTCCGGTTGTATCTATGGTACATATTTTCGTTCACTTTCTCACATAATATCTGCACATGATTCGCTCAGAATTATTTAGCTTGCTGTGGCAGTCTTCTGTACTCACTTCGTCTGCTAACTGTGATGGGCAGGGTTCTTCTAGAGACTGTGTCTATAAACTGTTCTTTAGTTTCTTAATTTCTGAGATATCCCATTGTATTGGTTTCTTTGTTTATAAGATGTTATGTTCCTCTTGAGTTTCAGTTTAATTTTACTTATAAACAGATGATGATCTGCATCTATGTCCGTGACTCTAACTAACAACGCTTACGATGTACACAGATGATCGACATTTCTTGTTGGTACAGATGTGGTCAGTTTGATGTTTTATTGTGTGGTCTTTTGAAGACCACATTACTTTATGTATTCTTTTTTTTGTTGTTACTGTAAAACACTTCCGCCTATGACGTATTGATTCACTGCGCAGAGTTTGGCCAATCATTGTCGACCGTTACTTTATGTTAGTGTTTTCCCGTGACCTCTTCATTCATTCAGTAGCATGACCTTTGCAGAACCTCGCTCCCATAACAACCTTCCGGAAAACTTCTCGAGAATAAGCAAGATGCCCCGCGTCCGATACACCCATCTAGAGCTCATCCGCCACATCCTGCACCCATCTTCTCTTTGGCCTTTCTTTTCCTCTCTTCCCAGGCATATGCTTCTCCATTATTGTTCTCTCCAAACTTTTGTGACGTATCAAGTGATCAAAATATTTCAATTTTCTTTGTTTTGTCGTCTTTGATAGCCACACGTCTTCAGTATTCAGCGTTTGAAGTATGGATGCATTTGGTCTTTTCTATATCCAAGATATTCTTAGAACTCGTCTATAACATTTATATTCAAAGGCATTTTTACGCTGTTCAGCTTGTTTAGTAAGTGTCCATGTCTCACAGGCGTATGTTGCAATGGGAAAGATACATGCTCTTAAAAATCAAAATTGTGTAGTTCTATCTGTCCCACTCCACAATTTATTCAGTTGTTTTAATGTTTGAAGAGCAATAGATATTCGTCTTTTAAATTCTTTCATTGTGTCACCATTGTTGGTAATCAATGACCCAAGATATTCGAAATTGTCCACCACCTCCAATTTTTCCTCATTAACATATATTTCTTTCTCCATAGTAATTTTATCTGTATGTATTATCTTTATTTTTGCTATGTTAAGATATAAGTTGTGATTTTCACTATTCTTTTCGGCTAAGGTTATTAGGTTTTCTACACCATTCTGATCTCTTCAACGCAACAAAAACATGATGCAAATGAAAACAAAACAAAACAAAAACGAACCATTCACTGTGTTAGTTAGTTAGTTAGTTAGTTAGTTAGTTAGTCGCGGTTCCAACTTCACGGCAACGGGTCATTCCCATATTGCTCCGTTCCTGTGCCAGTGAATATCACACAAAATGCTCCTCACTGCCCTATGTGAACAATGGAATAGACAGGGGTGTTTCGTACAGGTTCACTGTGCTTAATGCCGCCGCCAGAATGCCAACACAAAAGTCCTCCACGAAAAATACAGTTCATCGTCGATGGAAACGGCAGTCACCAGAAAGACTTTCTCACGATGTTATTTATAATAACTGAGTGAGATGGTCGTTGTCTAGGTTACGCTGCTCCTTGTATGTCACGATGGAGTGTAAGTTGAGCTAGCTACCTGTCTCATACTACAACTCACCCCCGCAGTACACATCCACCAGTCATTAAACAAGATTGAGTTGGCGCACATAATCCTTTAATGGAGAAAGAACACGGACAAACGTAACATATTTCCATATCCAGAAACCTATATAATCCACAGAATATATATATATCCTCCTCACAACTCAACACGCACACATCACTGCCTTCTCAAGGCCTGCTTAATCTCTAATTCACAAGACAGTTATCCAACTACTATCCACGGCTGGACCTCACACACTACAACCCACACACTGGGTCTAGGCCTACACTAACTCTTCAACCCACTCTAGGCTTTTAGGCCTCCACACACTATGTCTGCTGATAACCGGGCTCAGTCTTTAATCCTTAGTCTCCGAATTCCCATCACTGAAAACCCACAGGGCAGAGTTCTATCACTAACTCCCCTATCATTCACTTTGCAGACCACGGACCTACACTTCTCTGGTCCTGACACTCCACTGTCCAAAGCGACCCAACTCTCAGTCGATCCAAGCTTCAACTGTCCTCAAGTCTCTTGACTTCACACAAAACTAAACTGTCTCTCACCCCATCCACCCTGGGGTCTGCATCCACCCTCACCATTATTTCTCATGGCTGGTTGTTTTTCTCGTAGCCCGGCTACAAGTCACTCACCTCAATGTCAATGACCCAGGCATATGTCAGATTTCATTGACTTTATTGGTTTTATTCCATATAGCTATGTCTCTTTCCGCAGGGCGACCCACTGAAAGCGCCGCAAAAAGCACGAACTCCGTAGCTACAGCGACGACTCCCAGGAATCTCCTGAAAAAAGCACTCGTGAACCGAAAAGGCAAACCAGTCAATCCAGCAACAGCTGACCGTCATCGTTCCGAACATGCAGTTCACGCTAAAACAACCGCGGACCGATGCAAAAGCATTCCACGCGAAATTCACAGCTCACAGTGTCGCACCATGCACGCACTCAGTAGCACGGGGACGGAACCATAGCCTCCTTAGTCGCCTCTTACGACGTGCATGGTAGGCAACAGTGTTACTATTCTTTTCTCCCACGTATGGGCCCCGGCAACACACGGGATTCACTGTGTACATATGGCAATACGTTTTTATTTGAATTTTCACAACATAACAAGCAGAAAACAAACACGAAGGAGTATACGGATTCCCCTTAGCCAGATAGGATTACACATGCAAACAACTAACTAAACCGTAAACACAGTTAGCTGGATAACCTTCACGGGGCTTTGCAAACAGCCCCAGCATTTAGTGTCTGTTTGTGATGTAATTAAGTATTTTATTTCAGATGTTTGGCATTGCTTTCCTCACTCTGCCGTCTCATACCATGGAAATCAACGCAAAGCGGCCTACTTCAAAATCACCCTCAGCTCATTTCGAACCCTGGACTGGGTATGTCGAGAAATGATGAAACTGCGCCTATCACTATCCCCTAGGACGGTGGTTATAACACACACTGCGACCCTATCACGAGAAGGTAACAGCAGCCAGGCAAAAACATCAGTAGCCAACAAAAACCGTACTAAATAAGAATTAAAAAAAAAGACTAATTGCGGCAATTATGACCTAGTTAATTGTGAGCAAGATTAAAAGTATGTCGTAGACCCCGAGGTAGACCAAGAAGATGTTGGAGAGATAATATATATACAGACCTACAAGCACTGGGAATCAACTACTGGCAAGAGAGGGTCAACCAGAGAGACGAATGGAGACGGATTGTATGTGTAGCAAAGAACCTCAATGGTGAACGCTGAAGAAGAAGAAGAAGAAGAATTTGTCTTGTACCAAAGAACACACACTACAACCCTGTCATGACAAGGTGACAGCAGCCTGGCAGAGACAGCAATGTAGCCACCAATACCGAAGTAAATAAAAATTTCAAAATAATTGATTTGTTGCCGCAGTTATGATTTAATTAACTGTGAACAGGGTTGAACATATATAATAACTTGTCGGTACCAAAGAACAATGTTTATGGTTATGCGTGTAAGACAAATGTGCATTTTGCATATCTTAATGTCCAGACAACATGCGCGAACTTTATGCACAATTAAAGTTACAGTGACACACACAAATACACACATATACATGTATATACACACATACTTAACTCTTTGTCTTATAGTCCATGTCGTGTGATGTTGGTGATCTCGTCTGTTCACAGCCTTCTGTCTTTTGTACTGATAATCATTTCTGATACCGACGTTCCTCCGTACTATGATGCCAGACTGTCCAACATCTTCTCTCTTGGTCTCCCCTGCCTCTCTTCTCCCTAAAACATTCCGGTTGTCACGGCATACTGCAGCTGTCCTCTTATCTTGACATGCCCAACAGACTGTCCTCTCCTCTTGACATGCCCAACAGACTGTCCTCTTCTCTTGACATGCCCAACAGACTGTCCTCTTATCTTGACATGCCCAACAGACTGTCCTCTTCTGATGCGAGCAACCAGTTCTCTTTGTGAGTTCACTTCTTTCAAGATCTCTTCATTGCTCTTTCTGCCTGTCCACAATGTTCTCATCATTCTTCCACAAACCCACATCTCCGCAGCTTCCACATAATTCCTCACTTGTCTGTTAATTGCCCACGATTCACTTTCGAACATAACAATGTAGTCAATATAGCTCTTAAGAATTCTTTTCATCAGCCAGACTGACCAAGTTAATTGTGGAGAACATTCTCCATCGTGTAAAATGTTGCCTTTGCTTAAGCTCTTCTAAATTTAACTATTTAAATACATCTCCCATCAGCTGTTATTAAGGTACATAAATACTTAAATACATTGACTTGTTTCAGAATGGTTTCATTCACTTTGATGTTACATTTGGATATACACTTTTTCTTTGTAATAACCATTACCTCTTTTTTCTGTTTTAAGTTCTTTGTTTTGACTTTCTGTGGCAAATATATTTCAATTAAAAGGCAAGTGGGCGAACTTCATTGCACCGGGTTGTATCCCATATGACTTCGTCTCTTTCCGCGGGAGGGGGGGGGGGTGGTTGCAGAAAGCGTCGCACAAAGCACGAACTTCGTAGCTCCAGCGACGACCCCCAGGAGTCTCCGAGAAAACTTCATTAATGAACCATACATTCGAATCCCCAACCTTCACAGCGCCATGCTGGCGACATAACCACTTCGTAACGGATTCATTCATTCATTCAGTAGCATGTCCTTTGTAGAACCTCGCTCCCATAACAACCTTCCGGAAAACTTCTCGATCACAAGCAAGATGTCCCGCGTCTGATACACCCATCTGGAGATCATCCGCCACATCCTGCACCCATCTTCTCTTTGGCTTTCCTCTTCCTCTCTTCCCAGGCATATACCCTTCCATTATTGTTCTCTCCAAACTGTCGTGACGTTTCAAGTGACCAAAATACTTCAATTTTCTTTGTTTTATCGTCTTTAATAGCCATCCCTCCTCAATATTCAACTCTTGAAGTATGGATGCATTTTTTCTTTTCTTTACCCAAGATATTCTTAGAACTCGTCTATAACATTTATATTCAAAGGCATGTATGCGCTGTTCAGTTTGTTTAGTAAGTGTCCAGGTCTCACAGGCGTATGTTGCAATGGGAAAGATGCATGCTCTTAAAAATCTAATTTTTGTAGTTCTGTCTGTCCCACTCCATAATTTATTCATCTGTTTTAGTCTTTGAATAGCAATGGATAGTCGCCGTTTAATTTCTTTCATTGTGTCACCATTATTCGTAATAAAGGACCCAAGATATTCAAAATATTCCACCACCTCCAATTTTCTCCCATTAATGGATATTTCTTTCTCCATAGTAGTTTTATCTGTATGCATTATCTTAGTTTTTGCTATGTTAAGATATAAGTTATAATGTTAATAAAAATAAGTTGTAAAGTTAATAATGGACTTTTCTATTTCTTTGCAATATAAAATTGAATATTTTCATCCATTTAATGGCAGTTCTTCTTCTTTTTCCCATACTGGAACATCAAAAAAAAAGTACAAAATAAGAGACAACATATCGGTATACACGGCAGAACTAGTAGGAATTATGAAAGGACTAGAAATAGCCCCCTCTATAAAACTAAGTATACTGACGGATTCACTATCCACAGTACAAGTGCTATTCCAGAATCCTTTAACCCCCCCCCCCCCCCCCCCCCCAACCCCCATCCCCCCAATAGCATTCATTTGATCCAAATTATGCCAGCTTTCTTTTTGTAGTCCTTCCCTGCTGAGTAAAGTGTTATTTATGTAAGTATTTAATTAGTTTTCTTACGCTTAAGGCCACCGCATTTCACAATATATATTAACAACAAATTGTTATTATGCATTTGGCAAGAAATCATAGAACTTTACTTCCCATATTTACATCCTTGGTCTCTTACAGCATATGTAAATTAACAGAACAATAGACTAGCAATGCGTTGATTAATCACTTCTTGTATGAATAATTCTGTCTAAACGTGTTGTGGACTGACCACAATGAAAGTAACAGTTGTTAAGTTCCAAAGAGAAAGGGATATAACAACGTAACAGTTAAGGGACATTACTCGAAATAAAATAAATGTATTATGTATTTTAAATATATTTAAAAGTTTTTACTGTCTGTGATATCTTCTTTACGTTAATTAGCATCGAATAAATTAAGCATAAATGACATATAACAACTTAAGGAAAGTTTAAGGTTTATGAAAAAAATTTGACATTATTTTTTATGCGTAAAATTTAATAATGGACTTTTCTATTTCTTTGCAATATATAATTGACTATTTTCATCCATTTAATGGCAGTTCTTCTTCTTCTTTCGTTCGCCTGAAATAAGCCTGTAACTGCAATGTTGTCTCTTGTATGAATCCAACAGTCTTTTTTAGTTCATTCAGCGGTCCATAGAGCTTATCTTCCACTGTTGTCTCTCTAGGCCAGAAGGTTCGCCTGGATATGTTGGAGTTTGGGCAATCCTGGAGTATGTGCTCTGCTGTCTGCGACGCCAAACCACATGTGCACATTGCTGAGTCACCAATCTTGAATTTTGTATACATGTGGTTGCGTAATCTATTGTGTTCTGTTCTGAGGCGCAGAAGAATGACCTGTTCTGGTCTGTCCATAACGTGGCAGTCGTCTTGAGTAAGGTTTGGCGGCCTTCTGACTGATTTGATCATTCTTTTCTTTTGGTGGTATGTAATAGGCACATCAGGTTGTTCTTCTTTTGCTCCTTCCTTAGCCAATCGATCAGCTCTGCCGTTTCCGGGGACTCCACAGTGGGATGGTATCCACTGTATGGTGATCTTACGCTGACTGCTAAGTTCAGAAAGTAGTGTCCTCAGAACTGGCAATTTCCCAGACAGGAGCGCCTCTATTACGGATTTTGCATCTGTCAATATCACTGCAGGTTGTGTACCATGGCTGGTATTTTGTAATTTCTCTGTGGCTATCTTGATTGCCTCGATTTCAGCATCATAGTTATGGCAGTGCTTTCCTATTGGAATTCTGGCCGTGTCTCTAGTATTATTTGGGTATTATATGTACACTCCTGCTCCTCCATTTCGAACAGCATTTTGTGCTGACCCATCTGTGTTAACTCGGATCCATAGGTCCTGCGGGTATTCGTCATCAAGGAAGCTGAGAGTGGCTGTTCTGCGCTGTACACTGTTTTGTTCTTCCTTGTCACATATTCCTCTCACTTTTGACTGGATTTGTAGCGATATTCTATGTTCATCTTTCCACGGGGTTCGCTCTGGAATAGTTGTCAGGGGGATACCAACTGTGGGAAGATCGATGGTTTCTCTTCAGAGTTGTTTGGCCTGGTGGATGAAACTACTTCTATTCAACCGCCCCATAGCTAAGTTTTCAAATCGGTTCCGCGTCTGTTTAATGGCAGTGACTAAACTTAATTCAATTAACATATATTTTTGACCGTCCGTGACTATGGGACGCAAATTACAAACATCTAGGAAGGTCTATGTACCCAGACATTGCCTTCTGGTCCAGCCCATCTCGAGCTTCTTAGCTCGCCATGGATAGAGTCGTTGAGACAACCTGCCTGGGTGAAAGTCTGTGTCTCCAGGCAGGCTGTTGCCTTTGTTAATGCCATGACCTCCATGGTTACACACGATGCTACTGGTGGATTAGGATTGTCCTTAAACTGTCTAGGAAAAGACTTATTTTGTTACGTTGACTGCTAGAATGAACTGACCGTTGTGTGAATTCTTGATGTTGTAAACTCTTCAATATTTGTGTCGATAGCTTGTATGGAAATATCACTGACGTCTCTGTGTGTCTGTTCCTTAAG
This sequence comes from Cepaea nemoralis, assembly GCA_014155875.1. Lineage (NCBI taxonomy): Eukaryota > Metazoa > Mollusca > Gastropoda > Stylommatophora > Helicidae > Cepaea > Cepaea nemoralis. The sequence continues at coordinate 104,169 of JACEFZ010023291.1, read as the reverse complement.
ATGTCCGCGCCCCGAATGACAAGTCTCGCTACCCTTTTCGCTGAGGTTGTTACCTCTGGCCCCTACATTTCCCGTGAACCCTTGAGCTCCTTGAGTGTCACTAACTGTCTATGATTTATTGTTAACTTTTAATCTTATTGTCTTGTGGTTTGTAGTATGTGACTACTACTCTACTGACTTATGCCTGTTAACTCTCTTCTGTCCACGACAGTCCATACTATGCCATGTTTGTAATGGACGGGTGCGTGCGAAACTTTGAAGTTCAAGATCTAGAGTGCTCTTACCCCGCCCACCATGTCGACTGCATAAACAACATAACGACTCGGAATGGGGAAAAATGTGGCCTTGTTTGGATGAAGAATAACTTGCGCGATGGATTGTATTTAAGTGAGGAAGAGTTGCGCAATTCGTCGACCATTCTCTCTCGCCTGAGTCCATCTGAATCCAGTGGCAAGACAAGTCAAGACGATTGGAGACGAATACAGCTGCAATGGGTGACCAGGGCGTTCTTACGTGCCTGACCGTGCTCATTATGTCCCACAACGCTTTGCAGTCAAACGCCGTCTTGCCCGTTGAATCATCAATGATTTCTTCCGCACAGTCTGCTGAATCTTGTCTTCACATGTTAGATAGGCATAACTTAGTTCACCGATTGGATTAACGCCGAATCGGTGACCCTCGCCTGGTTTAGCCAGCCTGTCACAGCTGTGCCCCCCCCCCCCCAACAGCTACTAGAAGCCACAGACGTGCGCTGGACGTCAGGCTTGGACCAGCGGGGAATGGACCGTGCATAGGGCGTGACAGCCATCCTTATCAAAGGTACTACCAATGCCCAACATCCCAGACCGCCCCTTGGCCATAGTAAATGTCACATCCTCATCATCATGTGTCATGCCGATAAGCGTGAGTGGTCATGTTTCGCCATCTCACACGATCACCAGAGTGGTGGATCAGCTCCGTATTCTGGTTTCGACCATGGCACGCGGCCAAGCCAATGTTAAACGACTTAGAAAAGAGAGTAATGGAAGGAGCGGTTCTTGGTAGAAGAGGCAGTGGACTATCAACACGAAGATGGACACACGATAGTAAAAACACCCTAGTGGACAGGGGAACTGGCGATAGATCGAGCGTCTCTCTCCTGCAGGCCGTGTTGCGTATCCTTTACAGGATATCGTTCAGTCCCAGCATTTTTTGGCTATTTATGATTTCTTGGCAAGTTTACGTTCAGTAGTTTGCCATTGCTTCTGAACGACCGGCACTCATACCATTATATGAAAACCAACACAAGGCGGTCGGCTGCTAAATCTCCCGCTGTGTTTCGAACGCGATATGCGGGATTATAAATTGCGCTTGTAACCTCTTCGCCACGGAGCTGCCTCAAAAAATAATCCCCGCCTCGGTTGTGATTCGAACATATTAGCTCCGTACCGCCAGCCAGGCTTGCTAGCCATGCGCTACCGGGGTTTCCTTAAATATAAACAGCGCGCGGTACCATACTGGAACATAAAAAAAGAGTACAAAATAAGAGACAACACATCGGTATACGTGGCAGAACTAGTAGGAATTATGAAAGGACTAGAAATATCAACATAGTACCCCTCTATAAAACTAAGTATACTGACGGATTCACTATCCACAGTACAAGCGCTAGGCCAGAATACTTTAACCCCCCCCCACCCCACCCCACCCCATCACCCCAATAGCACTCATTTGATCCAAACTATGCCAAATTTCCTTTTGTAGTCCTTCCCTCCAGAGTAAAGTATTATTTCTGTAAGTATTTAAATAGTTCTCTTACGTTCCAGGCCACCGCATTTTACAATACATATTAACAACAAATTGTTATCATGCATTTGGCAAGAAATCATAAAACTTTACTTCCCATATTTACCTCCTTGGTCTCTTACAGCATATGTAAATTATCATAACAAGAGGCTAGCAACGCGTTGATTAATCACTACTTATATGAACAATTCTGTTTAAGCGTGTTGTGGACTGACCACAATGAAAGTAACAGTTGTTAAGTACAAAAGTAGGAAGGGATATAACAACGTAACAGTTAAGGGACATTACTCGAAATAAAGTAAATGTATTATTTAATTTAAATATATTTTAAAAGATTTTATTGTCTCTGATATGTTCTTTACATTAATTAGCATCGAGTAAAGTCAACATAAATGACATATAACAGCTTAAGGAATCTTTAAGATTTATGAAAAAATTTTGACATTATTTTTTATGCGTAAAAGTTATTAATGGACTTTTCTATTTCTTTGCAATATAATATTAAATATTTTCATCATTTTAGTGGCAGAGCCTCAATTTAGCCAAATAGACATATATTTTTGACCGTCCTTGACTATGGGACGCAAATTACAAACATCTAGGAAGGTCTATGTCCATGTCCCCAAGCATTGCTTTCTGGTCCAGCCCATCTCGAGCTTCTTAGCTCGCCATGGATAGAGTCGTTGAGACAACATGCCTGTGTGAAAGTCTGTGTCTCCAGGCAGGCTGTTGCTTGTGTTAATGCCATGACCTGCATGGTTACACTCGATGCTACTGGTGGATTAGGATTGTCCTTAAACTGTCTAGGAAAAGACTTATTTTGTTACGTTGACTGCTAGAATGAACTGACCGTTGTGTGAATTCTTGATGTTGTAAACTCTTCAATATTTGTGTCGATTGCTTGTATGGAAATATCACTGACGTCTTTGTGTGTCTGTTCCTTAAGATGTCCGCGTCCCGAATCACAAATCTTGCTACTCTTTTCGCTGAAGGTTTTAACTTTGGCATCTACATTTCCCGTGAATCGTTGAGTTCCTTGGGTGTCACAAACTGTCTGTGATTTATTGTTAACTCTTACTATTTCTGTCTTGCGGGTTGTAGTGTGTGACTACTACTATACTGACTTATGTCCTGTTAACTCTTTTCTGTCAATGACAGTCCGTACTAAGCCACGTTTGCACTGGACGTGTGCGAAACTGGAAATTTAAGTATTGGCCAGTACACGTTTCTTTGCGGTACTCCGATCTTTGAATTGTGCCGTCTGCTCTACGTCTCATTAAAATATCTAGGAACGGCAACGCTTCGTAGTGTTCGTGTCCCATAGGTAGGGAGGTGTTCTTATGCGTCTGGTTCATTATGGCCTGGAACGATGTTGCTTGTAGCTCGTCTGTGGTGATGATTATTATATCGTCCACATAACTACGGTAGAAGACCATGTTTTTATTGTCTAAGGATCTTTTGTCTTCTAAATGTGTCATGGAAGTTCGCTAGAAAAGAACCAAGAGGACTCCCCATGGCCACACAGTCATTTTGGCGGTATGATTTTATTAGCCAACCTTGTAGCGATACAGATAGTCCACGTCTTTGAATTAGGGTTGCCAGATACGTGGGCACCAAAAGGACGACATAATAAGACAAATAAAGATGACAAGGAGGACATGTTGAATGTTTCATTTGAATCGTTCCAGATTAAACCCACAATCAATACAATTTTATTACAATAGCTGCCAATAAGTATATCTAACTCTTAGTGAATCGATCAAGAAAAACAATCATGTTAAAATATAAATATAAATTCAATGGAGACCTTTTTGAAACTGCTTAAAAAAACACACATTATTTAAACGGCCGATTGTACAATTATTACCTTATAATCTTTATTAATTGCTCATAAACTATTTTTAAAAATAACATGAAATATAATAAAAGCCGGACATTTTAAAGGTTGTTAGCTTTGCTGGCGGACGGAGTATATTAGGCTAAAAAGGAGGACATGTCCTCTTTTTGCCGGACGCCTGGCAACCCTGCCCTGAATACAAGGCGAGACCTGACTTGTCTCTCACAGAAGCAGAAGGCAACAGTCTCTTATTTAAAATCCGTGTCACTTGTCGTCCCTGGGGGGAAAGTGGAATCAACAAGCACACCTGTTAATTATCCTTTTCTAAGGTTTTCTCTGCTGGTGGACCTTTGTCTACACCCCCCCCCCCCTTGTTATTTAAAGTCTTTTGATCTCTCTCTCTCTCTCTCTCTCTCTCTCTCTCTCTCTCTCTCTCTCTCTCTCTCTCTCTCTCTCTCTCTCTCTCTCTCTCTCTCTCTCTCTCTTCAACAGTCTCCCTTTTCACGTTCCTTCATCACATACCCCCACTAACACAGGCTTCGAACAAACTGATAAAACATTTATTGCTGAAAAGTGTCAGTGGTGTGTGCGAGGTATGGGTGTGAATATATGTGGTGTTCTCTATCTTGAATGTGTGACAGAATATAGTCTATGATCAGCATCAGAGTTTGTCATCATCATACAGCCATTCCACTTCACAAAGCACAGAATAGGAAATATCTCACCCGGCTGCTTCTCTCTGACTGATGATTGTTTAATTGCCAATATGGTCTGGAAACTTTTTGAATAATATGTTATTTCGTGTCTTTCACTTATACACATTCGACAATCTGGAATATTTATAGTTCCTGTGACTGTCTGGTCAACACTGCTAGATTGCGTTACTTAGGGTCCTTTTGTTTTACCCACACGATATACCGGTCGGTAATATAGTCATTGTAGTGAAGAATATAAACACCGGTCCAACAATATATCGTTTATACACTGAGGATTGTCACTCATGGAAAATATTAATGATCGTCTTTTCCTTTCTCTATGGTCTTTATTAAATAGTCCTCTTCATCATTATTTAGTTATATTTAATACCTTCCTTTAGCACCTCACTTAGCGTGATTCAGTTTCGTTGGTCAATTTAACTCACACTTGTCTGAGCATCTTGTTAAACAGGGTTCACCGTTTCATATCATGTATTACTTCACCCGAGTATGACCAATTGCTTCTGCTCAGATTGGTAACCACTTTCAATGTCAAGTGCAGGGAACCTGTCAGAGAAAATACAGCTTGTGAGAGAAACTCAACTCCGACCTATGATACGTGAATGTAGGTAATAGGCTATATTCAGTAAGTAACCTCTATATATCATCCTAGAGCTATACTCTTGCATAAGACAGAGTAGTTCAGCACTCTACCCTATACAAGGTAAAAGAAAGACACCCTAAAGAAAAACACATAAATCCTATTGTAGACTTATCCTTCGGAGGGCACTTACACATCATTCGCTTCAGCTTAAATCTCTATTCAGCCTAATGCGGTCGACACTCTATACTACGATGACACACAAGTTCACTATGCTAGAGTTCTAATCTACCTCCATCTATAATCACCTTATTTAATATTTTTCAGGCATAGAAGTAAATCATTTAATCCCATGAAGGAACCGGGCTGGTTGTCTTTACACAACCTAGACTCTGTGATATATATTCTATTACGGCACTGAATTAAATCCACACTCCGTCGGTCTTAAGTGCAATCTTCAACTGATTTGAAAACGGTAATTTCAGTCCACAGATATTTGCTTGGACTACGTCACTTGTTTTGCTCTTAACCCATCAGCCTCTGTTCTTTTTCCTTGTCGTTTGATCCCCGTACAACCGTACCGACCACCTTCTTTGATAAAGACGATCTCCCGGTATATCGATGTTTTTCCGTTGTTCAAAGGACTCGGTTCACAGTATTACAACGAGATCCAATTGTCTGATCATGCTCCAAACTTACTTGAGATAAACGATCTTTCTGGACATCGGTGATTCTCCTTTGATCTCGACTAGTTTTTCCCGTGGTCACGCGACCTACGTCTCCGTTACTTCAAATACGAACTCTGGTCTTTGAACTTTTCCGGTCGACAATCTTCCGTTACTCAAGGGACTTCTCTCCCGTCTTCAATAAGTACGGCCAGTGTTTAAAGTAACGATCGCTGTCCTTTCAAAATTACAGGAGCGTAAACTTCTCACCACAACTGTTTCTGTCGTTTCATCCATTAGGAGCGACGCCTGCTAGCCATTTCATGACAATCCGTCACAGAAAGTCAAGTGTGGGATAAGTAGATAATTTATCACAATATTTAGTTATCACAGAATATTCACCAAAAAATCACCCAAGACCTGATTACAAATACGAATCTATAATATGGAATCAAAGGTTGGAGTGCGAGTCATTCTGTGAACAGAGCTTTATGCTCAACATGGAATAATACATGTTGTGAAAACAAAATTCACACATATTATTTATCAAAAACATAATGATAAAATATATAGAAATATATGCAGTCACTAGCTACAGCTAAATGTCCTGATGGAATGTTTAAATGTTCCAAACCCATAGATAAAGGTCTCTCCCTTGGGTCAGTTCCATCTCAGAGTCCTCTTCAATGTTGAGCTAGGCATGGTAAGGTTATACTGGCAGTCTCCAGCACCTTGGTTTTCCCAGTAGTTAATTAAAAATTCACGAGGATCATAATATCTTGGAGGATGGGGATGGTGAGGGATGCATGGTAAATGCTGGAATAATAATTGATCTGGTAAGAAATGGATAGAGTTATAATACCGCTACCTCTCTCTCAGCAAGTAATTCTGTATCACCAGGATTGAATGAACAGCATTCATTTTGGTAGGCCCAACTTTACGCCACCCATCAACAGTAGAAACAAAATGCAAACTACATAAGCATTTGACAAAAATCATATTTCATAAAACATGAAACATGTAAAGGGGAACAAGAAAATAGGAGGAGGAATGAAAGTGGTTCCACTCAAAGGTGAGATCACTACCCTCTTCTCTCTAGATGGAATTTATTCCAACATCTGATGGAGTGTGACCTGTTTAGGGATAAACAACTGTTCTTCATTGATGCCGTAATGTTATGATGTGGTCAACTCTTGATGAAAAAAGGCAGTAAGACAAGATAAGGTCATAAAGATAAGACCAAATTGTCCTGTTGTGATAAAGTCATCAGGTTGTGATCAAGGGAAGTTGAGACAAAGTCCTCAATGATGTGACAGGGTCCTGTTGAGACGGAGTCATCATATTGTGACAAAGTTCTGTCTTGCTGAAGGCAGGCATGTTGTCATGAAGATAGGTTGAGACAAAGTCGTGTTGTGACAGGTGCATATTGAGACACATGCATGTTGTGACAACTTCATGATAAGTGAGAGGTATGTTGAGATTAATGCTTGTTAAGACAAGGTATGTTGCGATAAAGGCATGTTGAGATAAAGTCATCGTGTGTGTGTGTGTATGTGTGTGTGTGTGTGTTCCTTAAGATGTCCGCGCGCCAAATGACAAGTCTCGCTACCCCTGTCGCTAAGACTGTTACCCCTGGCCCCTACATTTCCCGTGAACGGTGATCTCCTTGTGTGTTACTAACTGTCGTTCTAGTTTTAACCCTCACTATTTCTGTATTGCGAGTTGCAGTGTGTGCTACTCTATTGACGTATGTCCTGTTAACTCTTTTTATTTTTTAAGGACTGGCGATTCCCCAAGAGGATAGACCAACACTCTGAATCCCCCACGTTCCCCTGGTTTTGTTGTCAGCCCTTTAGTCACACTATGTGCCTTTTGGTACACAGTGCTCCACCAAGGCTCACTGCCAGTGTTAGTGAGACGGTGAGTTAAGTTAGGTAGTTGGTGACCGCCTATTTACTTTAGCCAGACCAAGCGCAGATGCATCTACACTTGATCTTAGCAAAAGGCTGGATGGGTGCGAAACTCGAAATTTAAGTATTGGCCAGTCCACGTTTCTTTGCGTTACTCCGATCTTTGATTTGTGTCGTCTGCTCTACGTCTCATTAGAATATCCAGGAACGGCAACGCTTCGTAGTGTTCGTGTCCCATAGGCTACAGAGGTGTTCTTATGCGTCTGGTTCATTATGGCCTGGAACGATGTTGCTTGTAGCTCATCTATAGTGATGATTATTATATTGTCCACATAACGACGCTAGAAGACCAAGTTTTATTGTCTGAGGATCTCCTTTCTTCTAAATGTGCCATGAAGATGTCCACTAGAATAGGACCAAAAGGACTCCCCATGGCCACCGCGTCATTTTGGAGGTATGACTTTAGTAGCCAACCTCGTAGCGATAAAGATAGTCCACGTCCCTGAATACAAGGCGCGGCCTGACTTGTCTCTCACAGAAGCAGAAGGCAACAGTCTCTTATTTCGGAATTAATCGGGAAAGCTTTACTGTCTCAGAAAGTCAAGCGTGGGATAAGTGGAAAATCTATTCCAACATCTCGAAACTGGAAACAGAGTGCAAACTTACTGCAGGAGAAAGACGTCCAGAGTCATGACCCGGATGGGTCCCGCCCCTAGAGAGAGTTAGGAAGATAATTGGTTGAAATATTCGGCGAAGGGAGGCACTTCTGGTTATCGGAAGTCTTACAGCAAATGTAAATTATCATAACAACAGGCTAGCAATGCGTTGATTAATAACCACTTTTATGAACAATTCTGTCTAAACGGGTTGTGGACGTTGTGGATTGTCCACAATGAAAGGAACACAACAATAGTAGATGGGACATAACAACATAACAGTTATTCAAGGGACATTACTTAGAATAAAATAAATATATGATGTGATTTAAATAACTGATAGAAATTTTTATTGTCTATGATAAGATCTTTACTTTAATCAGAAAGTAAATACTCGGCATAAAGTGCAGATAATAGCTTAAGAAATCTTCAAAGTTTATGAAAAGTTTTTGGCTTTATTTTATATGAGTAAAATGTTATAATGAACTTTCTTATTTCGTTGCAATATCTCATTTAACGTGTTTTGTCTTTTCAATACCAGTGTTAACTCGTGAAGATTTGATTATATTTTTGGCCGTCCTTTGGACGTAAATTACAAATATTTATGAAATCGGAGTTAGTTTGCATGATGACGAATATTAATAATAGGCAACGCTAATCAAATCACTTGTTTTAACAGTCGCAAATTGCTGTCAAAGGCAGAGGTAAAAGACCACAATGTGGATGTGGACGGCAAGGGGAAACCATCTCACTATCTTCCAAAGACTTCATTGCAAAACACATTTCAGAGGTAGTGAAGGACGTTAATGGTTGTCTTAGAACATCCTCGTCCGGTAGGGACAGTCATGAGCCACAGGTGACACCAGACCTTCTTCCAGCTACTGATGGCAATATCATATCTAAAATAAATACATTTAGAGTAGGAACATGGAATGTTAGAACATTAAATGAGCTGGGAAAGTAGAACAATGTTCTAAGAGAAATGGAAAGCATGAAAATGATTATACTAGGCATAAGTGAGATGAGACGGAAGGAATCGGGCAAAATTATATCCGACAAACACACAGTAATTTATTCTGGAGGGGATACACACGAAAAAGGAGTAGGACTAATATTTGATGAAAAAACAGCCAAGTTAATTAATGGATACTGGTGTATTTCAGATAGAGTCATTATGGTCACAATCAAAGGCAAACCAATAGATATAAATATTAAATAAGTATACGCACCAACAACAAGCTGTAGTGATGAAGAAATACACTTTTACGATTGTTAAAAATGGCGATGACTCAAATTGGATCACAAGAAATATAAATAATACTGGGAGATTTTAATGCAAAATTAGGAAAGGGAAAAATGGAAGATGTAGTGGGTAATTATGGTTTAGAAACAAGAAATGAAAGAGGAGAGAAACTAATAGAATGGGCAAATATCAATGAATTATCATTGGAAACACCTGGTTTAAACACCATCAAAGACGACTATACACATGGAAAAGTCCTGATAAGAAAATATGCAACCAAATTGACTACATACTTCTTCTCTTCTTCTTCAGCGTTCCGAGCCATTGAGGTTTTTTGCTGCAGATACAATCCGTCTCCATTAGTCTCTCTGGTTGCCCCTCTCTTTCCAGTCGTTGATTCCGAGTGCTTGTAGGTCTGTATATATATATATCTTATCTCTCCACCGCCTTCTTGGTCTACCTCGGGGTCTACGGTCATTTATTTCCAGAGTGTAAGCGAGTTTTGTTTCCCTATTATCTTCCCTTCTTTCTATATGCCCCAGCCATTGTAGTCTATTAGCCTTCATGATACCAGTGATTAGCGGGGACTTATACAGATCATAAATGTCTTTGTTACTTCTTCTTTTCCACTCTCCACTTAGAGTATCCCTAATGGGTCCAAAGATGCGTCTTAAAACTTTGTTCTCAAAGGTTTGTAGCAAGGCTTCGTCTCCTTTCGTTGTACTCCAGGTTTCAAAGCCATATAGCACAACTGGTCTGATCAGTGTTTTATATATTGTGATCTTGGTGTTACGAGATAGTGCCTTTGATTTTAGTAGATGTTGTAGTGCATAGTATATCTTATTTCCAGAATTGATTCTAGTTTGTATTTCTTCCCTTTTGATGTTGGAGCACTACATACGTATTAATAAAAGATTTAGAAATACGTTCATTAATGTAAAGACAACGCCTGGTGCTGACTGTAATAGTGATCATGTCACTATGTGGACAAATAAAAGTAAGGTTAAAGAGGAGGAATAAAATGGTAAAGAACGTAAGACTTAATAAAGAGGATAAAGTAGATAAAGAAATTCAAGAACAATACACAATGACTGTGAAAAATAGGTACAACGCAATAGCTAAAATACAAAGTATAGATCAGTGGTTCTCAACCGGTGGGAATTCCCCCCAGGGGGGAATTTTAGGGATTCCAAGGGGGGTGGGGGGGGGGGGTGGGGGGTGAGGATTTAAGATTATGTCAAGATGGCGTTAATACAAGAACCGATTACTTGATATTGCTTTTCCCTTCATACTTTATGGTTCTGTACGTCTCACCCGTCTGAAATTCATTTTTATAACGTAAGTAGACCCGCAAATCATGTTTTATGTAGACGTCTAGACATGTTTTTGAATGTGCTATTAAATTTAGCTTCCATTATTAGTATACTCTGTATGCATGCATACGTGCGTGCGTGTGTGTGTGTGTGTGTGGGGGGGGGGATTTTTAGGGTGGAAAAACGAAGGGGGAAATGACGTTCTGAAAATATGGTGAAGGGGGGCACGGGCCAAAAAAGGTTGAGAACCACTGGTATAGATGAACAATGAGAAATGTTAAGGGACTCTATTCATCAAACTAGCAACGAAACAGTACCGGAGGGAAGCCAAAAAGCTAAGAAAGAATGGATGACTGAAGAAATCTTAATGTTGATGGACAAAAGAAAACTGGGTAAAAATTACAAACAAGAATATGCTAAGATAAATAAAGAAATTGGAGATACATGTGTGAAGGAAAAAAGAATGTTGGTTAAACGATCAGTGCAAACAAGTTTAATATATGCTGTAATGAAGAGGTGGAATTATTATATAAGAGAATTATATGATGGAGAAAGCGAAGAATTAACAGAAGAAGGTAACATAAAAGGTCCACCTATTCTAAAAGAAGAAGTCGCTGACGCTGTAAAACATATGAGAAAAGGAAATACAGCTGGACCAGATGAAATCACAATAGAAGAATTAGAAGTACTAGGTGACTTTGGAGTAGGTATATAAACCAAAATGCTCCTGATTGATGAAAAGAAGATGGCTCTCTTAAGAAACAAGGAAAGAATAAAGAGAAACAAACTCAGTGAGCTGAAACAAGCCAAGAAGGGTGTGCAAAAAGCTGCCAGGCAGCATGCAAATGACTATTGTATCAAGTTATGCGAGTACATTCATAAATGCAAGTGATAAGGGAAACATCAGAAGCATGTATGAAGAGACAAAGAAAGCATGTGTTCCAATTATCAAAAGAAGTGCACCACTGAAAACCTTGACTGGAGAAATCATCACTGATAAGAAAGAGCAGATGGATAGATGGGTAGAGCACTATTTGGAGCTTTACTTAAGCGAGACCAAACTAGCGGATGATGTCCTCAGCGCCATAGAGGCCCTGTCAACTCTTGACCACCCGGATACACTTCCCTCCATAACAGAAGTTGAGTGTGCTATCAACGAACTTGCTTATGGCAAGGCTCTAGGTAAGTATGGGATTCAAGTAGAGGTTATCAGGAGTGGGCAAGGCACACCCACTTTACAGATCCACCAGCTAATAGAGCTATGCTGGCAAGAAGGACAAATCCCACAGGACTTCAAAGATGCAAGTATCATAACACTGTACACCTGTATGACATCACACTGATGTTGGACAACAGGATGTCTTCATCCGACATACAGGACTTCATGCTGGAGTTCACAGCCAGCGAACACGAGCAAGCAAGCATAACACTGTAAGAACAAGGGGGATGGAGTGACAGTAACAACTATAGGGTATCTATCTTCTGTGTAACGTTGGGAAAATATTTGCCAGAATTGTTCTGCGCAGACTTCAAGTCTTGGGAGATCAAGTCTACACCGAATCACAGTGTGGCTTTCGACAGAACTGGTCTACCATTGATATGATATTCTCATTGAGTCAAATGTAAGAAAAATTCCGTGGACAGAATCAACCACTGTTTATTGCCTTCATCGACCCCATAAAGGCATTTGATGTGGTCAGTCGTGAGGGTTCTGTTCAAGGCACCACATAAGATCGGTTGCCCACCGACTCTTCTGTCTATTGTGGAATCGTTCCACAAAGGCATGAAGGGTATAATCTAGTTTGATGGTGCAACTTCTGAAGAGTTTGAAATCAAGAGTAGAGTTCAGCAAGGTTGTGTACTAGCTCCAACCCTATAGGGAATATACTTTTCACTTCTACTGAAGTATGTCTTTTGGGATCAGGATGATAGTACAAATTCACTCACGCTCAGATGATGGCCTCTACAATGCTCAGAAATTGCAGCAGATGATGCTGCAATTACGACCCAATCTAAGGAAGAATTACAACATCTACTATTTGCATTCTCCAATGCTTGTTTTGAATTTGGTTTAACAATTAGTAAAAAGAAAACACAGATTATGTCACAAGATGCATATAGGGTACCATCAATCTTTATTGACGACTCCAAATTGGAGATAGTAGATCATTTTACATATCTATTATCAGAGGTAACTAGCAAATTATCACTAGATCAGGAAATCAACATCCGGATTGGTAAGACAGCAAGAACTATGAACAGGTTAACTAAAAGAGTCTAGAAGAACGGAAAGCTTATTGCCAAAACAAACATCCCTGTCTATCAAGCCTGTGTCCTTAGTACTCTTCTTTATGGCAGTGAAGCCTGGACAACTTACACCAAGAGAAACGTTTAAACAGCTTTCATATGCGGTGTCTGAGAAGAATAATTGGTATTAAGTGGCAAGACAAAATTACAAATACTGAGGTATTGGAAAGATCAGGTTGTGTGACGGTTTGTTCCATGCTCAGTCTTAGTAGACTTATACGGATAGAACGCATTAGGAGAATAGATGATGGTAGAATACCAAAGGGCATCTTTTTGGTGAATTACAAATGGGTAAGAGATCTCGGGGTCTCTATTGTGATACAAAGATATGTTTATGTGGGACATGATCGATACGGGAGTCTCTGTGGCGAAGTGGTCAAGCCGTTTGACTCGTGCTCCGAAGGTTGTGGGTTCGATTCAGGGCCGCGCCCTTCGGTTTACGAGTTAAATGTTTCGGAGTCTCCTGTGTGTCGTCGCTAAAAGCTACGGAGTTCGTGCTTTGTGCGACGCTTTCCGGGCTGCGGAAAGAGACCGAGCCATATGGGATAAAACCCGGTGCAATGAAGTCGACCCTGTCGACTTTTAAGCGACTTTTTATGATCGATACAGGCATTGATAATGCACACTGGGATCAAGTCGCCACTCAGCGTGTTGCATGGAGGGCAAAGATCAGAAAAGGAATAAAGACAAAGAAAAATGATTGTAGATAGGTCACACACTGAGCATGAGCGACGTAAGATGGTGCATGATGGTAAAAATGACCATGTGTTCACATGCATGAATTGTGGACGAATATTTACAACATGAATTGTTCTGATCAATAACATTCGCTTCAGCCATCCATCTATCATGTGCCATGTCGGAAAGCATGGGAGGTCATGACTCGCCATTTTACTGGAGCACCAGAGTTGTGGATAAGCTCAGTGTTCCTGTCTCGACCATGCCATGTGGCCAAGCCTTCCAGGTATTTACTTCTAGGTCTTCCCCTTGCTCTGTTCCCCTCGATCTTGCCAGTTGTCATCAAGTTCTCCAATTCATTTTTTCTCATAACAAGTCCAAAAGATTTTGACTGTCTACGTCCAATTTCTCTAATCAATTTACGATTTTGATTTGTTTCCTGTAATACTTGGTCAATGGTTTTTCTGTTTGTCCATTGTATTCTTAGTATTCTCCCCAGAAACCACATTTCTACAACCATCAGATGTTTTTCAGCTTGACTGCTCATTGTCCAAGTTTCACAATTATACATAATAGTACAGGCTACCGCCATGTGTTGTAGTTATTGTGCCTTGTTTGAAGCACAATGTAACAAACTATTGTCTGTCAAGACGGCAAGGTGTGAATACACTCATGAATGATATTTGCAGCAATGGATATTTACCTAGCGATATGGTGAAATCTGTATTTATAGCTATTTCAAAAAAGACCAGGGACAACTGAATGCTAGGATTTCCTCACAATTAAACCTCATCAACCATGTTACTAAGCTAATTATAATGAGAAGAACAAGAAAAAAAATAAAAATGGAAATTGGTGATGCACAGTATGGATTTCTGGAAGGAAAGGGTACAATGAAACATATACATTACGGACACTAATAGAAAGGTCCATAGAGACCCAGAAAGACATATATTTGTGCTTCATAGATTATACTAAGGCATTTGATAAAGTAAAACATTATGAACTGATTACAATGTTGGAAGATATCAACATTGATGAGAAAGATCTAAGTATAATGAAGATCATTTACTGGAACCAAGTAGCAGCAATTAAAATGGGAAATAAAGAGGGTGGTTACGAACAGATAAAGCTAGGAATACGACAGGGGTGTGTCTTGTCACCGGATCCCTTTTTCCTATATAGCGAAGTGATAATAAGAGAGATCAAAGAGAAGCCAAGAATATTTATCGGAGGTTATAATATAAACAATATACTCTATGCAGAAGGCACTATATTAATGGCGTATAATTCAAAAGACCTACAACAATTGTTGGACATTGTAGTAACAGAGAGTGCAAGGACAGGACTTTCCTTGAATATCAAGAAAACAGTAACAATGGTGATATCAAAGAATATAGTGACACCAAAATGTGACATAGAAATAGAAGGAAAAATTCTTAACCAAGTGGATAATTTTAAATACCTAGGGCCGTTTATGACGGTGGAGAGATTATATATATATATACAGACCTACAAACACTTGGAATCAACGACTGGCAAGAGAAAGTCAACCAGAGAGACGAATGGAGACGGATTGTATCTGCAGCAAAGAACCTCAATGGCTCGGAACGGCTGAAGAAGAAGAAGAAGGAGGAGAAGAAGAAGAAGGGCCAATTATAACATCGGATGGAAGTTGCGCCACAGAGATTAAGAGCAGAATAGGGCAAACAAAAGCTGCATTTCAGGAAATGAAGAGTATCTCATGCACTAAGTCACAATCACTGAATGTAAGAAAGAGAGTGCTGAAATGCTATAAAGAACCAGTTTTGTTGTATGGGTGTAAATCTTGGAATGTAAAAGAACAAATTAAAAAGAAATTAGAAGCAACAAAGATGTGGTTCCTGAGACGAATGTTGGGAATTCCTTGGACTGCCAGAGTAGCTAACAACGACTGCCTGAAACAGGCTAATGAAACTAGAACATTATATACAACAACAAGAACGAGACAAACATCTTTCTTCGGTCATGTGATGAGAAGAGAGACATTGGAGAACGTCGTGACAACTGGAAAGATCGAGGGTAAGAGAGGCAGAGGCAGACCAAGAGAAATGATGATGGATGGATTGAGACGGTGGCATGGAGACATATCAGCAGCAGAGTTGATCCAGAACACCAAAGACTGAGATGGTTCCGTCGCCCTGCTACTGAGTGAGTGAGAGACTGAGATGACTGCTACTGAGTGACTGCGTAGGCGACACTGTGAGCTGTGAGATTCGCGTGGAATGCTGTTACATCTGTCCTGTACAGTGACCTGCATGTTCGGAACAATGGCTACCGGCTGTTGCTGAATTGATTGGTTTGCATTTTCAGTTCACGAGTGCAGTTTTCAGGGGACTCCTGGGAGTCGGCGCTGAAGCTACGGAGTTCGTGCTTTATGCGACACTTTCGGCGGGTCGCCCTGCGGTAAAAGACCGAGCCATATGAGAAAACCGGGGTCAATGAGGTCTTTCTGGTGACTGCCGAGTCCCTCGGCGATGAACTGTAGATGAATTGCGTGTTGGCATTCTGGCGACGGCATTGTGCGAAGTGCACCTGTGCGGGTTGTTGGATTGCTGAGACTCCTGTCTGTTCCACTTTTCACATTGAGCAGTGAGGTGCATTTTGTGTGATATTCACTGGCACAGGAATGGACGATAATGGGGACAACCCATTGCCTTGAAGTTGGAACCTCGACTAACTAACTAACCAACCAACCAACCAACCAACCAACCAACCAACCAACCAACCAACCATCCAAACAACGAACCAACCAACCAACCAGCCAACAAACCAACCAACCAACTAACTTATTAACTAACTAACTAACTAACTAACTAAACTAACTAACTAACTAACTAACTAACTAACTAACTAACTAACAACTAACTAACTAACTAACTAACTAACGAACTAACCAACTAACCAACTAACCAACCAAACAAACAGCCAACCAACTAACTAACCAACTAATTAACTAACTAACTAACTAACTAACTAATTAACTAACTAATTAACTAACCAAAGACTGAGATCTGTGGAGAGCAATGAACGCCTACGACAGCTGGCAGTGCACTTGATGATGATGATGAGTCCACATGCAAAATTCAGCCCAGTGCTACTAGAAGTATCCTGTAAGGACTTCATTTTCGATTGAATTCAAGGCCATGAAACGCAAATAACCAAAAAAAAAAAAAAAAAAAAGACTGGTTGCAACGAATATTATGATGGAATGATCAAAAAGCTAGTGCACTTACATACCAACTATCACCCTTAGTGAAACATCCAAACATCCCCTGTCCGCAAAACGACAGATAATAAACAGAATATTCACACCAACCCTATGCCACCAATCTCAAACCTGGACTTTATCCAAACTACACCTTCGCAAAATCAACATCTGAGAAATGAGATGCCTGCTGAGAGCTGCCAACTTAACAATCAGAGACCGAGTAAGAAATGCTGTTATCACACAGACTGTGGGATCAACACCTTGTGCTACATTTATTTAAAGGCAGAAGATCAACACCAACAACTACCATCATTGGCCTTACATCTAAGCTCATCTGTGACAAGACCAAGAGGACGTCCAAGAAGAATATGGATTGACAACATCAAAGACATTGTACAATCACACGGAATGACACTATCCAGTGCCGCCCACCGAGAGCTGGAACGCAAATTATTCCTACCCACAACGCTTGACGGCAGAAGTGGAAAATGATGATGATGATGATGATGATGATGATGATGATGATGATGATGATGATGATGATGATGATGATGATGATGATGATGATGATGATGATGATGATGATGATGATGATGATCTTATGATAGTTACTGGAAGAGGCGGATTATTCCTCAGTTTGCACGGAGCGTTGTGATGCCGATTCTTAGATCTAATGACACTAATAACCCAACATTGAGGGTGTAAATAAATACAAATATTACCAATAATAGGAATACTTAGCAACACTTTTAACTGATTCGGGAGTCTCCGTGGTGAAGTGGTCAAGCAGTCTGTCCCGCGCTCCGAATGTTTTGGGTTTGATTCCGGGCTTCGTCTTTCGATTCAAGGGTGCATTTTCCCCGGAGACTCCTAGGGGTACCGTCGCTGGAGCTACGGAGTTCGTGCTTTGTGCGACGCTTTCGGCAGCCATATGGGATAAAACCCGGTGCAAAGACGTCGATCCTCTCGACTTTTAAGACTTAAAAAAAAAAGACATTTAGCTGATTCAGTGCTAAATGAAAAGTATTTTTGGACCGTACATAGTACACGCTCAAATAAACAAGTATTATAATATAAATGTCCGTTCACTGAGCATTGGTATTGCGAAAGATGCCAAGAAACAAAACAAATGACACGATGACCCTAGTATGGCGATATATTGTCCTTCTGTCCAAATGGGAGGTCACATTTCGCGATATATTATCCCTTGGCACCGAATCAGTTAATACAAGTTAAGTATGTGCAGAAACAACCGGCACTGTGGCTTAGAGACAGTGAACTCATTTCACAATTCCCCGACATCAGCTGCGGGTGATGTGGAAGCAGACCGTCTTACGTTGATGTCAAGGGTTTGAGGTGTGGGTTGTTCAGAAACTAATGGCAAACTACTGTAGGTAATAAGTGTTTAGTAAATCACAAACAGCGAAAAAATGATGGGACTGATTACGACCTCCTATAAAGGACATGCAACTGACACCGAATAGCTCCATATACAAAATACGCTTACAAGCGTGGAGAAGCATCCTCTCATTTCCTGCCCCCAACATGGCGGTTAGGCATTGAACCGCTACGGCCTCTGGAGTATTTATCTTTGTGGCTGCGGTTTGAATTTCTCATTTTCCTCATGTTGGACTGGTAGTATATGGTTCCGTCTCCCTGCTATTGAGTGAGTGCGTGGCGCGACTCTGTGAGCTGTGATATTCACGTGGAATGCTTTTACATGTCCGCTTTTGTTTGTACAGTGACCTGCATGTTCGGAACAATGGCTATCGGCTGTTGCTGAATTGACTGATTTGCCTTTTCGGTTCACGAGTGCATTTTTTCAGGAGACACCTGATAGTCGGCGCTGGAGCTACGGAGTTCGTGCTTAATGCGACGCTTTCGACGGGTCGCCCTGCGGATAGAGACAGAGCCATGTGAGAAAACCCGGGTCAATGAGGTCTTTCTGGTGACTGCCGATTCCATCGACGATGAACTGTGGTTTTCGTGGAGGACTTTTGTGTTGGCATTCTGGCGGCGGCATTATGCACAGTGTATCTGTGCGGGCTGTTGGATTGCCGAGACTCCTGTCTGTTCCACTTTTCACATTGGACAGTGGGGAGCATTCTGTGTGATATTCACTGGCACAGGAACGGAGCATAATGGGGACTACCCGTTGCCGTGAAGTTGAAACCTCGACTAACTAACTGACTGACTGACTGACTGACTGACTGACCGATTGACTGACTGACTGAGTGACTGACTGACTGACTAGAAGGATTCTCTACGTTTATGGGAATACAACTAAAAACACGCGGGAACAGGAATATAAGTAGAAGATTGAAAACAACAGTCATCCGAGGTACTTGTCAGTTCTTAGCCAGATATGACTGAGCTACCGTATGACAGTAGACGGTACTACCAGATATGACTGAGCTACCGTATGACAGTAGACGGTACTACCAGATATGACTGAGCTACCGTATGACAGTAGACGGTACTACCAGATATGACTGAGCTACCGTATGACAGTAGACGGTACTACCAGATATGACTGAGCTACCGTATGACAGTAGACGGTACTACCAGATATGACTGAGCTACCGTATGACAGTAGACGGTACTACCAGATATGACTGAGCTACCGTATGACAGTAGACGGTACTACCAGATATGACTGAGCTACCGTATGACAGTAGACGGTACTACCAGATATGACTGAGCTACCGTATGACAGTAGACGGTACTACCAGATATGACTGAGCTACCGTATGACAGTAGACGGTACTACCAGATATGACTGAGCTACCGTATGACAGTAGACGGTACTACCAGATATGACTGAGCTACCGTATGACAGTAGACGGTACTACCAGATATGACTGAGCTACCGTATGACAGTAGACGGTACTACCAGATATGACTGAGCTACCGTATGACAGTAGACGGTACTACCAGATATGACTGAGCTACCGTATGACAGTAGACGGTACTACCAGATATGACTGAGCTACCGTATGACAGTAGACGGTACTACCAGATATGACTGAGCTACCGTATGACAGTAGACGGTACTACCAGATATGACTGAGCTACCGTATGACAGTAGACGGTACTACCAGATATGACTGAGCTACCGTATGACAGTAGACGGTACTACCAGATATGACTGAGCTACCGTATGACAGTAGACGGTACTACCAGATATGACTGAGCTACCGTATGACAGTAGACGGTACTACCAGATATGACTGAGCTACCGTATGACAGTAGACGGTACTACCAGATATGACTGAGCTACCGTATGACAGTAGACGGTACTACCAGATATGACTGAGCTACCGTATGACAGTAGACGGTACTACCAGATATGACTGAGCTACCGTATGACAGTAGACGGTACTACCAGATATGACTGAGCTACCGTATGACAGTAGACGGTACTACCAGATATGACTGAGCTACCGTATGACAGTAGACGGTACTACCAGATATGACTGAGCTACCGTATGACAGTAGACGGTACTACCAGATATGACTGAGCTACCGTATGACAGTAGACGGTACTACCAGATATGACTGAGCTACCGTATGACAGTAGACGGTACTACCAGATATGACTGAGCTACCGTATGACAGTAGACGGTACTACCAGATATGACTGAGCTACCGTATGACAGTAGACGGTACTACCAGATATGACTGAGCTACCGTATGACAGTAGACGGTACTACCAGATATGACTGAGCTACCGTATGACAGTAGACGGTACTACCAGATATGACTGAGCTACCGTATGACAGTAGACGGTACTACCAGATATGACTGAGCTACCGTATGACAGTAGACGGTACTACCAGATATGACTGAGCTACCGTATGACAGTAGACGGTACTACCAGATATGACTGAGCTACCGTATGACAGTAGACGGTACTACCAGATATGACTGAGCTACCGTATGACAGTAGACGGTACTACCAGATATGACTGAGCTACCGTATGACAGTAGACGGTACTACCAGATATGACTGAGCTACCGTATGACAGTAGACGGTACTACCAGATATGACTGAGCTACCGTATGACAGTAGACGGTACTACCAGATATGACTGAGCTACCGTATGACAGTAGACGGTACTACCTGCTTTCTGTTAGCAACGAATATTGGGCGGCATGTACTGAACCTGACATTCCACATTGTGTCAACGGCGGAGTAGCGCATTTGGGAGGGTACAAGCCTTATCCTGGTGTGAGGAAATGCAATCTAAAGACTAAATGTAATAGCAGGGCAGACCTGGCAATAAGCTTTGATCGGCAACTTGTCTAGGATCGAAGCTCTGACAGGCGGACAGTTAGAGCATTGATTTGCTGATCCGGCAGCTTCTGCAGTTGGTCTTATTCCAAATGTATTGTTGTTAAATTCCCTCTGGAGTAAACTAGACAGGCAGAGAGACATAGGCAACACGTGATCTCTACAATTCAGCCCCGACTTTATGCTATGGAGAGATGTAATTCCTCCCTTGGTCCCCGCCATGGGTTGTAGTTATGTGCCATGACACAAGACTGTGAATTGTTTTTTTTTCCTGGTCTAATATTCTGTCTTATTCTTTTCATAATTATTCCCAGTAACAGCTTTGTGGACCATTCTTTGACTATATCATCTTGTCCCATCAATATTGCACCGCTTCTCGATTTTACACATCTAGTGATAGTTCGTGGGTTTCTACCTGTTATTGTATTTATTTATTTTAAGCGAATTTCAATAGTGAGAAAGGAACATAACAACATAACAGTTATTCAAGAGACATTACTTGAAGTAAAATAAATGTATTATGTGATTTAAATAAATTTAGTAGTGTTTATTTCTGTGATAAAATATTATATTACTTGGAAAAAGATATGTTCGGCATAAGAAGCAGATAATAACTTATGAAACCTTTAATGTTTATGAAAAAGTGTTGGCTGTATTTTATATGCGTAAAATTTTATAGTGAGCTTTTCTTTATCTTTGCAATATAACATTAAATGTTTTTATACTTAAAGTGACATATAGTGCATTCAGAATTGATTGAAATATATTTTTAACCGTCCTTTACTATGGGACGCAAATTAAAAATGTCTATGAACGCCAGTGTCTCAAGCCATTGCCTTCTGGCCCAGCCCATCTCGATCTTCTTAGAACGTTCATGGATGAAGTCGCTTAGACAACCTGCCTGGGTGAAAGTCTGTGTCTCCAGCCAGGTTTCACAAGCATATAGCAGAGTGGATAATACGACTGCTTTGTGGGCGTTCAGCTATGTTTGCAGGCTTATTCCATTTCTGTCCAACACATTCCTGTACAGTCTGCCAAAGGCCACGCTGGCCTTGAAGATTTTTGCATTCACTTCGTCATCAATTTTGGCAGTTTGTGACACAATGCTGCCAAGATAGGTAAATTTGTCCTCAACACTTTGCTACTGGTGGATTAGGTTTGTCGTTAAACCGTATAGGAAAAGACTGTGTTACGTTGACTGTTAGAATGAACTGATCGTTGTATGAATTCTTGATGTTGTAAACTCTTCAATATTCGTGTAGATAGCTTGTATGGAAATATCACTGGCATCTCTGTGTGTCTAATCCTTAAGATGTCCGCGCCTCGAATGACAAGTCTCGCTACCCTTTTCGCTGAGGGTTTTACCTCTGGCCCCTACATTTCCCGTGAACCCTTGAGCTTCTTGAGTGTCATTGTTTTATTGTTAACTCTTACTATTCCTGTCTTGCAGGTTGTAGTGTGTAACTACTACTCTACTGACTTATGTCCTGGTAATTCTTTTCTGTCCGTGACAGTCCGTACTAAGCCACGTTTGTAATGGACGGGTGCGAAACTAAGTAAACTAAGAGTTCACGTTTCTTTGCTGGACTCCGATCTTTGAATTGTGCCGTCTGCTCTACGGCTCATTAGAATATCTAGGAACGGCAACGCTTTGTAGTGTTCGTGTTCTATAGGTAGAGAGGTGTTGTTATGCGTCTGGTTCAGTTTGGTCTGGAACGATGTTGCTTGTAGCTAGAAGACCAAGTTTTATTGTCTAAGGATCTTTTTTTCTCTAAATGTGCCATGAAGATGTCAGCTAGAATAAGACTAAGAGGACTCCCCGTAGCCACTCCGTCATTTTGGCGGTATGACTTTAGAAGCCAATCTCGTAGCGATAAAGATAGTCCACGGGCCTGAATACAAACTTGTCTTTCACAGATGCAGAAGGCAACAGTCTCTTATTTAAAATCCGGAAACTTTTACTGTCTCATAAAGTCAAGTGTGGGATAAGTGGAAAATCTGTTCCAACGTTTCGAAACTGGAAATAGAGTGCAAATTTATTGGGGGAGAAAGATATTCAGAGTCATAACCTGGATGTGTAGGCCTACCGCCCCTAGAGTTAGGAAGATAATTGGTCGAAATATTCGGAGAAGGGAGGCACTTCTGATTATCGGAAGTCTTACATCATATGTAAATTATCATAACAACAGGCTAGTAATGCGTTGATTAATCAGCACTTTTATAAACAATTCTATTCAAACGGGTTGTGGACTGACCACAATGAAAGGAACACATCTAATTACAATAGTAAAAAGAGATATAACAACATAACAGTTATTCCAGGGACATTACTCCAACTAAAATAAATGTATTATGTGATTTAAATATATTTTAGAAGTTTTCATTGTCTATGGTTAAATGTTTATAGTAATTAGAGTTGAATATATTCGGCATAAAGTGCAGACAATAGCTTAAGAAATCTTCAACGTTTATGAAAAGGGTTTGGCTCTATTTTATATGTGTAAAATTGTATAATGGACTTTTCTATTTCTTTCCAATATTAAATTAAATGTGGTTATCCCTTTAATAGCATCGTAATTTGGTGGTTGAAATATATTTTTGACCGTCCATTACTATGGGCGCTTCTCGGCCTTTTGGCTAAGAACCGACACACAGGGACGCGTGACCTCTGGGAACCGTGAGCCCTTCTTTAAAAAAAAAAAAGAAAAAAAGAAGTCAATTACTATGGGAAGTAAATTACAAATATCTATGAAATCGGAATATGTTCGCATGATTACGAATATTGGTAATAGGCACAGCTAATCCACTCACTTGTTTTAACAGTCGCAAATGGCTGTCAAAGGCAGAGGTAAAAGACCCCAATGTGGATGTGGATGTCAAGGGGAAACCACCACATTATCTTCCCAAGACTTCATGACAAAACACATTTCAGAGGTAGTGAACGACGTTAATGGCTGTCTTAGAACATCCTCGTCAGGTAGGGACAGTCATGAGCCACAGGTGACACCAGACCGTCATCCATCTACTGATGGCAAAACCATATCTAAAATAAATACATTTAGAGTAGGAACATGGAATGTTGGGAGATTAAATGAGCTGAGAAAGTAGAACAATGTTCTAAGAGAAATGGAAAGCATAAAAATGAATATACTAGGCATAAGTGAGATGAGATGGAAGGGATCGGGCAAAATTATATCCGACAAAAACACAGTAATTTATTCTGGAGGGGATATACACGAAGAATGAGTAGGACTAATATGTGATGAAAAAACACAGGCTAGTTAATTAATGGATACTGGTGTATTTCAGATAGAGTCATTATTGTCGAAATCAAAGGTAAAACGATAGATATAAATATCATACAAGTATATGCACCAACAACAAGCAGTAGTGATGAAGAAATATACCACTTTTACCATGGTTAGAAATGGCGATGACTCAAATGGGATCACAAGAAATAAAAATAATACTGGGAGATTTTAATACAACATTAGGAAAGGGAAAAATGGAGAATGTAGTGGGGAATTATGATTTAGGTAAAAGAAATGAAAGAGGAGAGAAACTAATGGAATGGGCAAATATCAATGAATGATAATTGGAAACACCTGGTTTAAACAGCATGAAAGACGACTATACACACGGAAAATCCCTGATAAGAAAATAGTTTAGTTTAGTTTATGTTAGTCGATGGTTCAACATCACGGCACACGGGTGTAACCCATAAGCGCGTATAGCAACGTCTGCTGGAAAGGACTGCAGGATGATACACATACGTCACACCGAGTAAGAAATGTTGTTATGAGACAGACTGTGGGAACAACATCTTATGCCACGTTTATTTAAAGGCAAAAGATCAAGTAGTTTGGACATGTCGTTAGAATGCAACAACAACAACTACCATCACTGGCCTTACATCAAAGATCATCTGCGACGAGACCACGAGGAAGTCCAAGAAGAAAATGGACTGACGACATCAAAGACATTGTACAATCACACGGAATGACACTATCCAATGCCGCCCACCGAGCGCTGGAACGCAAATTATTCCTCCCCACGACGCTTGACGGCAGAAGTGGAAGATGATGATGATAATGATGATGATGATGATGATGATGATGATGATGATGATGATCTTATGACAGTTACTGGAAGAGACGGATTATTCCTCAGTTTGCACGGAGCGTTGTGATGCCGATTCTTAGATCTAATGACACTAATAAACCAACATTGAGGGTGTAAATAAATACAAATATTACCAATAATAGGAATACTTAGCAACATCTTTAACTGATTAGGGAGTCTCCGTGGCGAAGTGGTCAAGCAGTCTGCCCCGCGCTCCGAATGTTTTGGGTTTGATTCCGGGCTACGTATTTCACGGGTGCATTTTTCTCGGAGACTCCTGGGGGTCGTCGCTGGAGCTACGTAGTTCGTGCTTTGTGCGACACTGTCGGCAGGCTTCCCTGCAGAAAGAGACCGAGCCATATGGGATAAAACTCGGCGCAATGACGTCGATCCTCTCGACTTTTAAGACTAAAAACACACCAAAAAAAAAAAAAGACATTTAGCTGATTCAGTGCCAAATGATGAGTAGGTTTGGACCGTACATAGTACACAATCAAATGAACAAGTATTATAATATAAATGTCCGTTCTCTGAGCATTGAAATAGTGGAAGATGCCATGAAACAAAACAAATGACACGATGACCCTAGTAAGGCGATTTATTGTACTTCTGTCCAAATGGGAGGTCACATTTGGCGATATATTATCCCTTGGCACCGTATCAGTTAATACAAGTTAAGTATGTGTAGAAACAACCGGCACTGTGGCTTAAAGACAGTTAACTCATTTCACAATTCCCCGACAACAGCTGCGGGTGATTTGGAAGCAGACCGTCTTGCGTTGATGTCAAGGGTTTGATGTGTTGTTGTTCAGAAACTAATGGCAAACTACTGTATGTAATAAGTGTTTAGTAAATCACAAACAGGGAAAAAATGATGGGACTGATTACGACCTCCTATAATGGACATGCAACTGACACCGAATAGCACCATATACAAAATACGCTTACAAGCGTGGAGAAGCATTCTCTCATGTCCGGCCCCCAACATGGCGGTTAGGCATTAAACCGCTACGGCCTCTAGAGTATTTATCTTTGTGGCTGCGGTTTGCATTTCTCATTTTCTTCATGTTGGACTGGTAGTATATGGTTCCGTCGCCCTGCTACTGAGTGAGTGCGTGGCGCGACTCTGTGAGCTGTGATATTCACGTGGAATACTTTGACATGTCCGCTTTTGTTTGTACAGTGACCTGCATGTTCCGAATAATGGCTATCGGCTGTTGCTGAATTGACTGATTTGCCTTTTCGGTTCACGAGTGCTTTTTTCATTAGACACCTGATAGTCGGCGCTGGAGCTACGGAGTTCGTGCTTAATGCGACGCTTTCGACTGGTCGCCCTAAGGATAGCGACAGATCCATATCGACGATGAACTGTGGTTTTCGTGGAGGACTTTTGTGTTGGCATTCTGGCGGCGGCATTATGCACAATGTACCTGTGCGGGCTGTTGGATTGCCAAGACTCCTGTCTGTTCCACATTGGACAGTGGGGAGCATTATGTGTGATATTCACTGGCACAGGAACGGAGCATAATGGTGACGACCAGTTGCCGTGAAGTTGAATCCTCGACTAACTAACTGACTGACTGACTGACTGACTGACTGACTGACTGACTGACTGACTGACTGACTGACTGACTGACTGACTGACTGACTAGAAGGATTCTCTACTTTTATGGGAATACAACTAAAAACACACGGGAACAGGAATATAAGCAGAAGATTGAAAACAACAGTCATCCGAGGTACCTGTCAGTTCTTAGCCAGATATGACTGAGCTACCGTATGACAGTAGACGGTACTACCAGATATGACTGAGCTACCGTATGACAGTAGACGGTACTACCAGATATGACTGAGCTACCGTATGACAGTAGACGGTACTACCAGATATGACTGAGCTACCGTATGACAGTAGACGGTACTACCAGATATGACTGAGCTACCGTATGACAGTAGACGGTACTACCAGATATGACTGAGCTACCGTATGACAGTAGACGGTACTACCAGATATGACTGAGCTACCGTATGACAGTAGACGGTACTACCAGATATGACTGAGCTACCGTATGACAGTAGACGGTACTACCAGATATGACTGAGCTACCGTATGACAGTAGACGGTACTACCAGATATGACTGAGCTACCGTATGACAGTAGACGGTACTACCAGATATGACTGAGCTACCGTATGACAGTAGACGGTACTACCAGATATGACTGAGCTACCGTATGACAGTAGACGGTACTACCAGATATGACTGAGCTACCGTATGACAGTAGACGGTACTACCAGATATGACTGAGCTACCGTATGACAGTAGACGGTACTACCAGATATGACTGAGCTACCGTATGACAGTAGACGGTACTACCAGATATGACTGAGCTACCGTATGACAGTAGACGGTACTACCAGATATGACTGAGCTACCGTATGACAGTAGACGGTACTACCAGATATGACTGAGCTACCGTATGACAGTAGACGGTACTACCAGATATGACTGAGCTACCGTATGACAGTAGACGGTACTACCAGATATGACTGAGCTACCGTATGACAGTAGACGGTACTACCAGATATGACTGAGCTACCGTATGACAGTAGACGGTACTACCAGATATGACTGAGCTACCGTATGACAGTAGACGGTACTACCAGATATGACTGAGCTACCGTATGACAGTAGACGGTACTACCAGATATGACTGAGCTACCGTATGACAGTAGACGGTACTACCAGATATGACTGAGCTACCGTATGACAGTAGACGGTACTACCAGATATGACTGAGCTACCGTATGACAGTAGACGGTACTACCAGATATGACTGAGCTACCGTATGACAGTAGACGGTACTACCAGATATGACTGAGCTACCGTATGACAGTAGACGGTACTACCAGATATGACTGAGCTACCGTATGACAGTAGACGGTACTACCAGATATGACTGAGCTACCGTATGACAGTAGACGGTACTACCAGATATGACTGAGCTACCGTATGACAGTAGACGGTACTACCAGATATGACTGAGCTACCGTATGACAGTAGACGGTACTACCAGATATGACTGAGCTACCGTATGACAGTAGACGGTACTACCAGATATGACTGAGCTACCGTATGACAGTAGACGGTACTACCAGATATGACTGAGCTACCGTATGACAGTAGACGGTACTACCAGATATGACTGAGCTACCGTATGACAGTAGACGGTACTACCAGATATGACTGAGCTACCGTATGACAGTAGACGGTACTACCAGATATGACTGAGCTACCGTATGACAGTAGACGGTACTACCAGATATGACTGAGCTACCGTATGACAGTAGACGGTACTACCAGATATGACTGAGCTACCGTATGACAGTAGACGGTACTACCAGATATGACTGAGCTACCGTATGACAGTAGACGGTACTACCAGATATGACTGAGCTACCGTATGACAGTAGACGGTACTACCAGATATGACTGAGCTACCGTATGACAGTAGACGGTACTACCAGATATGACTGAGCTACCGTATGACAGTAGACGGTACTACCAGATATGACTGAGCTACCGTATGACAGTAGACGGTACTACCAGATATGACTGAGCTACCGTATGACAGTAGACGGTACTACCAGATATGACTGAGCTACCGTATGACAGTAGACGGTACTACCAGATATGACTGAGCTACCGTATGACAGTAGACGGTACTACCAGATATGACTGAGCTACCGTATGACAGTAGACGGTACTACCAGATATGACTGAGCTACCGTATGACAGTAGACGGTACTACCAGATATGACTGAGCTACCGTATGACAGTAGACGGTACTACCAGATATGACTGAGCTACCGTATGACAGTAGACGGTACTACCAGATATGACTGAGCTACCGTATGACAGTAGACGGTACTACCAGATATGACTGAGCTACCGTATGACAGTAGACGGTACTACCAGATATGACTGAGCTACCGTATGACAGTAGACGGTACTACCAGATATGACTGAGCTACCGTATGACAGTAGACGGTACTACCAGATATGACTGAGCTACCGTATGACAGTAGACGGTACTACCAGATATGACTGAGCTACCGTATGACAGTAGACGGTACTACCAGATATGACTGAGCTACCGTATGACAGTAGACGGTACTACCAGATATGACTGAGCTACCGTATGACAGTAGACGGTACTACCAGATATGACTGAGCTACCGTATGACAGTAGACGGTACTACCAGATATGACTGAGCTACCGTATGACAGTAGACGGTACTACCAGATATGACTGAGCTACCGTATGACAGTAGACGGTACTACCAGATATGACTGAGCTACCGTATGACAGTAGACGGTACTACCAGATATGACTGAGCTACCGTATGACAGTAGACGGTACTACCAGATATGACTGAGCTACCGTATGACAGTAGACGGTACTACCAGATATGACTGAGCTACCGTATGACAGTAGACGGTACTACCAGATATGACTGAGCTACCGTATGACAGTAGACGGTACTACCAGATATGACTGAGCTACCGTATGACAGTAGACGGTACTACCAGATATGACTGAGCTACCGTATGACAGTAGACGGTACTACCAGATATGACTGAGCTACCGTATGACAGTAGACGGTACTACCAGATATGACTGAGCTACCGTATGACAGTAGACGGTACTACCAGATATGACTGAGCTACCGTATGACAGTAGACGGTACTACCAGATATGACTGAGCTACCGTATGACAGTAGACGGTACTACCAGATATGACTGAGCTACCGTATGACAGTAGACGGTACTACCAGATATGACTGAGCTACCGTATGACAGTAGACGGTACTACCAGATATGACTGAGCTACCGTATGACAGTAGACGGTACTACCAGATATGACTGAGCTACCGTATGACAGTAGACGGTACTACCAGATATGACAGTAGACGGTACTACCAGATATGACTGAGCTACCATATGACAGTAGACGGTACTACCAGATATGACTGAGCTACCGTATGACAGTAGACGGTACTACCAGATATGACTGAGCTACCGTATGACAGTAGACGGTACTACCAGATATGACTGAGCTACCGTATGACAGTAGACGGTACTACCAGATATGACTGAGCTAAAGTATGACAGTAGACGGTACTACCAGATATGACTGAGCTACCGTATGACAGTAGACGGTACTACCAGATATGACTGAGCTACCGTATGACAGTAGACAGTACTACCTGCTTTCTGTTAGCAACGAATATTGGGCGGCATGTACTGAACCCGACACTCCACATTGTGTCAACGGCGGTGTAGCGCATTTGGGAGGGTACAAGCCTTATCCTGGTGTGAGGAAATGCAACCTAAAGACTAAATGTAATAGCAGGGCAGACCTGGCAATAAGCTTTGGTAGGCAACTGGTCTAGGATCGAAACTCAGATAGGCGGACAGTTAGAGCATTGATTTGCTGATCCGGCAGCTTCTGCAGTTGGTCTTATTCCAAATGTATTGGTGTTAAATTTCCTCTGGAGTAAACTAGACAGGCTGAGAGAACATAGGCAACACGTGATCTCTACAATTCAGCCCCGACTTTATGCTATGGAGAGATGTAATTCCACCCTTGGTCCCCGCCATGGGTTGTAGTTATGTGCCATGACACAAGACTGTGAAATGTTTTTTTTCCTGGTCTAATATTCTGTCTTATTGTTTTCATAATTATTCACAGTAACAGTTTCGTGGACCATTCTTTGACTATATCATCTTGTCCCATCAATATTGCACCGCTTCTCGATTTTACACATCTAGTGATAGTTCGTGGGTTTCTACCTGTTATTGTATTTATTTATTTTAAGCGAATTTCAATAGTGAGAAAGGAACATAACAACATAACAGTTATTCAAGAGACATTACTTGAAGTAAAATAAATGTATTATGTGATTTAAATAAATTTAGTAGTGTTTATTTCTGTGATAAAATATTATATTACTTGGAAAAAGATATGTTCGGCATAAGAAGCAGATAATAACTTATGAAACCTTTAATGTTTATGAAAAAGTATTGGCTGTATTTTATATGCGTAAAATTTTATAGCGAGCTTTTCTTTATCTTTGCAATATAACATTAAATGTTTTTATACTTTAAGTGACATATAGTGCATTCAGAATTGATTGAAATATATTTTTAACCGTCCTTTACTATGGGACGCAAATTAAAAATGTCTATGAACGCCAGTGTCTCAAGCCATTGCCTTCTGGCCCAGCCCATCTCGATCTTCTTAGAACGTTCATGGATGAAGTCGCTTAGACAACCTGCCTGGGTGAAAGTCTGTGTCTCCAGCCAGGTTTCACAAGCATATAGCAGAGTGGATAATACGACTGCTTTGTGGGCGTTCAGCTATGTTTGCAGTCTTATTCCATTTCTGTCCAACACATTCCTGTACAGTCTGCCAAAGGCCACGCTGGCCTTGGAGATTTTTGCATTCACTTCGTCATCAATTTTGGCAGTTTGTGACACAGTGCTGCCAAGATAGGTAAATTTGTCCTCAACACTTTGCTACTGGTGGATTAGGTTTGTCGTTAAACCGTATAGGAAAAGACTGTGTTACGTTGACTGTTAGAATGAACTGATCGTTGTATGAATTCTTGATGTTGTAAACTCTTCAATATTCGTGTAGATAGCTTGTATGGAAATATCACTGGCATCTCTGTGTGTCTAATCCTTAAGATGTCCGCGCCTCGAATGACAAGTCTCGCTACCCTTTTCGCTGAGGGTTTTACCTCTGGCCCCTACATTTCCCGTGAACCCTTGAGCTTCTTGAGTGTCATTGTTTTATTGTTAACTCTTACTATTCCTGTCTTGCAGGTTGTAGTGTGTAACTACTACTCTACTGACTTATGTCCTGGTAATTCTTTTCTGTCCATGACAGTCCGTACTAAGCCACGTTTGTAATGGACGGGTGCGAAACTAAGTAAACTAAGAGCTCACGTTTCTTTACGGTACTTCGATCTTTGAATTGTGCCGTCTGCTCTACGGCTCATTAGAATATCTAGGAACGGCAACGCTTTGTAGTGTTCGTGTTCTATAGGTAGAGAGGTGTTGTTATGCGTCTGGTTCAGTTTGGTCTGGAACGATGTTGCTTGTAGCTAGAAGACCAAGTTTTATTGTCTAAGGATCTTTTTTTCTCTAAATGTGCCATGAAGATGTCAGCTAGAATAAGACTAAGAGGACTCCCCGTAGCCACTCCGTCATTTTGGCGGTATGACTTTAGAAGCCAATCTCGTAGCGATAAAGATAGTCCACGGGCCTGAATACAAACTTGTCTTTCACAGATGCAGAAGGCAACAGTCTCTTATTTAAAATCCGGAAACTTTTACTGTCTCATAAAGTCAAGTGTGGAATAAGTGGAAAATCTGTTCCAACGTTTCGAAACTGGAAACAGAGTGCAAATTTACTTGGGGAGAAAGATATTCAGAGTCATAACCCGGATGGGTACCGCCCCTAGAGAGAGTTAGGAAGATAATTGATCGAAATATTCGACGAAGTGAGGCACTTCTGATTATCGGAAATCTTACAGCTTTTGTAAATTATAATAACAACAGGCTAGCAATGCGTTGATTAATCAGCACTTTTATAAACAATTCTATTCAAACGGGTTATGGACTGACCACAATGAAAGGAACACAACTAATTACAATAGTAAAAAGAGACATAACAACATATCAGTTATTTCAGGGACATTACTCGAGCTAAAATAAATGTATTATGTGATTTAAATATATTTTAGAAGTTTTCATTGTCTATGGTTAAATTAGAGTTGAATATATTCGGCATAAAGTGCAGGCAATAGGTTGTTACGTGTGTAACAATACACACGGGCGTCCAATCTCACTACCCAGAGACCAGGGGAAATTTATTATTAGAAGTCCACGTGAAAAAAAAATCCCGGTCCTCACCGGGACTTGAACCCGGGACCTCCAGCACTCTAGTGGACACCATGCCTCGAGACCACGCAGCCTCCTTATAAGATAAGATAATATGCAACCGAATTGACTACATCCATCCATTCATCATGTGCCATGGCGGTAAGCGTGGGCGTTCATGTTTTGCCATCTCACTCGATCACCAGAGTCGTGGATAAGCTCCGTGTTCCTGTCTCGACCATGCCATGTGGCCAAGCCATCCAGGTATTTGCTTCTAGGTCTTCCTCTTGGTCTGTTCCCTTCGATCTTACCAGTTGTCACCAAGTTCTCCAAATCATTTCTTCTCATAACATGCCCCAAAAATTGTGACTGTCTACGACTAATGTCTCTAATCAGTTTACGATCTTCGTTTGTTTCTTGAAGGATCTGTTCATTGGTCTTTCTGGCTGTCCATGGTATTCTTTGCATTTTCCTCAGACACCACATTTCTACAGCCATCAGATGTTTTTCAGCTTGACTGCTCATTGTCCAAGCTTCACATCCATATAAAAGTACAGGTTCTATGTAGCACCTCAACACTCTTTTTCTCGTTTCAATTGACATCTTTTTATTGGTCAGTATGTTTTTCATCTTGCTAAAGACTACCTTAGACATGGCGATTCTTGTTCTAATCTCTTCAAGGCATCTCTCATGACTACATACGTATTAATAAAATATATACTACATACGTATTAATAAAATATTTAGAAATGCGTTCATTAATGTAAAAACAACGGCTGGTGCTGAGTGTAATAGTGGTCATGTACCACTTTGTGGACACATAAAAGTAAGATTAGAGAGAGGGAAAAAAATGGTAAAGAACGTGAGACTTAATAAAGCGGTTCTGAAAGTAGATACAGAAATTCAAGAACAATACACAGTGATTGTGAAAAATAGGTACTACGCAATAACTAAAACACAAAGTAAAGATGAATGATGATGACGATGATGATGATGATGATGATGATGATGATGATGATGATGATGATGATGATGATGATGATGATGTTAAAGGACTCCATTCATCAAACTAGCAAAGAAACATTACCGGAGAGAAGCTAACAAGCGAAGAAAACATGGATGACTGAAGAAATCTTAATTTTGATGGACCAAAGAAAACATTGTAAAAATGACAAACAAGAATTTGGTAAGATAAATATAGAAATAGGAAGGAAAAAGAATGTTGGTTAAACGAACAGTGCAAACAAGTTTAATATGTGCTGTAATGAAGAGGGGGAATTATTATATATGAGAATTATATGGTGGAAAAATGGAAGAATTAACAGAAGAAGGTAACTTAAAAGGTCCACACAACCCTCACGACTGACCAAATCGAATGCCTTTGTGAGGTCGATGAAGGCAATAGACAGTGGTTGATTTTGTTCCCGGCATTTTTCTTGCATCTGTCGCAATGAGAATATCATATCAATGGTAGACCGGTTCTGTCGGAAGCCGCATTGTGATTCGGGGTAGACTTGATCTCCCAGGACTTGAAGTCTGCGCAGGACAATTCTGGCAAATACTTTCCCAACAATACACAGAAGTGAGATACCCCTATAATTGTTACAGTCGCTACGATCGCCCTTGTTCTTGTACAGTGTTATGATGCTTGAATCTTTGAAATCCTATGGGACTTGTCCTTCTCGCCAGCATAGCTCTATTAGCTGGTGGATCTGTAGAGCGAGTGTGTCTTGCCCACTCCTGATCACCTCTATTGGAATCCCATCCTTACCTGGAGCATTGCCAGATGCAAGCTCATTTATAGCACACTTAACTTCTGTTATGGTGGGAAGTGTGTCCAGGTGGTCAAGATTTGGCAGGGCCTCTATGGCGTTGAGGGCAT
Source organism: Cepaea nemoralis (assembly GCA_014155875.1). Taxonomy (NCBI): domain Eukaryota; kingdom Metazoa; phylum Mollusca; class Gastropoda; order Stylommatophora; family Helicidae; genus Cepaea; species Cepaea nemoralis. Next base: position 68,984 of record JACEFZ010023291.1, on the reverse strand, counting down.
CATCCGCTAGTTTGGTCTCACTTGAGTAAAGCTCTAAATAGTGCTCGACCCATCTATCCATCTGCTGTTTCTTATCAGTGATGATTTATCTAGTCAAGTTTTTCAGCGGTGCACTTCTTTTGATCATTGGACCACAGGCTTTCTTTATCCCTTCATACATGCTTCTGATGTTTCCCTTATCACTTGCGATTTGATTGGACTCACATAACTTGATCCAATAGTCATTCGCACACTGCCTGGCAGCCTTTTGCACATCCTTCCTCGCTTGCGTCAGCTCACTCAGAGTGTTACGCGTTGGTCTTTCCTTGTTTCTTAAGAGAGCTATCTTCTTTTTATCAATCAAGGGCTCCAATATCTGGCTGTTTGCCGCAAACCAGTCTTGCCTCTTATGATCCACAGTGCCGTAAACCCCTACCGCTGTTTTATAAATAGTTTCCTGAAGTTTACTCCATTTATCATTTACTATACAATTTTCTGATGTATCATTGAAAGCGTCTTCAAGTTGCTGTTGAAATTCAAAGCACTTTCCAGGATCGTGAGTGTTAATAATATTAATCCTGGGTCTAGACTTGTGTTTAGCTGTGTAGATTCTCTTTGGTCTCAGTCTAACCCTTGCAACAATCAAAGAAAGATCTGTATCACAGTCAGCACTGTGGTAACTTCGAGTTAATGATGAATGGTTCAGATGCTGTCTCCGTGTGATAATGAAGTCCAGCTGATGCCAATGGCCGGATCTTGGATGTTTCCATGTGACCTTATGCAGCTCTTTTGTTTTAAAAAAGGAGTTTGTAATACATAGGTCATTTCTAGTGCAATGCTCCAGCAGCCTTTGCCCATTATCATTCATGTGACCGATGTTGTATTTTCCAAGGCACACTGGCCATGAACTCGAGTCCTTGCCCACACGAGCATTGAAATCACCGAGCATATAAATGTAGTCAGATTTTGGAACTGCCTTGATCACAGAGTCTAACTACTCATAGAACGTATCCTTCACATCATCAGAGGAAGCGAGTGTCGGTGCATATGCAGTGAGAATGGTGGCAAATCCACAAGAGGTTGCCAAGCGCAGTGATAACAACCTTTCATTACCTCCAGCTGGGATATCAATCATTCCCAGTAGCGAATTCTTCACTGCAAAGCCCACACAATGTTGCCTTTGTTCTGCCTGCCCTCTTCCCATCCAAAAAAAGGTGTAATTGTTTTCCCTGAGTGACCCTTCCTCAGCGAGGCGAGTCTCCTGCAGGCCAGCAATATCAGTGTTATGACGATTGAGTTCAGCATCAATCACAGCCGTTTTTCTCACATAGTCAATATTTGTCAAGTCAGTGGAAAATCCTGGACACATGGTTCTCACGTTCCAGGTTGCAAGCCGTAGCTTGAGGTTTCTATTTTTCTTTTTATTAGGACCTGGTGCATTGGTTTTACAGCCTGCGATTAAGATTTTGTCCTAGCCCCAAGCACCCATTGAAGCAGACAGGCTGTGGCGGATCAGCACCCAAAAGGCCGGGGGCTGCCCAGCTTGAGGCGGGCGGTAGCTGATCAGTGACACCTATAGGTGTCTCCCACCGTCAGAGGCAACGCGTGCCCCCCATGTCTACGCCAACTGATAAGGACTTATAACCCGTAACAGTTGCCTCTCGCTTTGATTCCGAGACCGGTTAAGACCAGGAATGGAGTTATTGCCTCTCCATAGCACAAAGCCTGGGCTAAAATAAAGAAACCATGTGTTGCCCATGCAGCATGATCCCTCTCTCGGCCTGCCTAGTTCACTCCAGAGGAAAGTAAACACCTATACATCTGGAACAAGACAAGCTGCAGAAGCTGCCGGATCAGCAAAGCAATGCTCTAAATGTCCGCCTGTCGGAGCTTCGATCCTAGACCAGCTGCCAACCAAGGCTTAGGGCCTGGTCTGCCCTGCCATGACTTATTTTGTCTTTGGGTTGCATTTCCTCGCACCAGGATAAGGCTTGTACCCTCCCAATTGCGCTCTTCCGCCCGAAGCCGTTGGCACAATGTGGGGTGTCGGGTTTGGTAAACGCCGCCCAACATTCGGCGCTGACAGAAAGCAGGTAGTACCGTCTACTGTCATACGGTAGCTCAGTCATATCTGACTAAGACCTGACTGCCTGGGTTATGTTCAAGGCACTAAAGAAGCTCGGTTGCCCACCGACTTTTCTGTCCATTGTGCAATCGTTCCACACAGGCCTGAAGGGTATAATCAAGTTTGATGGTGCAACTTTAGAAGAGTTTGAAATCAAGAGTAGAGTTCAGCAAGGTTGTCTACTAGCTCCCACCCTCTTTGGAATATACTTGTTACTTCTACTGAAGTATGTCTTTTGTGATCAGGATTGTGGTACAAATTCACTCACGCTCAGATGGTAGCCTCTACAATGCTCAGAGATTGAAGGCCAAGACCAAAACTAGGAGGGTACTGATTAGAGAGTTGCTTTTTGCAGATGATGCTTCAATTACGACCCACTCTAAGGAAGGATTACAACGTCTACTATCTGCATTCTCCAATGCTTGTTCTGAATTTGGTTTAAAAATTAGCAAAAAGAAGACACAGATTATGTCACACGGTGCACATGGGGGGGGGGGGGGGGGCATCATTATTCATTGATGACGCCCAACTGGAGATAGTAGACCATTTTAGATATCTAGGATCAGAGGTAAATAATAAATTATCCCTAGATCAGGAAATCAATATGAAGATTGGTAAGACAGCAAGAACAATGAATAGGTTAACAAAAAGAGTCTGGGAGAACAGAAAGCTTACTGCCAATACAAAAGTACTTGTCCATCAAGCCTGTGTCCATGGTACTCTTCCTTATGCCAGTGAGGCCTGGACATCTTACTCACATCAAGAGAAACGTCTAAACAGCTGGAGGGCAAATATCAGAAATGGAATAAAGACAAAGGAGAACATTTTTGCAGATAGGTCACACACTGAGTATGAGCGACGTAAGATGTTGCGTGATTGTGGAAATGACCATGTCTTCACACGCATCCCCTGTGGACGAATATTTAAAGCGCGAATTGGTCTGGTCAGTCACATTCCCTACCGCCATGGGTTGTAGTTATTATGCCTTGTTTGAAGCACAATGTAACAAACTATCGTCTGTCAAGACGGCAAGGCGCCAATAAATCCATGAATGATATTTACAGCAGGGGATATTTACCGAGCGATATTCTGAAATCTGTATTTATAGCTATACTAGAACAATGTTTTCCCGTAGTGAATTTGAAAAACGAAGACACAAACAATAGATTGCACGATTTATTGCCTAGCATATTTCGCTGCATCTCGTCAGGTACATACTGCAGAAATCACACTACGTAAAGTAAATTAACTAGATAAATCCTTCAAGTTGAAATGTACACATATTCGCACAGTAATGTCACTTATCTACCACGGTAATTTTAAGCTGACTAACATGTCTTTCTGTTTGCACAATTCTGGCTTGCGTTGATAGATCATAATTGCTTTTGCAAACTTTAACAAGCGAGCATATTGTGTGTTAAACAACACGCGAAAGGCAGTGTCTCTGTCAACCACATGGCCGCTTTAAATAATGTGCCTAACAATTGAAGACGCCGGGAGCTTCCGGTGTGTCGGCCCCACGAGGTTAGCATCTCCTGTGTGTTGTATCTTGTTGACCCATTGAGGTACGTGTTCTGACACTCGTTTGTTAAGCTGTCTCTCTGTTCTACCAATGTAGAAGGCCTGGCATCTACAAGTGAATTGGTAAATACAATTGTTTGTGGCGTACAGAGGAACAGGCTCTTTGACTGCTGGTGTAGGAATCGGTACGGTTTTATATCTAATGACTGGAATTGCAGCACAGAATGTTCGGCCTAATGCTGTATTAAGCCGGTCTTGAAGACGTTGCATTACGTCATCCCCTGGAAAGGTTAGCTGGATGAATATCTTGAATATAGGGACTGTAGTTACGTCTGGTTTTGGTTTGGGCTGTTGGCAGTGGCGCTTTATAAATCCTGTGGAGTACCCATTCAGGTTTAAGACATTCTTCAGAGTTTCAAATTCCTCTGTCAGTGTTTCCTGGGTGCATATCTTTCTAACACGGTCAAACATGGTCCGTCCTAAGCCCCGTTTGTACTGGACAGGTGTGAAGCTCTGAAAATTTAGGTATTGGCCAGTCCATGTTCCTTTGTGATACACCGATCATTGAATTGTGCCGTCTGCTCTACGTCTCATTAGAATATCTAGGAAAGGCAACGCTTTGTTGTGTTCGCGTTCCATAGATAGAGAGATGTTTTTATGCGTCTTGTTCATTGTGGCCTGGAACTATGTTGATTTTAGCTCGTCTGTGGTGATAATTAGTATATCGTCCACATTACGACGGTACAAGGCCAAGTTGATGATGTCTGAGGATCTCTTTTCTTCTAAATGTGTCATGAAGATGTCCGCTAGAATAGGACCAAGAGGACTCCCAATGGCCACTCCGTCAATTTGCCGGTATGACTTAGAAAATTGAATTGTATGTTGGCGGTACATAGTAGTAGTAGCCTCTCCAGAATAGGTGTTGTTATGCCTAATTTTAGTTGTTTGTCTTTAATGCGTTCCCTTATTATTTTCACTGTCTCCTCTAATGGAACGTTAGTGAATAGGGAGGCTATATCCATGGATGCCATGTGTTTGTTATTTATGTCCATAGTATCCAATAATTTCACCAGTTGGAATGTATCTCTGAGTACTTTTGGATCGAAGGACTGTTGTACTGGTTTTAAAATTTCGGCTAGCCATCTCGCCATTCGGTGTTGTGCAGAGTTAACCATGGACAGGATAGTTCTTAGCGGGCTGCCGGGCTTGTGAAGTTTGGTCTGACGAGTGTGCGAGCCACGTGGTGTGAGCGTTTTTGCAGTGGCCTCACTGATGAGTCCCGCATTCACAAGTGACTGGATCTCTTTCCTCATTATTGCATCCAGGTCCTCCGACTTGTTTACTTTTTGATCTATCCTGAATTTAGATTCATCTGACAATATTTCATCCATTTTTCTCTGGTAAGTCTGACATGCCCATCAGTACTGCACCACTCACTTTGTCAGGTTTCAGTATGACATACATTTGAGGAGTTTGGGAGCCACGTGGTGTGAGAATTTCTGGAGTGTTCTCACTGATAAGTCCCTCATTGACAAGTGACTTGATCTCTTTTCTCAGTGTTTGCATCCAGGTCCTCCGACTTGTTTACTGTTTGATCTAACCTGAATTTAGATTCATCACGATACTATCACTTTCATTTTACTCTGGTAGTCTGACATGTTCATCAATACTGCACCACTTTGATTGTCTGGTTTCAGTAATACAAACGTTTTGTTAGCATTTAATGTTTTTAAGGCAGTAAGGTGTTCATTGGTCAGCGGGCATGTCTGTTTAGAGGGTGTTGTGCGATACTGGTGTTCTAAATCTACCAGTTTGGCCTTCAGCCACCCGACCGACTCAGCAGAAGTAGGTATAACTTGGAGACTTGATCAAACAACATTTCAAACTGTGCTTTATGCAGAATTTTAATCCGTATGCAAGGGCCTCGGTTTCAATGTTGTTGAGTACGTACGACGATAAGTTCCTCACATACTTCTCTGGGTTGTCTAGTACTGACGTTGTTACCTTTTCAGTGCTCAGTGATTTGTTGAGGCGAGCATTCTCTGCGATTTTCACCTTGTACACTGTTTCTGTACAGAATTTAGTGAACTTCAAGTGGCTGTACAAGCTCAATTCTTTGGTGACGTAGTAGGCAGAACTGTGTGTGCGCTTCAAGTTGGCCAGCTTGGACTGGGTTTCTTCTATCTGGTTTTTTCTCAGTCGTCTCAGGTTTTTTCTTGTCGGACATATTCTGTCGGTCCTCAGAGATCTGAAATACCGGTGAGGAAATATCCCCGTCCTTCGGCATTTCTCGAGAAATCTCAATCGACAATCCTGTAACGATATTTTACACTTCAGCTTGAGTAATCCATCTAATCGCTTCACAGATGGTAATGTGAGGCGACTTTTCAGAAATTCAAAACAATGAATACCTTGAGTTTAGGGACTGTAGTTGAATGACTGAATGGGTACTCCACAGGATTTATAAAGCGCCACTGCCAACCGCCCAAACCAAAACCAGACGTAATGTGCAATGGCTGCGGTCTCCGACCAGTACGGTCACTGCCATAGAGGAAAGCAACGGCAAACTACCTCTTTAAAAGTGCCTAGTACATTATGATTCGCTTAAAGACTGATCATCGCAAGACAAGGACAGAGACGTTAAAATTAGCAACTAGTAGATGCGGTTGTTGTACACAGTGAGCAACTTGGATTAGAATTAAATTGTAAAAAGACTCAGGTTATGGTCGTCACTAGGAAGAAAGAAGTGCCACAATGTAATATACAAGTAAATGGAAATATTCTTCAACAAGTGAATCGGTACAATTATCTTGGAACAGTCATAACGTCTGATGGGAGATGCCTTGAAGAGATTAGAACAAGAATCGCCATGGCGAAAGTAGCCTTTAGCAAGATGAAAAACATCCTGACCAATAAAAAGATGTCAATTGAAACGAGAAAAAGAGTGTTGAGGGGCTACATAGAGCCTGTTATTTTGTATGGATGTGAAACTTGGACAATGAGCAGTCAAGCTGAAAAACATCTGATGGCTGCAGAAATGTGGTTTCTGAGGAAAATGCAAAGAATACCATGGACAGACAGAAAAACCAATGACCAAGTACTACAGGAGACAAATGAACATCGTAAACTGATTAGAGAAATTAGACGTAGACAGTCAAAATTATTTGGACATGTTATGAGAAGAAATGGATTGGAGAACTTGGTGACAACTGGCAAGATCGAAAGGAACAGACCAAGAGGAAGCTCGAGAGGAAAATACCTGGATGACTTGGCCACATGGCATGAGACAGGAACACTGAGCTGATCCACGACACTGGTGATCGAGTGAAATGGCGAGTCACGACCGCCCACGCTTTCAGGCATGGCACATGATTGATTGATGTGCAGAAACAACCGGCAATGTGGCCTAGAGGCAGTGAACGCGTTTCACAATTCCCCGATATCAGCTGCGGGTGATTTGGAAGCAGACCGTCAAGGGTTTGAGGCATGGGTCGTTCAGAAAGCAATGACAAACTACTGTATGTAATATAATTGTTTAGTAAACTACAAACAGCGTAAAATGCTGGGTCTGATTACAACCTCCTATAAAATACATGCAACTGACACCACAAAGCACCACATACAAAATACGCTTTCAGGCGTGGAGAAGGCTATGTTGTTGCAGTCAATGTAGCACGGATAAGGAATATAAGTGGAAGATTAATAACAACAGTCATCCGAGATACCTGTCAGGTCTTAGTCAGATATGACTGAGCTACCGTATGACAGTAGACGGTACTACCTGCTTTCTGCTAGCACCGAATGTTGGGCGGCGCTTATCGAATCCGACACCCCACATTTTGCCAACGGCGGAGCAGCGCAATTGGGAGGGCACAGGCCTTATCCTGGTGTGAGGAAATGCGACCTCAAGACTAAATGTCATGGCAGGGCAGACCAGACCCTAAACCTTGGCCGGCAGCTAGTCTAGGGTGGAAGCTCCGACAGGCGGACAGTTAGAGCATTGCTTTGTTAATCCGGCAGCTTCTGTGGCTGGTCTTATTCCAGGTGTATTGGTGTTACCTTTCCTCTGGAGTAAACTAGGCAGGCTTGGGCAATACGTGTTCACTGCCATTCGGTCCATGATTTGTGCTATGAGAGGTATAACTCCATCCGTGGTCCCCACCATGGGTTGTAGTTATTATGCTTTGTTTAAAAGCACAATGTAACAAACTATCGTCTGTCAAGACGGCAAGTTGCCAATACCGTACATCCGGGACGCTTTGTGCTTAAAGAAAGTCGCTTAAAAGTCGACAGGGTCGACTTCACTGCACCAGGTTTTATCCCATATGGCTCAGTCTCTTTCCGCAGCGCGGAAAGCGTCGCCCAAAGCAAGAACTCCGTAGCTCTAGCGACGAACCCCAGGAGTCTCCGAAAATATTCACTCATGAACAGAAGGACGCGGCCCGGAATCGAACCCACAACCTTCGGAGCCCGAGTCAAACGGCTTGACCACTTTCGCCACGAAGACTCCAATTAAAAGCAATCTGAAGACAAAGGAAGAGAACCCATAATAAACTTTACACAACAGGTACAAAATAATAAAATTAAATACAAATAAATTTACAAGTAAGTACAAATAAGTACAAGTGAAATTAAATACGAGTACATTTAGAAGTAAATACAAGTAAAGTTAACAACAAGAATAAACGATAACAAACACAAGTGATAATAATATATTTCCCTCTTGTTTTCGAGTGCTGGTTGTGCTTACATGTCGCAGTTTCCTTTTTCAAATTCCATGGGGATTCAAATGAAAACCCTAAAAGTGTAATAGAAATTAAATAACCATGTCATTGTCTTGCAACGTCTCAATATTATTGTTAAGGATGTCATAACAGTTAAGCACGTGACATCGCGGTGAAGACGAACACGGTGACTCCATAATCACAGTTTAAAGATGGCCGCCCCACTTTTGACATGCACCAAAGAGGAGCGTCGTTCTGTTATCCATTTTTCGATACATACATATGTCCCCTTACTGTCAGCTGTTGGCTCATATGCGTGTATTATGTTATATCCAGAGTTATGCCATGGAGTTTCACTAATAATACATTGTCTGTGATTGTCCAGAATCCTTTATCCCCCCTCCCTCCCCAGCACTCATTTGATCCAAAAGTATGCCAACTCTCCTTTTGTAGTTCTTCCGTCCAGAGTAAAGTATTATTTCTGTATGTATCTAAATAGTTTTCTCACGCACCTGGTCATCGTATTTCACAATATATATATTAACAACAAATTGTTATTATGCATATGGCAAGAAATCATACAATTTTACTTCTCATATTTACATCCTTGATATCTTACAGCATATGTAAATTATCTTAACAACAGACTAGCAATGCGTTGATTAATCACCAGTTTTATGAACAATTCTGTCTAAACAGGCTTGTGGACTGACCACAATGAATGGAACACACCTAATTGCAATAGTAGAAAGGGACATAACACACAACAGTTATTCAAGGGACATCACTCAAAATAAAATAAATGTATTATGTGACATATATAAATATAGAAATTTTGATTTTCTGTGATAGTTTCTTTACAGTAATTAGGAACGAGTACATTTAGCGTAACTATCAGATAAAAACTTAATGAGTCTTCAATTTTTATGGGGAAAAAAAGCTTAGCTCGCTCATGGATGGAGTCGTTGAGACAACACGCCTGGGTGAAAGTCTGTGTCTCCGGGCAGGCTGTTGCTCTTGTTAATGCCATGACCTCCATGGTTACACTCGATGCTCCTGGTGGATTAGGATTGTCATTAAACCGTCTAGGAACAGACTTACTGTGCTACATTGACTGCAAGAATTAACTGATCGTTGTGCGAATTCTTGATGTTGTAAACTCTTCAATATTCGCGTAGATAGCTTGTATGGAAATATAACTGACGTCTCTGTGTGTCTGTTCCTTAAGATGTCCGCGCCCCGAATGACAAGCCTTTTTCGCTAAGGTTGTTACCTCTGACCCCTACATTTCCCTTGAACTGTTGAGCTCCTTTAGTGTCACTAACTGTTTGTGATTTATTTTTAACCCTTACTCTTCTTGTCTTGTGGGTTGTAGTGTGTGACTACTACTCTACTGATTCATGTGCTGTTAACTCTTTTCTGTCTACGACAGTCCATACTATGCCATGTTTGTAATGGACGGGTGCGTGCGAAACGGTGAAGTTCAGAACCTAGAGTGCTCTTACCCCGGCCACCATGTCGACTGCATAAACTTGGTAGAAGAGGCAGCGGACTATCAACACGAAGATGGACACACGATAGTAAAAACACCCTAGGGATGAATATCAGTCAGGAGAAATGGCGATCAATCGAGCTTCTCTCTCCTGCAGGCCATGTTGCGTATCTTTTACAGGATGTCGCTCAGTCCCAGCATTTTTTGGCTATTTATGATTTCTTGGCAAGTTTACGTTCAGTAGTTTGTCATTGCTTTCTGAACGACGGGCACTCATACCATTATATGAAAACCAACATAAGGCGGTCTGCTGCTAAATCTCCTGCTGTGTTTCGAACGCGGTATGCGGGATTACGAATTGCGCTCGTAACTCCGTCGCTACGGAGTGGCATCAAAAAATAATCCCCGGCACGGTTGGTATTCTAACATATTAGCAATGGACCGCCAGCCAAGCTTGCTAGCCAAGCGCTACCGGGGCTTCCTTAAATGTAAACAGCATGCGGTACCATACTGGAACATCAAAAAAGAGTACAAATTAAGAGAACTAGTCATAACTAGTAGGAATTATGAAAGGACTAGAAATAGCAACAGAGTACTGCTCTATAAAACTAAGTATACTGACGGATTCACTATCCACAGTACAAGCGCTAGGCTAGAATCCTTTAACCCCCCCCCCCCACCCCACCCCAATCACCCCAATAGCACTCATGTGATCCAGATTATGCCAACTTTCCTTTTGTAGTCCTTCCCTCCTGAGTAAAGTATTATTTCTGTAAGTAGTTAAATAGTTTTCTTACGCTCCAGGCCACTGCATTTCACAATATATATTAACAACAAATTGTTATTATACATTTGTCAAGAAATAATAAAACTTCCTCCTAACGACGCTTGACGGCAGAAGTGGAAGATGATGATGATGATGATGATGATGAATAAAACTTTACTTATTTACATCCTTGATCTCCTACAGCATACGTAAATTATCATAACAACAGGCTAGCAATGCGTTGATTAATCACTACTTGAATGAACAATTCTGTTTAAACGGGTTGTGGACTGAACACAATGAAAGTAACACAACTAAGTACAAAAGTAGCAAGGGATATAACAACGTAACAATTCAAGGGACATTACTCGAGACAAAATAAATGTATTATGTAATTTAAATAAATAAAAAAGTTTTTATTGTCTGTGAAATTTTCTTTACTTTAGTTAGCATCGAGTGAATTCAGCATAAACGACAAATAAAAACTTATGGAATCTGTAACGTTTATGAAAAAGGTTTTGACATTATTTTTTATGCGTAAATGTTAATAATGAACTTTTCTATTTCTTTGCAAGATAATATAAAATATTTTCATCATTTTAATGGCAGTAATTGCACCTTCGAAAATTAACATATATTTTTGACCGTCCTTGACTATGGGACGCAAATTACAAACATGTAGGAAGGTCTACGTCCCCAGGCATTGCCTTCTGGCCCAGCCCATCTCGAGCTTCTTAGCTCGCCATGGATGGAGTCGTTGAGACAACACGCCTGTGTGAAAGTCTGTGTCTCCAGGCAGGCTGTTGCCTTTCTTAATGCCATGACCTCCATGGTTACACTCGATGCTCCCGGTGGATTACGATTGTCATTAAACCGTCTAGGAAAAGACTTATTGTGTTACGTTGACTTCTAGAATGAACTGACTGTTGTGTGAATTCTTGATGTTGTAAACTCTTCAATATTCGTGTAGATAGCTTGTATGAAAATATCACTGACATCTCTATGTGTCTGTTCCTTAAGATGTCCGCGCCCCGAATGACAAGTCTCGCTAGCCTTTCCGCTAAGGTTGTTACCTCTGACCCCTACATTTCCCGTGAACCATTGAGCTCCTTGAGTGTCACTAACTGTCTGTGATTTATTGTTAACCCTTACTCTTCTTGTCTTGTGGGTTGTAGTGTGTGACTACTACTCTACTGACTTATGTCCTGTTAACTCTTTTCTGTCCACGACAGTCCATACTATGCCATGTTTGTAATGGACGGGTGCGTGCGAAACGGTGAAGTTCAAGACCTAGAGTGCTCTTACCCCGCCCACCATGTCGACTGCATATACAACAAGACGACTCGGAATGGGAAAAAATTTGGTCTTGTTTGGATGAAGAATGACTTGCGCAATGAATTGTATTTAAGTGAGGAAGAGTTGCGCAATTCGTCGACCATTCTCTCTCGCCTGAGTCCAGTGGCAAGACAAGTCAAGACGAGTGGAGACGAATACAGATGCAATGGATGACCAGGGCGCTCTACGTGCCTGACCGTGCTCATTATGTCCCACAACGCTTTGCAAACAACCGCCGTCTTGCCCGTTGAATCATCAATGATTTCTTCCGCACAGTTTGCTGAATCCTGTCTTCACATGTTAGACAGGCATAACTTAGTTTCACGCCGAACCGGTGACCCTCGCCTGGTTTAGCCAGCCTGTCACAGCTGTTGCCCCGAGGGGGGGGGGGGCACTGTAGCATGCTGTCAGCTACTAGGAGCCACAGACGTGAGCTGGATGTCAGGCTTGGACCAGTGGGGAATGGGCCGTGCAAAGGGCGTGACAGCCATCCTTATCAAAGGTACTACCAATCCCCAACATCCCAGCCCGCTCTTGACCATAGTAAATGTCACATCCTCATCATCATGTGCCGTGCCGATAAGCGTGATCGGTCATGTTTCGCCATCTCACACGATCACCAGAGCGGTGGGTCAGCTCCGTGTCCTGGTTTCGACCATAGCACGCGGCCAAGCCAATGTTAAACGACTTAGAAAAGATAGTAATGGAAGGTGCGGTTCTTGGTAGAAGAGGCAGTGGACTATCAACACGAAGAAGGACACACGATAGTAAAAACACCCTAGTGGACAGGTGAACTGGCGATAGATCGAGCGTCTCTCTCCAGCAGGCTGTGTTGCATATCCTTTACAGGATGTCACTCAGTCCCAGCATTTTTTGGCTATTTATGATTTCTTGGCAAGTTTACGTTCAGTAGTTTGTCATTGCTTACTGAACAACCGACACTCATACCATTATATGAAAACCAACGCAAGGCGGTCTGCTGCTAAATCTCCCGCTGTGTTTCGAACGCCGTATGCGGGATTACGAATTGCGCTCGTAAGTCCTTTGCCTCAAAATATAACCCCCGCCTCGGTTGGGTTTGGAACATATTAGCGCCGGACCGCAAGCCAAGCTTGCTAGCCATGCGCTACCCGGGCTTCCTTAAATATAAACAGCGCACGGTACCGTACTGGAACATAAACAAAAAGAGTTAGGGTAGCGGGGTAGGGGGTATCCCCTATCAAAGGAGAAGTAAGGCGCCTCCTTCCCTCCGCTAGCCTACGGGACACCCTTGGGCAAGGTGGAATACCCGTTTAGCCCTCCGATCTGGGTTACGCTTCCGGGTAGGTGGAATCCGTTAACTTTGGACAGCAATCCATCTAGGAGACGGAAAACTCTAAATATAAACCCCCAAGTTCAAGGTGGACCAGCGTGCTGAGGAACTGGATGGCCATGGGTTAACTGGTCGTGAACGTTGGACGTCTGACAGGCGTGCGGGGCGGCATCAAGCGTATGGACTCCTGCAGGACATCCCCTGCCTCTTCCCTAGCAAGCAGGCAATGCTAGGGTGACCGTTTATTTCCTGCAATAGCCAAACTTTGCCTATGGATTTATTTAAACATGGGAATCGTCACCGGAGCTACCGAGCACGTGCTCTGCGCTTGACACATCCCTCAGAGGCTAGCGAAGAGAGAGTGAGGAGGAGAAGAATAGGAAATGGTGTGAGACGACGGCATAGAAATAGGAGAGCAGGCGCCAGGAGAACAAGACGAAAAGTGGAGAGACTAGGTTTCAACTATGTAAGAGTGGTGTGGCATAACCACTAACCACCATTATTCAGTTGACAAGAATGCATGCCAAGGAGAGGGGAAAATATAAACCGTAAAAACTAACGCAACATCAAAACTGAAACTGGAACAAGTGACAGATGACGTCAATTCTAGGAAACATTTCATCAGCCCAAACTCAGGAGATCATTGGATAAGAACAGACACGTGACAATGCCTCCATTCGAAATCCCGCTTAGAATATGTTAATCGCACACTCTTTATGCAAACTGCCTGATGAACAGACGTGAAAGCTAGTGTGACCGATTTTCAAATAGGGACATCAGAATGTCTAGATCCGAGGTAAGATTGTTACTCCTGTGATTAAACTGATGACCAGATGTAGCCAGTGACAAGGAAGGGTATCCAGTGTTTGTAATGTCAATTGAAATGTATTATTATAAATTAAAACCTCTGAAGTGAAAAATGCTCGACTGTAGATTCTGACGACGCAGAGCCGATTCCCGGGCCAACTGACACTCTAATACTCTTTTCGAATACTGCAATCTCTGATATTCTTAAAGATAGTTATTAACTTTAAGAAGTGCATAATACTACCACATTCTATTCTGGACAACTGTACGAAGTGATGATTCTAAAGCAATCTTGTGCCTTTCATCAGAAACACTGCTAAAAATGCTATCACTATCTACAGCTAAAATGACAGTTCGTGTACTTGAATGAGTGCCTTGTTCTAAAACAGACTTATCTATGTCTATTTTCAATTTAGAAAGCTGAAAGAGAAATCAAATCTTCCCTTTCTCCTTCATCTATTGAATAAATAGAGTTTGATGGAATAAATATTTATATTTGTATCAAAATTGAATTAGATAAGGGCATTACATCAGAAAAGTTGTGCTTCGCGGAACTCCACCACCAGAAGTTGACTTAATTCATTACTCAACACAACTTAAAAACACAACCCACACCACCCAACACTCAACACCACACCACCCAACACTCAACACAACAACAACAGATAATGGGAAATGAGTTATTATATAAAGAAGAAGAAGAAGAAGTTGGTTAATTGGGAAAACACAGAGAATCATTTATACACACTACAAACCCAATTGAGTGATAGAAATGTTATAAATGTATGTCATTTATTTACATGCATCTTGACACCTCCTCACTCTTGTCACTGTCTTACTGTACACGTCTCACTGACCCCAGGTCCAATGAGAACTTACATACAGCAGGAACCAACTGAGACAAGGAGTACACAGTGTGATAAACTCTGACCACCCCACATTGACCCAACACTAGATTAGAGAAAAGAGGAGGGGGGGGGGGGGGACTAGTTCCTACATTCAGGAATTTAGGTTCTTCCGACCTACTTCTAGAATATTGTATTGGGAAGAGTGTATATGTTTATGTGAATCTTACACAGTGAAATCTTGGTGGCAACCCATTGGCAACCAATGGGCATCCAATTGGCAACCAACTGGCCAACAACCAAACCAGACCACAGAGAGAAAGAGATGAACCGCACTTGAGATGGAGGAATGACTTGGCCGTGAGCAGAGTATGGGGAAGCCTTCAGAGAAGCTACACGGGCAGACTTGAAGTGGATCCATCAGTCAATGGACCCAGGCTTATCCTAATCCTCCAATCGCTAAGGTTACATATCTCGTAAAAAACACACAACACTCAGTCTCTAAGAACTGATACATAAATGTATATGTATTATCTCCACACTTAACAAGTACAACATTCATATGTTTACAATATGTTTCCATACTTATTGACATCTTATGTATTGATGCCTATTTGTTGATGGACTGTGACATTGGTCCTATATGACATTTTCTAATTTATCTTGTGTAAACCACAATAGCAAATGTATCTATCAGGCCAGAAGACACAGGCCCAGTCAATAAATAATTAACATTAACTGATCTTTGTTGATTAGTCAGTTCAACCTATCTGTGATTCATCATCTTATGTGTGTACACCAAGTTGTCAAGATCTATTGTGATTGGTTATGTGTTTAATTGTTTAAAAACAAATTAACTCATGAGGGAATATTAAATTGGGAGAGACTCAAGGTCTATCAACTGCTCAACATCCATGCTTTCTTAATATAAATCAGGCTGAGAGAATTCTCCAGACTTTCCTCAGATTTGATAAACAAAAGGGGGGATCAAGAGCTAAAAGAATCCTTTGGAGAAGGGGCAGATTCCCAGTTAGTAATTACTATTCTCACCAGGGCCATAATCTATATCTCCTAGACTAAATTAAATAAGACGAGGCCTGCAGATAACTCGAGGGTCATATTCTGGGGTTATTGAAGATAGAAGAGGATGGGGCCCAACTTCTTTGTTTAGAAATGGGGCATGCACTACAGTGATCTCCCACTTCCCTTCAGAATATATGACATATTGGGATGGCTACGTCCTGGATGGTTCCCATAAATAAATTAAACAATTAAATAATACATTGTGTGTAATTAAACCAGTTACATAAAACATTGTGTAATTGAACTGATTGCATAAAACATTGTATTACATTAAACATTAACATAAATATCTTTAGATTTTGAACATTGTCATTTTCTGATATGATATAACAGACATCATGTGGGGTATTGATTGATAGCCACATGATATGAATGACATTTACAGATAAATAAGAGTAGGTGACTGATCATTTCTTCTGAATAAAGGGGGCCTCTTTCAAATAGGTTTATACTTCAGAGAAAGGTGCTCCAGGAGAAATATAGAGTGTGAATCTACTATTCAAACACTATTTCTCTTCCAGAGAAGGTGTTCTTTTCCTGAGAAGTCTGATCTTACAGTATTTCATCAACCACCGGGAAATCTTATCCGGAGGGAAATCTTGTCTAATTTCAGATTCTTTACTTTTACTAGGGATTAACTCTGGTTACTTCAATGCTGCTGCCTTTGGCTTTTCCAGCATTGACAGACAGACATAACATAAAGTGTTTAATATTGTGCATGCTCTGTTGTATACTTGCAGATCAGGGACTGACAAGCTTACGCGGATCAGACCACACTGCATTTATTTTTTTTAGGCAGGGCAAATAAAGCAATAAATTCTAGGCATGGCGGAAACTGCTTAAGTTTCGGGCCCAAATAACAGAAACACGTAGGGAATGCGGGTTAGATGGCCCTGAGCTAGCTAACTATATTTCAGAGGCATTCGACAAAAGAGAAAGACTGCAAGCGGAATTGGCCCTCAAAGAAAAACAGCTTCAGGCTGAATTAGCGGAGAGGGAAAAACGACTTCAGGCAGAGATAGAGGAGGAAGAGAAACGATTTCAAGCAGAATTGGAGGAGAAAGAGAAACGACTACAGGCTGAAATGGAAGATAAGGAGAGAGAGCGTCAACACCAACTGGAGTTGAAGGGATGGAGTACTGAATTGGAGATCCGGAGACTAGAGAAAGGGAGTGGTCCTACACCCTCAACCTCATCAGGATTGCCAGTGACAGAACCACATTCTCATGTCTCCCACCTTAATTCAGGAGCTATGTCAGTTTCCGCTGGAACCCTTAATGAACAGACTGACCACATAGAAGGATTTTTATCACGCTTCGAGGCAATGGCTGTCAGCTTGTGGGCTTGAAGAAGGGAGATGGGCGACGAAGTTAGCGCAGGCTTTAAGATCTACCGCGTATGACGTGTTCTCGAGGCTTACTCAGTGAGGAACAACAGTAATACGAAACACTCAAAAAGGCACTCTTGAGCCGATTCGAAGTGGACGGGGATTCTTACAAAGCTCGTTTCAAAACCGCAAGGAAAGAACCGGATGAGAGTTATGCGCAACTAGTTGAAAGACTGAAGTCATACATACAAAGATGGGCTTGCTTAGGAGGATTTGAGGAGAGTTTTGAGGGACTCCGTGAAATGATCATCATTGATCAGATAAAGGGAAGATGTCGAATGAAATGAAAGCATTCTTAACCCAAAACGGGGCTGACCGCCTAGAAACTATAATCATCCTGGACAGAGAGATTTGAAAAATCTCAGAAGGATATGGGTGGAAAGGGACGTTCGAACAACACACCCTCTCAAGATAAAACACCAAAGCCAAAGGAGGGTGAAAACACTTTAGCCACCAAGAAAAATGGGAAATCCAAGAAAAACACTCAAAACACAATCCAAACAGCGCCGAAGGAGGAAAAACCATTCTGTAGCCATTGCAAAATTAGAGGTCACACATTTCAGAATTGCAGGAAGAAGCCACCTCCACACACAGCGGCCTGATTGGCCAACCGAAAAGAGAAAAAAGTGAGCACTGGTGAAACGTCCAAACAGACACCTCATCAAGACACATCATCTCGTATTCCGGTTGTAGAATCCATCTTGCTAAATGGATTCAAAACGACCTGTTTATATGATACTGGATTATCGTATGACTGTGTTGTTTCATCATCCTTAGTTCACGCCTGAACAGGTGACAGAGGAAATAGTGGAATTACAGGGACCACTGAAGAGTTCAACAAATATGTCTCTTCCAGTGGCAAAAGTGACCATAGCCTCGCGGTATGTCACTGGGACAATCAAGGCAGCAGTCTTGGACGATCCAATATATCCTGTAATCCTCGGCTGTAGATTTATCGTTCTAGGAGAACCTGTTCAACCTGTGGCGATGGCGACCATGACCACTCGATCCCAGGCGAAAAAGACTCCAGAAACAACTACGCCAATCCCTCGGACGGAGGAACTGAAGAGGGCACAAGAGGCCGACCGCACCTTGGATCCCTGCTTCAGAAAACTGCCAAAATCACATTTACCTCTACGTAAAGGTGATCTGTTCATGAAGTCAGCACTTCTTTACAGAAAAGCAGGAACGAGCTGGACAAGAGTTTAATCAACTTGTTGTACCAACTCCATACAGGACTCAGATCTTGGAAATGGGTCATAGTCTACCATTCAGTGGGCATATGGGTATCAACGCTACTACACAGCGGATTACTACTCACTACATTTGGCCAGGGATGAACTCCGACATACAACGGTTTGTAAAATCATGCCCACAGTGTCGGAAAGTATCACCAAAACACCGGACACCACTGGCAACGTTGGGTGAATGGCCAATCACTGGAATTCCATTTGAGAAAGTGGCTTTAGACATAGTCGGACCTCTCTCAGCAATGAAGAGGCGAAACCGATTCATATTAACGCTTGTGGACACAACAACCATGTGGTGCCGAAGCGGTTCCTATGCCCAGCTGTGACTCCAAACACGTCGCTGATGCATTATTAGGAATATTCACCCGTCTAGGGATTCCCACAAAGGATCTTGACGGACAACGGTTCACAGTTTCGTGGTAAGCTCATGGAAGAGTCCTTTCAGACTTTTTCATGCACGCCATATCTTCAGTTCACCATATCACCCTCAGACAAATGGACTTGTGGAAAGGTGGAACGGTACATTGATTAGTATCCTTCGTAAAATTGCCCAGGAGAAGACAGAGGATTGGGACTTGTATTTACCCGCAGCTTTATTCGCTTACAAGGAAGTACCCCATCACTCAACAGGTTTTGCTCCAGCCACACTGTTGTTTTGACGACCGATCAAAGGACCACTTGAGGCGTTACTTCGAACCTGGACCGATAATACTACAGGTGATACAGTCGTGACTGCATCTACATATGTTGCCGAGTCGAAAAATCGTTTACAACACAGTTGGAACCAAACTAATGTCAATCTACGTAATGCCAGACGAAGAATTGCATGTAATTTCAACCGCAAGGCAAATTATAGAGAGTTAAAGGTAGGAGAGAAGGTGATGTTGCTGCTTCCAACCAGTCAGAATAAGCTGCAAATTGGATGGAGAGACCTTATGTAGTGACGGAGAAGATCTCACGTACCAACTACATAATTTCAGTCAAAGGCGAGATGAAAGTATTTCACATACACCTCTTGAAGAAGTATCATGAAAGACCCTCAACCACCGAACCTGCACATCTGATGGCCATGAGTGTGGCTACTGAAGTCGAAGAAGGATCAACAATGGGAGTCGAGTACCCACTGCAAGCCAAAGAGACCTTTAAGGATGTGGAAATCAATCCTAACTTAACAAAGGATCAGCAAAAGCAGATTAGGGAACTTATGGTAAAATATGCAGATGTACGTACTGATAAGCCAGGAAAAACTGATTTGGAGGAATGTGACATGAAGTTAAATGACACAGTGCCTGTGCGAGTCAAGACTTACCCAGTTCCTTATGCAAAGCAAAAGACTTTAGAGGAAGAAATACAACAGCTGCTCACCACAGGGATAATCTCACCATCTGAATCACCTTACAGTGCTAGCGTCGGTTTATTAAGAAAGCCAAGTTGAGAACATAGATTGCGCATCGATTATCGACAGCTCAATGCCATTACTGAAGTCCAAGCAGAACCTCTGCCTGATCAAAATAAACTCTTCACAGCACTCAACCGAGCTAAGTACTTTACTAGGATTGATCTCAGTAAGGGATATTATCAGATTCCTGTAAAACCGGAAGTTAGACCATGGTTAGCTTTCAGCACGCCTGGAGGACACTATGAGTTCAACGTTCTTCCATTCGGATTAAGTAATGCTCCCAGCGTTTTTACACGTAAAATGAGAAAATTACTTGACCCACTACAGCATCCAGACATCAGTCACTTCATAGATGACATCCTGATCACAACTGAAACATTTGAAGGGCATGTAGCAACACTGCATCTTTTGTTCAGGCGCCTCAGAGAAACTTGGATTGACGGCTAGACCAAAGAAGTGTCAAATAGAATTCCAAGAATTGGACTTTCTAGGTCATAAGATATCTCATGGACTGATAACTCCACAAGAGGGAAATGTGGACAAACTCCAGAGAGCACCTCGTCCAAAAACAAAGAAGGATGTAAGATCATTTGTATCCTTATGTGGATTCTATCAAAAATACGTCAAGGACTTCAACACTCTGTCATCACCTTTAACGGATCTTACCAAAAAGGGGAAACCAGAGAAAGTCACTTGGTCAGCTGACTGTGAGAGAGCTTTCACAGAACTAAAGCAGGCATTAACTGCTCATCCAGTCTTACATCTACCAGACCTCGACCAACCATTCGTGCTGCGCACCGATGCCAGTAACATAGGAATTGGGGCAACGTTGTTGCAGAGAAAGGGAGATGTACCATCAGAGCTATTGCCTGTAGCCTATGCTAGCAGGAAATCAAAAGCAGCAGAGAGAAATTACAGTACTATCGAGAGAGAATGTCTTGCGCTCGTATGGAGTGTACAGAAATTTCAGGAATACCTATATGGCAAACACTTCACAGTGCAATGTGACCATCAACCACTCATGTTTCTCGCAGCATCCAAGACTCTGAATGCCCGACTTATGAGGTGGTCGCTGCTTCTTCAACCTTACTCGTTCCAGGTTGAATACATTCCTGGGAAAATGAATGTGGGAGCGGACTTCCTGAGGCGACACCCAGTTCCTGATGAACAAGGTCAATCAGATGCAGAAGAGAATACAAGGGAGGAAAACACGGGAAAAGCTTGATAACTGAAAATGTTGGAAACATAGTTCCATAACGTAGAAAAATCTGGGGTGGGGCCATATGGCATAACCGCTTACCACCATTATTCAGTTGACAAGAATGCACGCCAAGGAGAGGGGAAAATATAAACCGTAAAAACTAACGCAACATCAAAACTGAAACTGGAACAAGTGACAGATGACGTCAATTCTAGGAAACATTTCATAAGCCCAAACTCAGAAGATCATTGGATAAGAACAGACACGTGACAACGCCTCCATTCGAAAACCCGCTTAGAATATGTTAATCGCGCACTCTTTCTGCAAACTGCCTGATGAACAGACGTGAAAGCTAGTGTGACCGATTTTCAAATAGGGACGGCAGAATGTCTAGATCCGAGGTAAGATTGTTACCCCTTTGATTAAACTGATGACCAGATGTACCAGTGACAAGGAAGGGTATCCAGTGTTTGTAATGTCAATTGAAATGTCAGTTATCAGTTATCAGTTGGGGTATCTTCGTTGCACTCCGGACATGTCCATAGGTGCTCAGATCCTCCCCCCAGCATATGCATCAGCGTCCGGTGGCTAATAGTGCCAGTTCTGTGTTGGTTGACGAGGCGCTTTGTTTTGAAATGTATTATTATAAATTAAAACCTCTGAAGTGAAAAATGCTCGACTGTAGATTCTGACGACGCAGAGCCGATTCCCGGGCCAACTGACACTCTAATACTCTTTTCGAATACTGCAATCTCTGATATTCTTAAAGATAGTTATTAACTTTAAGAAGTGCATAATACTACTACATTCTATTCTGGACAACTGTACGAAGTGATGATTCTAAAGCAATCTTGTGCCTTTCATCAGAAACACTGCTAAAAATGCTATCACTATCTACAGCTAAAATGACAGTTCGTGTACTAGAATGAGTGCCTTGTTCTAAAACAGACGTATCTATGTCTATTTTCAATTTAGAAAGCTGAAAGAGAAATCAAATCTTCCCTTTCTCCTTCATCTAATTGAATAAATAGGGTTTGATGGAATAAATATTTATATTTGTGTCAAAATTTAATTAGATAAGGGCACTTATGAACTGCATTACATCAGAAAAGTTGTGCTTCGCGGAACTCCACCACCAGAAGTTGACTTAACTCATTACTCACCACAACTTAAAAACACAACCCACACCACCCAAGCACTCAACACCACACCACCCAACACTCAACACAACAACAACAACAGATAATGGGAAATGAGTTATTATATAAAGAAGAAGAAGAAGTTGGTTAATTGGGAAAACACAGAGAATCATTTATACACACTACAAACCCAATTGAGTGATAGAAATGTTATAAATGTATGTCATTTATTTACATGCATCTTGACACCTCCTCACTCTTGTCACTGTCTTACTGTACACGTCTCACTGACCCCAGGTCCAATGAGAACTTACATACAGCAGGAACCAACTGAGACAAGGAGTACACAGTGTGATAAACTCTGACCACCCCACATTGACCCAACACTAGATTAGAGAAAAGAGAAGGGGGGGGGGGGGGGACTAGTTCCTACTTCAGGAATTTAGGTTCTTCCGACCTACTTCTAGAGTATTGTATTGGGAAGAGTGTATATGTTTATTTGAATCTTACACAGTGAAATCTTGGTGGCAACCCATTGGCAACCAATGGGCATCCAACTGGCAACCAACTGGCCAACAACCAAACCAGACCACAGAGAGAAAGAGATGAACCGCACTTGAGATGGAGGATGAGCAGAGTATGGGGAAGCCTTCAGAGAAGCTACACGGGCAGACTTGAAGTGGATCCATCAGTCAATGGACCCAAGCTTATCCAAATCCTCCAATCGCAAGGTTACATATCTCGTAAAAAACACACAACACTCAGTCTCAAGAACTGATATATAAATGTATATGTATTATCTTCACACTTAACAAGTACAACATTCATATGTTTACAATATGTTTCCATACTTGCTGACATCTTATGTATTGATGCCTATTTGTTGATGGACTGTGACATTGGTCCTATATGACATTTTCTAATTTATCTTGTGTAAACCACAATAGAAAATGTATCTATCAGGCCAGAAGACGCAGGCCCAGTCAATAAATAATTAACATTAACTGATCTTTGTTGATTAGTCAGTTCAACCTATCTGTGATTCATCATCTTATGTGTGTACACCAAGTTGTCAAGATTTATTGTGATTGGTTATGTGTTTAATTGTTTAAAAACAAATGACCTCATGAGGGAATATTAAATTGGGAGAGACTCAAGTTCTATCAACTGCGCAACATCCATGCTTTCTTAATATAAATCAGGACTGAGAGAATTCTCCAGGCTTTCCTCAGATTTGATAAACAAAAAGGGGGGGGGGGGCCCTCAAGAGCTAAAAGAATCCTTGGAGAAGGGGCAGATTCCCAGTTAGTAATTGCTATTCTCACCAGGGCCATAATCTATATCTCCTAGACTAAATAAATAAGACGAGGCCTGCAGATAACTCGAGGGTAATATTCTGGGGATATTTAAGATAGAAGAGGATGGGGCCCAACTTATTTGTTTAGAAATGGGGCATGCAATACAGTGATCTCCCACTCCCTTCAGAATATATGACAAGTGGGATACTGGAATTGTCGCAGTGCCAGACAGAAACGTCCTGCATTGGAGAGACTTATATATGATTTTGACGTCCTCATGCTCCAGGAGCTAAATACAGACACATACCATTGCCCTGGGTACGCCAGTTATATAAACCCTACTGGGCAGAAGAGACATGGACAAGGTCTGCTGGTGAAGGAAGGAGTGAAGCATGTGGTACTCGACTTGAGCCAGCGGAATCACAGTGCAAGAGAGGTTCAGGGTATACAAATGGAGATTGGTGGCTTAAGTTGGAACATCATAAATGTATATGCCACAGTGGACTGTTTTGTCAGAAAGGAACATTGGGACTGGCTTAAGGAACTGGAGGAATTACCAGGTGATAGGCTACTCATATGTGGAGACTTCAATGCAAGGAACAGAGATTGGAACAGTAGTGGAGAAAACCGACAGGGAATTGCCCTTGCAGATGCCATGGTGGATTCCGATGTGGTCTGCATAAATGATGGTAGGCCGACAAGAATGGTAATGAGGCCTGGCGATGCAGACACAGCTATTGACTTGGCACTTGTCTCCCAGTCATCAGTCCTTGATGTGAAGTGGAATGTTTTGAATGACCATGGGAGTGATCACATGCCATTCTCAGTCCTGATCTCTAAACCCAGGAAAGTTAAAGCTGGGAGAGCGCGCAAGACCTTCCGGTATGAGAGGACCGATTGCCTTCTCGGACGCCTCAGAAAAGGGGCATACAACAGGACTGTTAAAACTCCCTTTTTGCATCCCCCATGGTGGACCCCAGAAGTAGACCATGCTTGGAAAGCAAAGAGAACTGCAGTGAAGCAGCTAAAGAAAGTACGACAGACACTTCGAAGCTCACGAGAGGAAGTGGACACAGCGGAAAATGTCAAGAAAGACAAAGTGGAGGTTTTCAAGCGCTGTGCTGCAGAGGCCAAAAAGGCAAATTGGGAATGTTTCATGAAGGAGATTGGAGGTGATAAAACACTGCAAAAATTCTGGAAACTGCACAGGCAAATGCAGAGAAAAGCTCGGCCGATGACAGTGGGAACAATCTATAGAGATGATGGTGTGCGCGTGACAACAGACAAAGAGAAAGGGGAGGCGTTTCTCCAGAGATTTTTAGAGCATACCAATCATAATGATGCGGACACCAGGGATGCAGTTAGAGAGGAGCTATCTGGCACCATGAAGAATATGCAGTATGAAGACATCATACGGGTGGAAGATGTTAAACACATTTTGAAATAGGCAAAAGACACCGCACCAGGGCCCGATGGGGTCAGGTATGGCCACATCAAGGGTTTGAGCGAAGCAGACCTGGAGTTCCCTTGAGCAAGATGGCGGGACATTTTTTCGTCCCGTAAAATGGAACGTGTTTTTTTCCCGAAATGTGTTTGTATTAAGTGTGTTTTTCGTGGTGAAATGGAGTTCGGACCGTGCAACGGAGTTCGTGCACGCGCGCCCGGACTCCCTTCGGCGTATCATCGGCACCCGGTGGCGATAGTGAAGCCTAACATGACGACCAGACGACCGACAAGAACACGGCGTGGTAAGAGGGCGGGCACACGCAGAAGGCGGTTAAAATGTGACAGATTGGGCATCGGACACGTTCGAGTACTGTACTGGAACTGTGCATCATTTAGTCAACGCCGACCCATTCTTGAAAAACTACTGTACGGAAACGATATTGTAGTCTTACAAGAAACACAGCTCGGCGACGGAACAGTCAATGTCGCGGGATTTCAGGGATTCTTTAACAGGCGGCACCTAGGACAGGCCATTCTGGTCCGCGACAACATACTAGTGTCTGAGATCGATATGTCTTCCTGGAACAGTGATGCCCTGCAAGTGCAGGCATTAAGAATAATGACACCAGTGCAGCTTGTAATCGTGAACGTTTATGCGCGAAATGGGAAGGTCGACGTGCGACAATGGCAGAGTTTGTTCGATATGGATGAAAGGCATATCATCTGTGGGGACTTCAATGCCAGAGGCAGTCAATGGGGGAATTGCATCACCAATAGACAGGGATAAAATCTGAAGGACGCCCTGGCATCTGCTGCCCTAATCTGTCTGAATGATGGGAAGGTCACTAGAATAGCCACTTGACCTGGTGACCCTGACAGCATCATTGACTTGGCTCTGGTGTCGCCCACCATCGCACCAAGGTGCCGGTGGGGCACACTGGGATACCACGATAGTGACCACTACCTTTGTGTCATCCTGATCAAGAAAGACGGGGCCATGAGTCAAAGAAACAAGACAAATGCCTTCCCGTAAGACAACACTGGTCAAGACGCCATAAGCAAGATCAGAAGAAGGAAACTAACTTCCTCCCGCAGGAGACAAGAAAGATGGTTGCAGCCACCATGGTGGAATGGAGAGGTCGAGAAGGCATAGCTGGGAAAGAGGCAGGCTGTCAAAGACTGGCAAAAGGCCAGAAAGGCTAACATGCCACAGTTTGAGTTGGCGAACCTGAAGACTGAGGTCGATAGGACGACGACTTTATTCAAATCCTGCGCCAAACAGGCCAAGGCCGAGAAATGGGGCGAGTTCTGCAGGAAGGTGTGCTCCGAGGGATCGCTTACGACATTCTGGCGCCTCCACAAGAGCATGAACGGTGCTGCACAACGTAGGGGTATTCCAGACTTTCAAGGCACAAACCTTGCATGGAAAAAGTCGGATGCGGATAAAGGTAAGGCCCTTCTTGCACGCTATATAGAACAGACTGACCAGAAAGACGAGCCCGCCAGACAGAGGACCACAACGACACTCTCTCAGTTGTGCGAGGGGGTCGGGACGGACGGAGGAAGAATGGACAATCACCGCTAAGATATTGCGTGCGATGCTCAAGAAATCACATAGCACCGCCCCAGGCCCAGACGGCATCCGATATTGTGACCTACTGGTGATATCAGATGATGACATGGAAGAACTTGCCAGAGAATTCAACACCAGTATCCAGAGGGGTCAGGTCAAAGAAGAATGGCTACACAACCACTTGCTGCCGCTTCCAAAACCGAACAAAGACTATTCCAAGATAAGCGGCTACAGAATCATTACGATGCAGAACACTGCTGACAAGTTACTGGAGAAAATTGTAGCACACAGACTTGCTTGGGACTTGGAACAGCTCGGCTGCTTCCCGCCCACACTTGGAGGATACAGACGCAACAAAGAGTCATGGCTGAATGCAGCGGTCTTTGCTCAAGATGTTTACGAAGGATTTCAGGTCAGAGAAGAGACATGTGCGGCCGCCATAGACTTAGAGGACGCATATAACAGAGTATCTTTCGAGCACTTGATGCAAACCCTCCTCAGACTGAAAGTGCACCCTCACCTTGTCCAGGATTGCCGCAGGGTTCACCACTGTCACCAGTACTATTCAACGTGTATACGGTGCCGATCACTGAACAACAGTTGGACGGGAGGGGTAGGACTCTGTCATTCGTTGGCGACATCCTCGTGTATCGACAAGGTCGAGATAAACAGGCGGTTGCCAATGATATGCAGGGCGAACTAGATCGAATTTCCTCATGGTGTGCTGATGCCGATGCCCTTGTCAACCCTGCAAAGGCAACGGTTACATGGTTCTCACTAAACAACCATATTGTGAAAACAGACCTGCCGGCAGTAAGAATGGATGGGAGCAGTTTGAGTAGAACCCAGTCAATGACATATCTTAGCGTGAGGCTTGATCGTAGCCTGTCCTTCAGAGATCATGTCGATTATGTCATAACGAAGGCTCGAAAAGGTTTGTCAGCAATGAGAGTCATGGCGATTGCCAATATCGAGCAAAGACTGCTAATACTTCTGTTCCAAGGACTTGTGCTTTCACGCATCGAGTATGCCCTGGCCATCCTCACTGTCAGCCCTACACAGATTGGAAGACTTGAAAAGGTACAAAACGAAGCCATGCGCATTATTTTGGGCTGCACGAGAGACACCAGCTGTGTAGCAATGAGATACCTCCTTGACTTCCCGACAATGGAACACAGGATCAAGATCTGGAGAGCTCGTGCATACTTAAAAATAAGTGCAGATGAGCAGCACCCACTGCATGACGCTATATTCAGAGAAAAGGGTGACAGGCTAAAGAGGGGCAAATCATGGATGGGTCGGGCGGAAGATGTCGTCAGACAGGTCTCCAGTCTTACCAGTATCAACCCCGGCAAGGAATGGGTGCCGGTGCCTCCAGCTTTTAAGTGCACTTTCTCCTGCATTATCACACTCGACAGACGGTGCAGAGAGCAGAATCCTGCCGCTGTCAATGCAGAGGTTAACGCGCTCATCTATGAACACTCAGATAGCCCCGAAGTGCTCATCTATACAGATGGATCTGTTGTAAAGCAGCAGAGAAGTGCGTGGGCATTTACAGCCCGTTCAGCGGGCCGAACCGTTCAAGAATCCAGTGGTGCCCACTCTATGACCACGAGCAGCACGACGATGGAGGTGATGGCAGTTATACAGGCTTTCATATGGCTGGAGCCACAGCATTATACCAACGTGTGTGTACTAAGTGATTCAATGAGCATGATTCAGAAGGTCGAAGCTGGATCTGTACGTAGACAGTGGACTGCATCGCTGCGGAAGTCTGTTGTCCGTAAAGTCACCTTCATCTTCGTCCCGGGACATGTGGGAGTCGAAAGAAATGAACGAGCTGACAAACTGGCTGGCTCTGCACCCCCTGTAGATGGCCAGCCCATGGATCGTGCCGATGTTATTAACGTCCTTAAAGATATGGCGAGAACAGAGGACTTTGACGTCAATGATTCCACATCGCTGTCCAGGATGAAAGACCTGGGAGTAAGAATCGGCACAGCTAGACGCGAGAGGTACGTCGGGAAAACAAAGCGCCTCGTCAACCAACATAGAACTGGCACTATTAGCCACCGGACGCTGATGCATATGCTGGGGGGAGGATCTGAGCACCTATGGACATGTCCGGAGTGCAACGAAGGTACCCCAACTGATAACTGATAACTGATAACAGACCTGGAGGAGATGACCGACTGCTTTAACCAGAGCATTAGGACAGCATCAGTACCGAAGGATTGGGTGCACAGCTATCTCATCCCTCTCCCAAAACCATTCAAGGATCAGTCAAAGCTTAGCGGCTTTAGGATCATCACCCTTCAAAATACATTTGGGAAGGTTTTAGAGAAGATAGTCGCTGTTAAGCTGCAGGATTTTTTGGAAAGGGGGAAGTTTCTTCCAAGAGGCCTGGGGAGCTACAGGCCAGGAAAAGAAACCTGGTCTAATGCAGCCACTTTTGCCTTTGATGTTTATGAGGGGTTCCAGAGTAGACAGGAAACGATGGCGGCAGCGCTTGATCTTGAGGATGCGTACAATAGAGTTCGATATGATATTTTGATGACCGCACTGATGGAGAAGGGGGTGAATCCCTGGTTGGTGAACTGGACAGCAGACATCCTGCACTCTCGTCGGGTTTCTCTCCGTCTGGGTGCATGGACCTTAGAGCCACATATGTTAACCCAGGGACTGCCACAAGGATCTGCAGTCTCACCGGTGCTCTTTAATGTGTATACGAGCAAGATTGCAAACCTAGAAGCACCAGGGGTTGGAAGAATACTAACATTTGCAGATGATATTCTTGCATTTAGGCAATGGAGAGATAGAGAGCAAACAGCCCAGGAGTTACAGGCGACAGTAGATGAAGTGATTGACTGGTGCACAGAAATGAGTGCTGTCATCCACCCGGAAAAGGCGACTGTTTTGTGGTGCTCTCTGGACAACAGGATTGTAAGAGCTGATGTCCCAAGCCTCGCGATAGATGGTAGAAATGTCAGCAGAGAGAACAAGTTGAAGTATCTGGGGATCACATTTGACAGGAGCCTATCCTTCAAGGACCATGTGGAGACGGTCGTGATAAGAACTCAAAAGGGACTCAATGCACTTAAAACTATGGCTGCAATGGACATAGAGCAGAGAATGCTTTTCACACTATACCAGCACTTGATCCTCACAGTAATTGATTATGGATTAGGTCTGCTCTCTGTCTCAGAGAGTCAGCTGGTGAAGTTAGAGCGCATACAGAACGAAGCTATGCGGGTCATTCTGGGATGCACTAGAGACACTCCAGTAGTGTGTATGCGTTACATCCTTGGTCTGCCGACTGTTGCTGGTAGGCTCAAGGTGATGCAGGCTAAGGCATACCTCAGAGTAGCTGCAGACACAGACAATTCACTGTACTCTCCTGCCCCAAACATCGACCATTAGTTTTGGCTATGAAACCCCAGCCACTTCTCTCACCTCTTGACACCCAACCATCTGTGTAGATAATCCCATCACTCGAGTGAGCATTGTCCTGAATTAGTTGCTGGATTTCCACTTCCGTGGGCCCTGCTGACTCCTTGCACTCCCGGCTTAATGTGATTATAACTCTGCACAAGTCTGACTGCTCCGCTGGCACTCTGACCCACTCCTCTCCACGGCTAATGTTCTCCAGGGGGCACACCTGGCTGATCGTATCCTCCACCTGAGCCATCCATGATCTCCCTCTTATCAGTCGCTGACCCTTAACTGCGCCCAGCGCCTCATGCAGTGGGTGGTCTGTGTCTGCAGCTACTCTGAGGTATGCCTTCACCTGCAGCACCTTGAGCCTACCAGCAACAGACGGCAGACCAAGGATGTAACGCATACACACTACTGGGGTGTCTCTAGTGCATCCCAGAATGACCCGCATAGCTTCGTTCTGTATGCGCTCTAACTTCACCAGCTGACTCTCTGAGACAGTGAGCAGACCTAATCCATAATCAATTACTGAGAGGATCAAGTGCTGGTATAGTGTGAAAAGCATTCTCTGCTCTATGTCCATTGCAGCCATAGTTTTAAGTGCATTGAGTCCCTTTTGAGATCTTGTCACGACCGTCTCCACATGGTCCTTGAAGGATAGGCTTCTGTCAAATGTGATCCCAAGATACTTCAATTTGTTCTCTCTGCTGACATTTCTACCATCTATCGCGAGGCTTGGGACATCAGCTCTTACAATCCGGTTGTCCAGAAAGCACCACAAAACAGCCGCCTTTTCTGG
Organism: Cepaea nemoralis; assembly: GCA_014155875.1. Lineage (NCBI taxonomy): Eukaryota > Metazoa > Mollusca > Gastropoda > Stylommatophora > Helicidae > Cepaea > Cepaea nemoralis. Next base: position 38,068 of record JACEFZ010023291.1, on the reverse strand, counting down.
GTGGATGACAGCACTCATTTCTGTGCACCAGTCAATCACTTCATCTACTGTCGCCTGTAACTCCTGGGCTGTTTGCTCTCTATCTCTCCCCTGCCTATATGCAAGAATATCATCTGTAAATGTTAGTATTCTTCCAACCCCTGGTGCTTCTAGGTTTGCAATCTTGCTCGTATACACATTAAAGAGCACCGGTGAGACTGCAGATCCCTGTGGCAGTCCCGGGGCTAACATATGTGGCTCTGAGGTCCATGCGCCCAGACGGAGATCAACCCGACGAGAGTGCAAGACGGCTGCCATCCAGTTCACCAACCAGGGATTGACCCCCTTCTCCATCAGTGCGGTCATCAAAATATCATATCGAACTCTATTGTACGCATCCTCAAGATCAAGCGCGACCGCCATCGTTTCCTGTCTTCTCTGGAACCCCTCATAAAGGCAAAAGTGGCTGCATTAGACCATCTATCTTTTCCTGGCCTGTAGCTCCCCAGGCCTCTTGGAAGAAGCTTCCCCCTTTCCAAAAAATCCTGCAGCTTAACAGCGACTATCTTCTCTAAAACCTTCCCAAATGTATTTTGAAGGGTGATGATCCTAAAGCCGCTAAGCTTTGACTGATCCTTGAATGGTTTTGGGAGAGGGGTGATATAGCTGTGCACCCAATCCTGCGGTACTGACGCTGTCCTAATGCTCTGGTTAAAGCAGTCGGTCATCTCCTCCAGGTCTGCTTCGCTCAAACCCTTCATGTGGCCATACCTGACCCCATCGGGTCCTGGTGCCGTGTCTTTTGCCTTTTTCAAAATGTTTTTAACATCTTCCACCCGTATGATGTCTTCATACTGCATATTCTTTGTGGTGCCAGATAGCTCCTCTCTAACTGCATCCCTGGTGTCCGCATCATTATGATTGGTCTGCTCTAAAAATCTCTGGAGAAACGCCTCCCCTTTCTCTTTGTCTGTTGTCACGCGCACACCATCATCTCTATAGATTGTTCCCACTGTCATCGGCCGATCTTTTCTCTGCATTTGCCTGTGCAGTTTCCAGAAGTTTTGCAGTGTTTTATCACCTCCAATCTCCTTCATGAAACATTCCCATTTTGCCTTTTTGGCCTCTGCAGCACAGCGCTTGAAAACCTCCACTTTGTCTTTCTTGACATTTTCCGCTGTGTCCACTTCCTCTCGTGAGCTTCGAGTGTCTGTCGTACTTTCTTTAGCTGCTTCACTGCAGCTCTCTTTGCTTTCCAAGCATGGTCTACTTCTGGGGTCCACCATGGGGGCTGCAAAAAGGAAGTTTTAACAGTCCTGTTGCATGCTCTTTTTCTGAGACGTCCAAGAAGGCAATCGGTCCTCTCATAACGGAAGGTCTTGCGCGCTCTCCCAGCTTTAACTTTCCTGGGTTTAGAAATCAGGACTGAGCATGGCATGTGATCACTCCCATGGTCATTCAAAACATTCCACTTCACATCAAGGACTGATGACTGGGAGACAAGTGCCAAGTCAATAGCTGTGTCTGCATCGCCAGGCCTCATTGCCATTCTTGTCGGCCTACCATCATTTATGCAGACCATATCGGAGTCCACCATGGCATCTACAAGGGCAATTCCCTGTCGGTTTTCTCCACTACTGTCCCAATCTCTGTTCCTCGCATTGAAGTCTCCACATGTGAGTATCACCTGGTAATTCCTCCAGTTCCTTAAGCCAGTCCCAATGTTCCTTTCTCACAAAACAGTCCCCTGTGGCATATACATTTATGATGTTCCAACTTAAGCCACCAATCTCCATTTGTATACCCTGAACCTCTCTTGCACTGTGATTCCGCTGGCTCAAGTCGAGTACCACATGCTTCACTCCTTCCTTCACCAGCAGACCTTGTCCATGTCTCTTCTGCCCAGTAGGGTTTATATTACTGGCGTACCCAGGGCAATGGTATGTGTCTGTATTTAGCTCCTGGAGCATGAGGACGTCAAAATCATATATTAGTCTCTCCAATACAGGACCTCTCTGTCTGGCACTGCGACAATTCCAGTATCCCACTCTTACATAGTTGAAACCTAGTCTCTCCACTTTTCGTCTTGTTCTCCTGGCGCCTGCCCTCCTATTTCTATCCCGTCGTCTCACACCATTTCCTCGTCTTCTCCTCCTCACTCTCTCTTCGCTAGCCTCTGAGGGATGTGTCAAGCGAAGAGCACGTGCTCCGTAGCTCCGGCGACGATACCCATGTTTAAATAAATCCATAGGCAAAGTTTGGCTATTGCAGGAAATAAACGGTCACCCTAACATTGCCTGCTTGCTAGGGAAGAGGCAGGGGATGTCCCGCAGGAGTCCATACGCCTGATGCCGCCCCGCACGCCTGTAACACGTCCAGCGTTTACGACCAGTTAACCCATGGCCATCCAGTTCCTCAGCACGCTGGTCCATATATATATATACTAGCTGACCTGGCCCGGCTTCGCCTAGGCCCTGGCGGGGATCTGTCTGTCTGTCTGTCTGTCTGTCTGTCTGTTCTGTCTGTCTGTCTGTCTATATGACCCGGCCCGGCTTCACCCAGTCCCTGGTGGGAACATCTCATTTAATTCATATAAGTAGTCATATAAGTTCCCGTTCCCGACTGTCTGTCTGTCTGTCTGTCTGTCTGTCTGTCTGTCTGTCTGTCTGTCTGTCTGTCTGTCTGTCTGTCTGTCTGTCTGTCTATCTATCTATCTATCTATCTATCTATCTATCTATCTATCTATCTATCTATCTATCTGCCTGCCTGCCTGCCGGCCGTCCGTCCGGCCGACCCCCCCCCCACCTCTGTCTGTCTGTCTCTCTATCTATCTATCTATCTATCTATCTATCTATCTATCTATCTATCTATCTATCTATCTATCTATCTATCTATCTATCTATCTATCTGCCTGCCTGCCTGCCGGCCGTCCGTCCGGCCGACCCCCCCCCCCACCTACCCACCGACCGACCGACCGACCGGCCCACCGACCGACCCACCGACCCACAGACACACCGACCGACTGACCGACCGACCGACTCACTCACCCACCCACCCACCCAGTCAGCCAGCCAGCCAGCCAGCCAGCCATCCACCCACCCACCTACCTTTCTGCCTACCTACTTACCTACCTACCGTTCTGTCTGTCAGTCTGTCTGTCTGTCTGTCTGTCTGTCTGTCTGTCTGTCCGCGCTATTAAATATTGATAAAAGTTACTGGCAAAACGTCAGGACCATGTGTTGAAAGAGGAAGAGGACTATTGGAGAAAGGATGGAGTGAATTTTATGCAACCGAGAGCAATCATCAACCTACTGGAATCGTCCGACACAGATTAAGGTCTGAGCAGATCGCAGACCTTAATCTACGTACACACTTACTGGGATATTTTGCTCCAACTATTCAGACGAATTGTAGGCCCTAAACATTACAACATCAGCATCAGCTGAAGAAACAAGAAGGAAATGAAAAATAAGGTAAGAAATATATTCCTTCTACTTTCCTGTTAATTTACAAATTATTTACCCCGTGCCTCTGTAAATTCTCTGTCTTTACTAATATTACACATTGCACCTCTCACGGGAGTCTCCGTGGTGAAGTGATCAAGCCATCTGACTCGGGCTCCAAAGGTTGTATGTTCGATTCCGGGCCGCGTCCTTCATTTCACGAGTGCATCTTTTCGGAGACTCCCGAGGGACGTCGCTGGAGCTACGCAGTTCGTGCTTTGTGAGAAGCTTTCCGCGCTGCGGAAAGAAACTGAGTCATATGGGATAAAAACCCGGTGCAATGCAGCCGACCCTGTAAGCTAGTTCTTTCATTGCACCCACTCCCAAACGAATCCGGATACGCCTTTGTGTGTCATCAGAATTGGCAGGTCTCACATTACCGTCACGGGACCACACATGTGTCATGGGATTTCACATGTTTAATGGTACCCCACATGTTTAACGGGACCCCACATGTTTCACGGAACCCCACATGTGTCACGGGACGCCACGTGTTTAACGGTACCCCACATGTTTCACGGGACCCCACATGTGTTACGGGACGCCATATCTTTAACGGGACCCCACGTGTTTCACGGTACCCCACATGTTTCACGGGACCCCACATGTGTCACGGGACGCCATATGTTTAACGGGACCCCACATGTTTCACAGTATCACACATTTAAACCCAGAGTCACGCTTGTGTGTTGTCTTCTACCAAAGACCCCCAATGGCCATGGCACTAAACCTTCCAGATTCAAACCATGCTTTCTGCCAGGCCATCTCGATCTTCTTAGCACGCTCATGGAGTCCGCTTGGGTGAAAGTCTGTGTCTCCAGCCATCGCTCTCTGGCCCAGCCCATCTCAATCTTCTCATAGAAGCAGAAGGTAACAGTCTCTTATTTAAAATCCGGAAAGCTTTACTGTCTCAGAAAGTCGAGTGTGGGATAAGTGGAAAGTCTGTTCCAACGTCTCCAAACTGGAAGCAGAGTGCAAACTGACTGCAGGAGAAAGACCTCTGGGGTCATGGCCCGGATGGGTCCCATCCCTAGAGAGTGGTGGAAAGATTTTTTTTGTCTTCGCATATTCTTTACAGGACATCGCTGCCCACCATCTCTTCTGTCCATTGTGGACATGACACAAGACTGTGCAGTTTATTCTGTTGTAAGCTTCTTTCTTATTCTTTTCATAATTATTCGCAGTAACAGCGGTGTGTACCATCCATTGACTATATCATCTTGTCCCATCAATAGTGCACCGCTCCTTGATTTTAAACATCCAGTGATAGTTCGTGTTTTTCTGCCTATTATTGTATTTATTTGTTGATACATGGAACGTGAGTATTTTCCCTAGTTTGTCCTAATCTAGATGCACTCGTTTATTCAGCCAGACTATTTTAACCACTTTGCATTTTGTTTGCAAATGTACTATTTTTTATGTATTGTATTTTATTCGTATTTATCTTGCTTTTTCTTACTTCTTTCATCCATCTTCCACAACATTTCATGTGTCATCCATTTCCTTTTTTGTGTGTGCAATTCTACGTGTAAGTGAAATGATTTCTTTTGGTGTCTGTGGATTGATTCCTGCAACATATCCTATTGTTCACCAAAATCTGTATTATCTCCATGGCATTATAACTGTTCTTTACAGTAGTGTTGTACCTTTCTCTAATTTCCTTGTTTCAAGTATTGTTAGGTCTAACTTCTTTGGGGTATTCTTTTTGGTTATAAATCTTAACCTCATCATTCCTATAACTGGCACATGGTCACTATGTCCATCTGCTCCTGGTGAAGTTGTTGCTGCTACTAAACTGCTTCTGAATCTCTTTCTAATCAGTACGTAATCAATTTGATTGTGAACCAAGTGTTACCTATCATTTCTTGGTATTCTGACCATGCTGTTAATCTATCACCTCTCTCATTCCTAGAGCCCAGGCCATTGCTACCAGTATGACAGTCATTTCAAAATGTGTACACTGGCCCACCGCCACGTCTAATTCATTATAAAATATATTTATGTCCTCTTACTGTCTGCTGTTGGCGCATATGCGAGTATTATGTTAATATCCAGAGGTTTGTCAAAGAGGGTCACTAATAATACTCTGAGATTGTCCACAATTCATTAACCCCACCCCCCGCCCTCCCCCAGCACTCATTTGATCCAAAATTATGCCAACTCCCCTTTTGTAGTCCTTCCCTCGTGAGTAAAGTATTTTTTCTGTAAGTATTTAAATAGTTTTCTCGCCGCATTTCACAATATATATTAACAACAAATTGTTATTATGAATAAGGCAAGAAATCATAAAACGTTACTTCCCATATTTACATCCTTGGTCTCTTACAGCATATGTAAATTATCATAACAACAGGCTAGCAATGCGTTTATTAATCACCACTTTTATGAACAATTTTGTATAAACGGGTTGTGGACTGACCATAATAAAAGTAACACAACTAAGTACAAATGTAAAAAGGGATATAACAACGTAACATTTAAGGGAAATTACTCGAAATAAAATAAATCTATTATTTAATTTACATTTTTTTAAAGTTTTTTTTATTGTTTTTAAGATGTTCTTTACAGTAATTTTACCGAGTAAATTCAGCATAAACTGACAGATAATAACTTAAGGAATCTTCAATATTTATAATAACAGTTTGAATTATTTTTTTATGCGTAAAAGTTCATAATGGACTTTTGTATTTCCTTGCAGGATAATATTAAGTGTTTTCATCCTTTTAATGCCATGGTTGAATTTTCAAAATTTTGAAATATATTTTTGACCGTCCTTGACTATGGGACGCAAATTACAAACGTATAGGAAGGTCTGTGTCCCCAGGCATTGCCTTCTGGCCCAGCCCATCTCGATCTTCTTAGCTCGCTAATGAATGGAGTCGTTGAGACAACGCACCTGAGTGAAAGTCTGTGTCTCCAGGCAGGCTGTTGCCTGTGTTAATGCCATGACCTCCATGGTTACATTCGATGCTACTGGTGGATTAGAATTGTCTTTAAACCTGTCTAGGAAAAGACTTACTGTGTTACGTTGACTGCTAGAATTAACTGATCGTTGTGTGAATTCTTGATGTTGTACACTCTTCAATATACGTGTAGATAGCTTGTATGGAAATATCACTGACGTCTCTGTGTGTCTGTTCCTTAAGATGTCCGCGCCCCGAATGACAAGTCTCGCTAGCCTTTCCGCTAAGGTTGTTACCTCTGACCCCTACATTTCCCGTGAACCGTTGAGCTCCTTGAGTGTCACTAACTGTCTGTGATTTATTGTTAACCCTTACTCTTCTTGTCTTGTGGGTTGTAGTGTGTGACTACTACTCTACTGACTTATGTCCTGTTAACTCTTTTCTGTCCACGACAGTCCATACTATGCCATGTTTGTAATGGACGGGTGCGTGCGAAACGGTGAAGTTCAAGACCTAGAGTGCTCTTACCCCGCCCACCATGTCGACTGCATAAACAACATGACGACTCGGAATGGGGAAAAATGTGGCCTTGTTTGGATGAAGAATAACTTGCGCGATGAATTGTATTTAAGTGAGGAAGAGTTGCGCAATTCGTCGACCATTCTCTCTCGCCTGAGTCCATCTGAATCCAGTGGCAAGACAAGTCAAGACGACTGGAGACGAATACAGGTGCAATGGATGACCAGGGCGCTCTACGTGCCTGACCGTGCTCATTATGTCCCACAACGCTTTGCAGGCAAACGCCGTCTTGCCCGTTGAATCATCAATGATTTCTCCCGCACAGTCTGCCGAATCCTGTCTTCACATGCCAGGTAGGCATACCCTAGTTCACCGATTGGATTAACACCGAATCGGTGACCCTCGCCTGGTTTAGCCAGCCTGTTACAGCTGTTGCCCCGGAGGGGTTGAGGGGGGTGGGGGCGCTGTAGCATGCTGACAGCTACTAGGAGCCACAGACGTGAGCTGGATGTCAGGCTTGGATTAATGGGGAATGGGCCGTGCAAAGGGCGTGACAGCCATTCTTATCAAAGGTACTACCAATGCCCAACATCCCAGACCGCCCCTTGACCATAGTAAATGTCACATCCTCATCATCATGTGCCGTGCCGATAAGCGTGAGCGGTCATGTTTCGCCATCTCACGCGATCACCAGAGTGGTGGATCAGCTCCGTGTCCTGGTTTCGACCATGGCACGCGGCCAAGCCAATGTTAAACGACTTAGAAAAGAGAGTAATGGAAGGAGCGGTTCTTGGTAGAAGAGGCAGTGGACTATCAACACGAAGATGGACACACGATAGTAAAAACACCCTAGTGGACAGGGGAACTGGCGATAGATCGAGCGTCTCTCTCCAGCAGGCCGTGTTGCATTTCCTTTACAGGATGTCGCTCAGTCCCAGCAATTTTTTGGCTATTTATGATTACTTGGCAAGTTTACGTTCAGTAGTTTGCCATTGCTTTCTGAACGACCGGCACTCATACCATTATATGAAAACCAACGCAAGGCGGTCTGCTGCTAAATCTCCCGCTGCGTTTCAAACGCGGTAAGCGGGATTTCGAACTGCGATCGTAACTTCCTTCGCCACTGCAGCAAAAACAAAGCAATAAATACCTGGATGGCTTGGCCACCTGGCATGGTCATGACAAGAACACAAATCGTGTGAGATGGCGAACCAAGGCCAGACAAGCTTACCGGCATATCATTTGATGTTGTCGATTTGTTGTTTCTCCGCTTGTTCATGAAGTATCAACCTGTGATCTCCTAGAATACCGTTTATAACCGTACATGTCTATTCCTGTCATGTATTATCTGTTTTTGTTCTCATTGCGACAAATGCAAGAAAAATGCCGTGAACAGAATCAATCACTGTTTATTGCCTTCATCGACCTCACAAAGGCATTTGATTTGGTCAGTCGTAAGGGTCTGTTCAAGGCACTAAAGAAGATTGGCTGCCCACCAACTCTTCTGTCCATTGTGGAATCGTTCCACACAGGCATGAAGGGTATAATCAAGTTTGATGGTGCAACTTCTGAAGAAATTGAAATCAAGAGTTAAGCAAGGTTGTGTACTAGCTCCCACCCTCTTTGGAATATACTTTTCACTTCTACTGAAATATGCCTTTCGTGATCAGGATGGTGGTATATACATTCACTCACGCTCAGATGGTGGCCTCTACAATGCTCAGAGATTGAAGGCCAAGACTAAAATTAGGAGGGTACTAATCAGACAGTTGCTTTTTGCAGATGATGCTGCAATTACGACCCACTCTAAGGAAGAATTACAACGTCTACTATCTGCATTCTTCAATGCTTGTTCTGAATTTGGTTTAACAATTAGCAAAAAAAAGACACAGATTATGTCGCAAGGTGCACATGGGGCACCATCAATCTTTATTGACGACGCCGAACTAGAGATAGTGGACCATTTTACATATCTAGGATCAGAGGTAAATAGCAAATTATCCCTAGATCAGGAAATCAACACCCGGATTGGTAAGGCAGCAACAACAATGAACAGGTTAAGAAAAAGAGTCTGGGAGAACAGGAAGCTTACTGCCAAAACAAAAGTCCTTGTCTATCAAGCCTGTGTCCTTAGTACTCTTCTTTATGGCAGTGAAACCTGGACAACTTACTCACACCAAGAGAAACGTTTAAACAGATTTCATATGCAGTGTCTGCGAAGAATACTTGGTGTAAAGTGGCATGACAAAATCTCAAATACTGAAGTATTGGAAATATCAGGTTATGTGACGATTTATTCCATGCTCAGCCTTCGTAGACTTAGATGGATAGGACATGTTAGGAGGATGGATGATGGTAGAATACCAAAGGACATCTTTTTTGGTGAATTACAGATGGGTAAGAGATCTCAGGGTCGGTATTGATAATGCACGTTGGGAGCAAGTTGCCGCTGAACGTGTTGCATGGAGGGCAAGCAACAGAAATAGAATAAAGACAAAGGAGAAAATTATTGCAGGTAAGTCACACACCGAGCGTGTGAGACGTAAGATGGTGCATGATGGTGGAAATGACTAAGTTTTCACATGCACCCACTGTGAACGAACATTTGCAGCGCGAATTGGCCTTACCAGTCACATTACGCTACCGCCATGGGTTGTAGTTATTATGCATTTTTGAAGCACAAACTATCGTCTGTCAAGACGGCAATGTGCCTATGATATTATTTACCAATATACCTCTCTCCGGACAAATGCAATGGAGTTTACATAGTTAGCTAGTTAGTTAGTTAGCTAACTAGCTAATTCTGTAGCTAGATATGTACTTAGTTACTTTGGTATTTAGCTAGCTGGTTAGTTAGTAGTTACTAATTTTTACGCTACATAATGTATATGTACAATTTTTCTCCACTTCTTGCAATTGCGAGAATTCTCACGACAATCGTCAGTGTCTCAATTGTGTGTAAAGTGTGGGAGTTTGTTCTTATTAGTTTCAGTGATCATGTGAGGCATCATGTATGTGTCTAGATGTGAGGATGTGTGTATGGGTGTGTATGTGACGGATGTGTGGGGGTGTGGGGAATGTATGTGTGGAGGGGTTGTGTGTGGGGGATGTGTATGGGTTAATGGGTGATGTGTGGATGTGTGAAGGGATGTGTAGTCGGTGGTGGATGTATGTGTGTGTGAGGGATATGTGTGTGTGTGGGTGGGGGGTATATTTGAGAGGATAGTTGGAAGTATGTGGGTGTTGGTGGGTTGGGAGGAGGTGTGGGTAGGGAATGTGTTTTTAGGTGGGTGAATGGGTGTGTTGGATGTTGTGTGGGTTGGGGGATGGGTGTATAATGGGTGTGGGGGATGAGTGTGGGGGTGTCTGTGAATGGGAATGTGTTTATGGGTGGAGTTTTGTGTGGGAGGGGAGATGTGTGAGAGGTGGGGGAGGTGTGGGATGTGCAGGTGATTGAAGGATGTATGCGAGGATGGGGGATGTGTGTTTGGCTGGGTGGTTGGGGTGTATGTGGGTGGGAGGGTAGATGAGAGATGCATGTGTTGATGGGCGCGTGGGTGATGTGTGGGTGTGAGTGGTTGATGGATGAGTACGTGAGTGGGTGGATGTGTGTGAGAGATGAGTGTATGGGTGAGGGAAGTGTGTAGTTGTGAGAAGATGTGTGTGAGCGGCGGATGTGTGTGGGGTGGGTATATATGGGTGGCGGGGTGTGTCTTTGTGGGAGGTGTGTGTTTTTGGATGTTTATGGGTGGGTGATATGTGTGGGAAGGTGGGGAGATGTGTTTATGGGTGGGGATGTGTGTATAGGTGGGGATGTATAGTTGAGAGGCGGCGAATGTTGGGTGGGTGAGTGGGTGTAGGTTGGCTGATGTGTGTGTGGGTGGGTGGGGAAAATTGTGAGAGTGCGGGATATGTGTGTGGATATGTGCGGGATGTGTGGGTTGGCGGGGGTATGTGTGTGTGGCTTCTTCTTCTTCTTCTTCTTCTTCTTCTTCTTCTTCTTCTTCTTCTTCTTCTTCTTCTTCTTCTTCTTCTTCTTCTTCTTCTTCTTCTTCTTCTTCTTCTTCTTCTTCTTCTTCTTCTTCTTCTTGGTTTGTGAGGATGTGTGTGTGAGTGGGGAAATGTGTGTGGGTGGGGAAATGTGTGTGGGCGTGGGATCAGTGTGTGGATGGCGGCATGTATGTTTGCCTGGTTCTGTGTGAGTGCGTGGAGGTATGTGTGGGTGGGTGGTGGAGGTTTGGTGGGTGGGGGAATGTGTTGGTGGCTGCGGGATATGAGGGTGGATGGGGGATGTGTCTCACAACATTGCAATATGCACTGTTTATGTTTGCAACTTTCATTTGACAATGTTTTTTTTTGTTTTTTTTTCTCACGTGAATGTATCATGAGTAATATGCATTGTTTATGCTTACAAAATCCATTTGACAATGTTTTTTTCCCCCCTATGTTAATGCACATGCACATTTGATGAATGAAAGATGCGTGATTGAAAGGGCCGAATGTAAGACGGGCCTGCGTGCCCAATTTGTTACTCTTTTAAAATAAAGTTTGTTCGTTCGTTCGTTCGTTCGTTCGTTCGTAGTTAGTTTGTTAGTTAGCTAATTAGCTAGCTAGTTAGTTAGTTCGCTAGCTAGTTAGTTAGCCAGTTAGTTAGCAGTTAGCTATTTAGTTAGATAGATAGTACAAAAGAAGCAGCGGCTGCAGCAGGATATAACAATATGGATTGCAAACAATTAGGTATATTTAGCTCCTGCGATCGATCTTTTCGGAGGAGCTAAATATACATAATTGGTTGCAGTTCATATAGATAGTTATTAAGCTTGTTAGTTAGCTAATTAGCTAGTTAGTTAGCAAGCTAGCTTATTAATTAGTCAGTCAGTCTGTCGGTTTGTAAATTAGTTGGTAAGTTAGTCAGCCAGTCAATCCATCAGTTAATTAGTCAATCAGTCAATCGGTTAGTTAGTCAGTCAACAGATCACCCTCATTTTTTTCGCACATCCTTTACAGGACATCGCTGTCAACACCAGCATTTTACCGCTGTTGTTGATCTCGTGGCAAGATTACGCTCAGTAGTTTGCCATTGCATTCTGAGCGGCCGGCTCACTTATCCCGTAAGTCACCAACGCGACGAGAACCGCTACAAATTCTCGCGCGCTGCGAGACACTACGTGGATAAACGGGATTACGGAGAAAGTCGTCTAATCCCTCGGCCAGAGAGACTGGCTCACCCTCATTACAGATTGATATATTAGTCCATAAAACCTGACATCCTCTCTACAGTATCTGCTTCCGCTTGAAGCGACTGACGGCTCAGTTCTGTGTTGGTTGACTGTTCTTCTTTGGCTACTCGCAGGGTAGCTTGACCCCGTCGGACTGGATGTCCTTGCAGTCTGGTCAAAGTTATAGAATAGCATCCTTCCCTTGACTCATTTACTCTTCCCTGAGGGAGTTCAGAATGCCAACCTGGCCCACTGCTCGTCAACTTCCTACAGCAGCCATTGCCGGCAAGCCTACCTGCCCATTTGTTTCCTATGACATCAGCGTGTCCTGGCACAAACATGAAACAGATAAGTCAGTCTTAATGTCATGAGTGTGGGTTGGTCACGATTTCCATATGGTGATATATTCACCCATACACCGGACATCGTTATACGCTTGACTTCTGTGCGCATGCATTTTGGATATATTTATGCGTCCACGATGGACAAGTTACCCGTTGTTTAGGCGTGTGCCAAAGCGTATTTGAGTGTAGGTGGAGAAGATGTTGACTGCATCACTCGCTCATACACTGAGAGCATATGTGTAGAATGGTGTTTGTCCATCAAGAATGATGGTGACCATTTATTTCATCCAGTGGGGTTGAAAGTTTGGAGCCGTTAGATCTAAGATAGCAGAATGACTTGCGCAATGAATTTGATTAAAGTTAAGAAGAGTTGCAAAATTCTTCAACCACAATCTCGCACCTGAGTTCATCTGAATCCAGTGGCAAGACAAGTCAAGACGATTGGAGACGATTACAGGTGCAGTGGATGACCAGGCCGCTCTACGTGCCTTGCCGTGCTCATTACGCTCCACAACGCTTTGCAGGTAAACGCCGTCTTGCCCGTTGAATCATCAATGATTTCTTCATCGCAGTCCACCGAATCCTGTCTTCACATGCTGGGTTGTGTATAGAGTAGTCTGCATGACTTGTGTCAGGTGTTTCCTCTAATCAGTACTCGATGTAACAGCTGTGTGACATTGATTTCATAGTCACCTCTTTTATGACTTATGTGAATGCCTCTAGGCTTGTTGACCAACATCCTCTCTACACAGCATTTCACAACATTCCTTAACGATAACAACACAATGTCTGAAGACAACTGAACACCTCAAGAAATAACAGAAGTCCGGCACAGTTTTATATCATTTTATTTCCATTGTCTGCTATTCACATATATCACTTTCACCGTTATTAATTTCTACTATTACAAGTAGAATTTCTGGAAATAATTATTGTATTAAAAACAAACCTCAACTCAGAATGCCGTAACTCAACATGCCGTAACTCAACATGCCGTAACTCAACATGCCGTAACTCAACGTGTGTCGATCTCGCCATTTGAATACACAACGGGCTCACATACGATCCGTCCACCCGAACAGATCATACCGGAATGGTCGCGATGCAGTCCCAGGGCTAGACTTGTCCTATATTCCCGGGTGTCCCCAAGCAATATTACATTTAACTGAGCTACAGGCAATATTACATCTACCTGAGCTACAGGCAATATGTTTCACGGTACCCCACATGTGTCACGGGACGCCAAGTGTTTCACGGTACTTCACATGTTTAACGGTACACCACATGTGTCACGGTACCCCACATGTTTCATGGTACCCCACATGTTTAACGGTACCCCACATGTTTAACGTTACCTCACATGTTTCACGGTACCCCACATGTTTAATGTTAACCCATATGTTTCACGGCACCCAACATGTTTAACGTTACCCCACATGTTTAACGTTACCCCACATGTTTAACGTTACCCCACATGTTCAACGTTACCCCATATATTTCACGGTACACCACATGTTTCACGGTACCCCACATGTGTCACGGTACCACACATGTTTCACGGTACCCCACATGTGTCACGGTACCCCACATGTTTAACGTTACCCCACATGTTTATCGTTACCCCACATGTTTCACGGTACCCCACATGTTTAACGTTACCCCACATGTGTCACGGTACCCCACATGTGTCACGTTACCCCACATGTTTCACGGTACCCCACATGTTTCACGGGACCCCACAATTTTAACGGTACCCCACATGTGTCACGATATCCCACATGTGTCACGGGACACCACGTGTTTCATGGTACCCCACATGTTTCACAGTACCCCACATGTTTAACGGGATCCCACATGTTTAACGGGATCCCACATGTTTAACGGTACCCAACATGTTTCACGGGACCCCACATGTTTAACGGGATCCCACATGTTTAACGGGATCCCACATGTGACACGGCACCCCACACGTTTAACGGTACCCCACATGTTTAACGGGATGCGACGTGTTTAACGGCACCCCACATGTTTATAGGTACCCCACATGTTTAACGGGACCCCACATGTTTCACGTACCCCACATATGTCACGGGACCCCACATGTTTAACGGTACCCCACATGTTTCACGGGACCCCACATGATTCACGGGACGCCATGTGTTTAACGGTACCCCACATGTTTCACGGGACCCCACATCTGTCACGGGACGCCATATTCGAGTGTTGGATAAGTGGAAAGTCTGTTCCAACGTCTCCATCCTGGAAGCAGAGTGTAAACTGACTGCAGGAGAAAGACCTCCGGGGTCATGACCCGGATGGTTCCCATCCCTAGAGAGTGTTGGGAAGATTTTTTTTTGTCTTTGCATATTCTTTACAGGACATCGCTGTCAACATCAGCATCTTTCAGCTGATTGTTGATTTCTTGGCAAAATTACGCTCAGTAGGTTGCCATTGCTTTCTGAGCTACCGGCTCACATACCCCATAAGTTACCGACGCGGAGAGAACCGCTACCGATTCTCACGCAACGTCACGTTACTCACGAGAGTATACGGGATTACTGAGAAAGTCGTGTAACCCCTAGACCAGGGAGACCGGTATTGGGAAGATAATAGGTCGAAATATTCGGCGAAGGGAGGCACTTCTGATTATTGGAAGTATCCTGTCGTTCTTGCTCCGAGGCTTGAATTTAATCACAATGTCATCATTATCATCATCAAGTGCCTTGCTGGCTGGCGCCGGCAGATCATAGTACCTTGACAAATTGCGAGCTCCGAAGGCATGAGCCAAATCGTATGTTGACTCCCTTCCGTGCCATGACACAAGACTGCAGTTTTTTCTGTTGTAAGCTTCTTTCTTATTCTTTTCATAATTATTCGCAGTAACAGCGGCGGGTACCATCCATTGACTATATCATCTTGTCCCATCAATATTGCACCACTTCCTTGATTTTAAACATCCAGTAATAGTTCGTGTTTTTCCTACTCATTATTGTATTTATTTGTTGATACATGGAAGTGAGTATTTTCCCTAGTTTGTCCTAATCTCCATGCACTGTTGATTCAGCCAGATTCTTTTAACCACTTTGCATTTTTTTGGGTGCATTTTTACTATTTCTTTATGTACTGTATTAGATTCGTATTTATCTTACTTTTTTTTACTTTTTTCATCCATTATCCACAACATTTCATGTGTCATCCATTTCTTTTTTTTTTTTTTTTTGGTTTACAATTCGATGTGTAAGTGAAATGATTTCTTTTGTTGTCTGTTGGATTGATTCCTGCAACATATCCTAGTGTTCACCAAAGTCTGTATTATCTCCATGGCATTATAACTGTTCTTTACAGTAGTATTGTACCTTTCTCTAATTTCCTCGTCTGTTTCAAATAATGTTAGGTCTAACTTCTTTGGGGTTTTCTTTTTGGTTTTAAATCTTAACCTCATCTTTCCTATAACTGGCACATGGTCACTATGTCCATCTACTCCTGGTGAAGTTGTTGCTGCTACTAAACTGCTTCTGATTGATTGATTGATTGATTGATTTAGGAACAGACATCACAGCATTCGGGGCGTTCCCATAAGCGCTCCATCCCCATCCTCAGCAGCCAGCGAAGAGTTCCAACACTAATAGTACCAAACTGCTTTTGAATCTCTTTCTAATTCAGTACATAATCAATTTGATTGTGAACCATGTGTTACCTATCATTTCTTGGTATTCTGCCCATGCTGTTAATCTGTCACCATCTCTCATTCCTAGAACCCAGGCCATTGCCACCAGTATGACAGTCATTTCAAAATGTGTACTCTGGCCCACCGTCATGTCTAATTCATTATAAAATATATTTATATCCTCTTACTGTCATGCTGTTGGCGCATATGCGTGTATTATGTTTATATCCAGAGGTTTGTCAAGGAGGGTCACTATAATACATAATACTCTGTCTGAGATTGTCCAGAATCCATTAACCCACCCCCTCCCCCCAGAACTCATTTGATCCAAAATTATGCCAACACCGCTTTTGTAGTCCTTCCCTCCTTAGTAAAGTATTATTTTTGTAACTAATTAAATACTTTTATCACGCTTGAGGCCACCGCATTTTGCAATATATATTACCAATAAATTGTTATTATGCATATGGCGAGAAATCATAAAACTTTACTTCCCATATTTACATCCTTGGTCTCTTACGGCATATGTAAATTATCAGAACAACAGGCTAGCAATGCTTTGATTAATCACTACTTTTGGGACCAATTATGTCTTAAAGGGTTGTGGACTGACCACAATGAAAGTAACAAAACTAAAATTCAAAAATAGAAAGGGATATAACAACCCAACAGTTAAGGGACGTTACTCAAAATAAAATAAATATATTATGTAATTCACATATATTTAGAAGATTTCATTTTCTGTGATATACTTTTTACGGTAATTAGCAGCAAGTAAATTCAGCATAAAAGGCTGATAAAAACTTAAGGAGCCTTCAATATTTATGAAAAAAATGTTGACATTATCCTTTATGCTTAAAAATTAATAACAGACTTTTCTATTTCTTTGCAATTCGTCATTAGATGTTTTTTTCATACTCTTGTTTGCAGGATCATTGATGTCCATCTGATGTTGATATTTTTGACCGTCCTTTACTATGGGACGCAAATTACAATTATTGATTGATTGATTTAGGAACCGACATCACAGCATTCAGGGCATTTCCATAAGCGCTCCATCCCCATCCTCAGCAGCCAGCGAAGAGTTCCAACACTAATATTTCCAGCAGCAATCTGATTATTTGTGCGTCTCGCCTTTCCTCTGAGCGTCGAGCATCGGCGAGATCCCCTCGTCACACCTCGCTGCCTCATTCTTACCAGACCATTGTGATCCATTTGCTCCTCCGAGGTGTACACGTGCTCCCACAAGGCCGCAACCACGTCTGCCTTGTCATGCATCAATACTCCACCAAGTTTTGCCGAGCCAGCCAATCTGTCCGCCTGTTCATTCCCCAGCACACCGGCATGCCCCGGAGAAAAGATCCAGACTGATGCTTGTCACCCGTGACCTTCCGAAGCGAAGCAAGCCACTCTGCACGAAGCTTGCCTGTCCTCACCCTACTCAGCATGCTTTCTGAGTCAGTTACAATCACGATGTGTGTGTGTATCGTATTCTCCATCCAGCGGAAAGCTGCACTGACCGCCTCCACCTCCATTCTTAAGCTAGATGTTGTGGTATCATATGCCAGGCTCTCCTGCACCAAACGTCGACCATTAGCTTTTGCTAAGAACCCCAAGGCACTTCTCCTGCCTCTCAACACCGAACCATCTGTGTATATAATCACATCACCCGGGCTAGCATTATCCTGAATTAGTTGCTGGATTTCCACTTCCGTGGCCCCTGCTGGCCACTCCCTGCACTCCCGGCTCAATGTGATTATAACTCTGCACAAGTCTGACTGCTCCGCTGGCACTCTGACCCACTCCTCTCCTCGTCTAAAGTTTTCCAAGATGCACACCTGTCTGATCGTATCCTCTGCCTGAGCCACCCATGATTTCCCTCTTACCAGTCGCTGACCCTTAACTGCGTCCAGCGCCTCATGCAACGGGTGATCTGTGTCAGCAACTACTCTGAGGTATGCCTTCGCCTGCATCACCTTGAGCCTACCAGCAACAGTCGGCAGACCAAGGATGTAACGCATACACACTACTGGGGTGTCTCTGGTGCACCCCAGAATGACCCGCATGTCTTCGTTCAGTATGCGCTCTAATTTCACCAACTGACTCTTTGAGACAGTGAGCAGTCCTAGTCCATAATCAATCACTGAGAGGATCAAGTGCTGGTATAGTGTGAAAAGCATTCTCTGCCATGTGTCCATTGCAGCCATAGTTTTAAGTGCATTGAGTCCCTTTTGAGATCGTGTCACAACTGTCTCCACATTGTCCTTGAAGGACAAGCTCCTGTCAAATGTGCTTCCCAGATACTTCAGATTGTGCTCTCTGTTGACGCTTCTACTATCTATCGTGAGACTTCGGACATCAGCTCTCACAATCCTGTTGTCCAGAGAGAACCACAAAACAGCTGCCTTTTCCGGGTGGATGACAGCACTAATTTCAGTGCACCAATCAATCACTTTGTCTGCTGTCGCCTGTAGCTCCTGGGCTGTTTGCTCCCTATCTCTCCCCTGCCTATATGCAAGAATATCATCTGCAAATGTTAGTATTCTTCCAACCCCTGGGGCTTCTAGATTTGCAGTCTTGCTCGTATACACGTTAAAGAGCACCGGTGAGACTGCAGATCCCTGTGGCAGTCCCGGAGTTAAAATATGGGGCTCTGAGGTCCATGTACCCAGACGGAGAGCAACCAGACGAGAATGCAGGACGGCTGCTATCCAGTTCATCAACCAGGGATTGACCCCCTTCTCATCAACATATCATATCGAGCTCTATTGTACGCATCCTCGAGATCATGTGCTACCGCGATCGTTTCCTGTCTACTCTGGAACCCCTCATAAACGTCAAAGGCAAAAGTGGCTGCATTTGACCAGGTATCTTTTCCTGGCCTGTAGCTCCCCAGGCCTATTGGAAGAAGCTTCCCCTTTTCCAAAAACTCTTGCAGCTTGACAGCGACTATCTTCTCCAACACCTTCCTGTATATTGAAGGGTGATGATCCTAAAGCTGCTAAGCTTTGAATGATTCTTGAATGGCTTTAGGAGAGGGATGAGATAGCTGTGCACCCAATCCTGCAGTACTGATGCTGTCCTAATGCTCTGGTTAAAGCAGTCGGTCATCTCCTTCAGGTCTACATCGCTCAAAGCCTTCATGTGGCGATACCTGACCCAATCAGGCCCTGGTGGCATGTCTTTTGCCTTTTTCAAAATATGTTTAAGATCTTCATCCCGTATGATTTCTTCATAATGCATATTCTTTAAGGTGCCAGATAACTCCCCTTTAACTGCATCCCTGGTGTCCGCATCATCATGATTGGTCTGCTCTAAAAATCTCTGGAGAAACGCCTCCCCCTTCTCTTTGTATGTTATCACGCGCACATCATCATCTCTATAAATTATTCCCACTATCATAGTCCGCTCTTTTCTTTGTATGTGTCTGTGCAGTTTCCAGAATTTTCGAAGTGTTTTATCACCTCCAATCTCCTTCACGAAATATTCTCATTTTGTCTTTTTGGCCCCTGCAGCACAGAGCTTGAAAACCTCCACCTTGTTTTTCTTGAAATTTTCCGCTGTGTCCACTTCTTCTCGTGAGCTTCGAGGTGCCTGCCTCACTTTCTTTATCTGCTTCACTGCAGCACTCTTTGCTTTCCAGATGTGGTCTACTTCTGGGGTCACCATTGGGGATGCAAAGAAGGGGTTTTAACAGTCCTGTTACATGCCCCTTGTCTGAGGCAAATAAGAAGGCTGTCGGTCCAGTCATACCGGAAGGTCTTGCGCACTCTCCTAGGCTTAACTTTCCTGGATTTAGAGATCAGGACTGCGCATGGGATGTGATAACTCCCATGGTCATTCAAAACAACCCACTTTACACCCAGGACTGATGACTGGGAGATAAGTGCCAAGTCAATCGCCAGGCCTCATTGCCATTCTAGTCGGCCTGCAATCATTTGTGCAGACCACATCGGAGTCCACCATGGTATCCGCAAAGGGAATTCCCTGTCTGTTTTCTCCACTACTGTCCCAATCTCTGCTCCTCGCATTGAAGTCTCCACATATGAGTAGCCTATCACCTGGTAATTCCTCCAATTCCTGAAGCCAGTCCCATTGTTTCTTTCTGACAAAACAGTCCACTGTGGCATATACATTTATGATGTTCCAACATAAGCCATCAATCTCCATTTGTATACCTTGGACCTCTCTTGCACTGTGATTACAATGGCTTAAGTCAAGTACCACATGCTTCACTCCTTCCTTCACCAGCAGACCTTGCCTATGTCTCTTCTGCCCAGTAGGGTTTATGTAAGTGGCGTATCCAGGCAATGGTATCTGTCTGTATTTAGCTCCTCGAGCATGAGGACATCAAAATCATCTATTAGCCGCTCTAATACAGGACCTCTCTGCATGGCACAATGACAGTTCCAGTATCCCACTCTTACATGGTAAGAAACCTAATCTTTCCACTTTTCGTCTTGTTCTCCTGGCGCCTGCCGTTCTATTTCAATGCCGTCTTCTGACACCATTTCCTCGTCTTCTCCTCCTAACTCTCTCTTTCCTCTAGCCTCTAAAGGATGTGTCAAGCGCAGAGCACGTGCTCCGTAGCTCCGGCGACGATTCCCGTATTTAATTGATTTCATAAGCAAAGTTTGGATATTGCAGGAAATAATCTGCCCCCCTAGTAGATCCTGCCTGCTAGGGAAGAGGCAGGGGATGTCCCTCAGGAGGTCATACGCCTGGCTCCGCTCCGCCCGCATACCAAACGTTACACATTCACGGCCAGGTCACCCGTGTCCATTCAGTCCTCGGCGCGTCGGTCCACCTTAGACTTGGGGGTTTATAATCGGAGTTTTCCATCTCCTAGATTGGCTGCTGTAATAGCTAATGAGCCCAATGTACCCGGGGGCAAGAGGTTCCAGCGCCTCATGTATAGCAAACATCGTAGATTCATTTGAACAGGAAACAAAACCAATGTCAATCTATGCTGAGAAGATAAAGTTTAAGTGTTGGTTAAACTCTCAGCATATATTAACAATATTTGACCATAGCATGAATAAGAGAAAGCTTAAGTGTGGGTTGTAGTGTGTGACTACTACTCTACTGACTTTTATCCTCTTAACTCTTTTCTGTCCACCACAGTGCACAATATGCCATGTTTGTAATGGACGGGTGATTGCGAAACGGTGACAATTTAAGTATTGGCCAGTCCTCGTTTCTTTGCGGTACTCAAGTCTTTGATTTGTGCCGTCAGCTCTACGTCTCATTATAATATCTAGGAACGGCAACTCTTCGTAGTGTTTCTTTCCCATGAGTAGAGAGGTGTTCTTATGCGTCTGGTTCATTATGGCCTGGAAGGATGTTGCTTGTAGCTCGCCTGTGGTAATGATTATTATATCGTCCACATAACTACGCTAGAAGACTAAGTTTTTACTGTCTGAGTATCTCTTGTCTTCTAAATGTGTCGTGAAGATGTCCACTAGAATAAGATCAAGAGGACTCATCATGGCCACTCCGTCATTACGGCGGTATGACTTTAGTAGCCAACCTTGTAGCGATAAAGATAATTCACGTCCCTGAAACAAGGTGAGGTCTGACTTGTCTTTCACAGAAGCAGAAGGCAACCGTCTCTTATTTAATATCTGGAAACCTTTACTGTCTCAGAAAGTCAAGTGTTGGATAAGTGAAAAATATATTCCAACGTCTCGAAACTGGAAGCACAGTGCAAACTTAGTGCAGAGAGTGTTAGGAAGATAATTGGCCAAAATATTCGGCGAAGGGAGACACTTCTGATTATAGGAAGTCTCCTGTCGTTCTTGCTCTGAGGAGGGAATTTTATCACAATATCATAATTATCATAATCAACTGCCTTGCTGGCTGGCGTGGGCGATCATGTCCCTTCACAAATTGCCACCTCCGAAGGCATAGACCAAATCGTGGGTTGACTCCCTCCCGTGCCATGACACAAGACTGGGAAGTGATTTTTTTTTCTGGTGTAATCTTCTTTCTTATTCTTCTCATAATTATTCTGAGTGATAGCTTTGTATACAATTGACTATAAAATCTTGTCCCATCAACATTGCACCGATCCTTGATTTTAGACATCCAGTGATAGTTCGTGTTTGTTTTTACCTATTATTGTATTTATTTGTTGATACATGGAATGTGAGTATTTTCCCTAGTTTGTCCTAATCTCCATGCACTGTTGATTCAACCAGACACTTTTAGCCACTTGTATTTTGTTGTTGTTGCATGTTTAAAATTTCTTTATGTAATGTATTATATTCGTATTTTTCTTACATTTTCCTACTTCTTTCGTCCATCCTCTGCAACATTTCATGTGTCACCCATTTTTGTGTGTGCAATTCTAAGTGTACGTGAAATGATTTATTTTGATGTCTGTTGGATTGATTCCTGCAACATGTCCTATTTTCATCAAAATCTGTATTATCTTCATGGCATTATATCTGTTCTTTACATTTATATTGTACCTTTCTCTAATTACTTTGTCTATTTTAAGTAATATTAGATCTAACTTCCTTTTGGGTTTCTTTATGGTTTTAAATCTGAACCTCATCTTTCCTATAACTGGCACAACGGTAAAAACAGCAACAAAGACTATAATAATGGTAAAATATCTCGAACGACAACTAGCAAAAAAATTTAAAAAAACACACATTCCCATATTTATGGCACGTTACGCCCACCTTGGGTATTCATGATGCCCATGTTAAACATTGCCTCAACGAGTCATGTATTATTGATTACTTTTCTTGCGTTTTAATGCTTATTGTTCTTTTGTTGTCAAAGAATTGCTTCATAAGAGATGTTGAATGAAAGAATGTTTGAGAGGAAATAGAGAAGAAGGGCAGAATGTCAGACCGGCCTGCGTGCCCAATTCTCAACCCTTGGAAAATAAAGATTTACTTACTTACCTACTTTCTAATCAACACGTAATAAATTTAATTGCGAATATTATCTCCATGACATGTCCACGTATATAATCATCTTCTGTGGTGTTTGAACCAGGTGTTACATATCATTTCTTGGTATTCTGCCCATGTTGTTATTCTGTCACCTCTCTCATTTTTATCACCAAGGCCATTGCCACCAGTACGACAGTCATTTCAATATGTTGGGGGGGGGGGGCATTGCGTGGTCTCGAGGTATGGTGTCCGCCTCGAGTGCTGGAGGTCCAGGGTTCAAGCCCCGGTGATGCCGGGATTCTTTCTCGTGGACTTCTAGTAATAAATTTCCCCTGGTCTCTGGGTAGTGAGATCGGACGCCCGTGTGTATTGTTGCGCACGTAAACAAATCCCCTGGCAATTGGAAATCGAAAAAGAGTAGCCTAACGACGCTGCCCGGGCAAAATTTCGAGTTAAAAATCCACCCAGAGTATTTTCAGGATCCTCGCCGGTGCTACGGAGTTCGTGCACTGAGCTGAGTTTCTCCAGACTCAGATTTGAGTTAGGAAGAAATCGGAGCACTTATGGGTTGCACCCGTGTGCCATGATGTTGATCCATCGACTAAACTAAACTAAACTAAACTTCAAAATGTTAACACTGGCTCACGGCCTTGTCTAATTCATTTTAAAACATATTTATGTCCTCATGCTGTCTGCTATTAGCGCATATGCGTGTGTTATGCTAATATTCGTCTCTCCGGCCGAGGGGTTACACCACTTTCTCCGTAATCACGTCTATCATGCAGATTCTCGTAGCGGGCGAGAACTGGGAGCGGTTCGTCCCCCTCTGGTGACTTGCGGGATAACTGAGCCGGCCGCTCAGAAAGCAATGGCAAACTACTGAGCGTAATCTTGCCAAGAAATCAACATACAGCTGAAAGATGCTGGTGTTGACAGCGATGTCCTGTAAAGGATATGCAAAAAAAAAAAAAAAAAAAATTAATTTATATCGAGTATTGACCCCCGATGCTTTTTGGTATAGCTATCGACTGGGTCATGCGCAAATGCACAAACAACACAAATATGGGTATCCATTGGGTTGACAAAATTCTAGAAGACCTGGACTTTGCCGACGACATAGTGCTTTTGAGTTCAACACACCCGGATGCCCAAGAGAAAATAAACCACCTCCAAAATGTTTCAGGGCAAATTGGTCTCCAAATTAACACCACAAAAACAAAGACTATTGATCTTACCAACAGTTCAGATGACACCAAATTGAACAGCTACGTTCTTGAAAAAGTCAACAGTTTTACATACCTAGGAAGCAAAATGACATCTACAGGGGACTCAACACCAGAAATATCATCTAGAATCGCACTGGCATCTAGTGCCTTCAATAAACTGTCAAACATCTGGAAGTCAAAGACACTCAGCAAACACACAAAACTTAAAATCTTCAACACTTGTGTGATTCCAGTGTTAACGTATGGATGTGAAAGTTGGAAATCAACGGTAGCTTTAGATAAAAAATTAGACAATTTTGAGAACAAATGTCTTAGAAGACTTCTAAACATCCACTGGACAGACTTCAGAACCAATTCGCAAATAAGACAAGAGACTAAGCAAGATACAGTATCCAATTTCATAAGAAGACGCCGTTGGAACTACATCGGCCATGTACTCAGAATGGACAAGTCAAGACTCCCCTATCAAGCCCTCATATGGTCACCAGTAGGGAAAAGAAAACGGGGAAGACCAAGAGAGACCCTGCGTAGAACCATCATTAGAGAAGGCTCATTCAATGGCCAAGTAAATATCCAAGATCTACAACAGGTAGCAGCGAACCGCCAAGCATGGAGAGACAGGACTTCTGCCCTATGCGCCGCCTTAGGCTCAAGAGGAAAGACTAACTATTGACCCTTGAATAACTGTTATGTTGTTATGTCCCTTACAACTATTGAAATTAGTTGTGTTTCTTTCATTGTGGTCAGTCCACAACCCGTTTAGAAAGAATTGTTCATAAAAGTTGTGATTAATCAACGCATTGCTAGCCTGTTGTTATGATAATTTACATATGCTTTCATTTGCCTGTGCTAAATTCTTCATAGTAATTAGCAGCAAATAAAATTCAGCATAAATAGCAGATAATAACTTAAAGAATCTTCATTGTTTATGACAACGTGAGTAGTATAGTAACGTGGTTAGCACGCGTATTTTTGTGGAGGTGGAGGTTATAGATACCTCCACAAAGGGCGATAACTCTTCAGGTTTTTAAGTAGGTGGTCAGAGGTGGCGTGGTCAAGTGACTCATCAGAGTGGGCGTGGTCTAGTGACTCATCAGAGGTGACGTGGTCTAGTGACTCATCATAGGTGGCGTGCGTGGTCAAGTAATTGTAGTGTACGACATAAAAAATACGACATAAAACATTAAAAATAAAAAACAAACGATTCAAGTAAGGTATATAATAATTTTTAATAAAACATATATAGAAAAGAAGAAGAAAAAAAAAAGAAGAAAAAAAAAAACATAGTCAAGTGACCCCTTAAATTATAGGTAAGGGTGTGCGATGACGTGCTCAAGTGGTGGTCAAGAGGTGGTCAAGAGGTGGTCAAGCGGTCAAGAGGTGGTCAAGTGACCCCTTAAATTGTATGGGATGGTACGTGTAGTGACGTGGTGATGATCAAGAGGTGGTCAAGTGGTGGTCAGGGTGTGGTCAAGTGGTGGTCAAGATGTGGTCAAGTGGTCGAGTGACCACTTAAATTGTCGGGGAAAGTAGGTGTAGTGATATGGTGATGATTAAAGGGTGGTAAATTAGTGGTCAAGCAGTGGTCAAGCAGTGGTCAAGTGGTGGTCAAGTGAGGAAAATTTTAGTGGAAAGTAGTTGTAATGATATGGTGATGATTAAAGGGTGATAAATTAGTGGTCAAGCAGTGGTCAAGCAGTGGTCAAGTGGTCGAGTGACCACTTAAATTGTCGGGGAAAGTAGTTGTAATGATATGGTGATGATTAAAGGGTGGTAAATTAGTGGTCAAGAGGTGGTCAAGCGGTGGTCAAGGGGTGGTCAAGTGGTTAAATGACCCCTTAAATTGTTGGGGAGAGTACGTGTAGTGACGTGGTGATGATCAAGAGGTGGTCAAGTGGTGGTCAGGGTGTGGTCAAGTGGTGGTCAAGATGTGGTCAAATGGTCGAGTGACCCCTTAAATTGTCAGGGAAAGTGAGTGTAGTAAGTTGGTGATGATCGTGAGGTGGTCAAGTAGTGGTCAAGAGGTGGTCAAGGGGTGGTCAAGTGGTTAAATGACCCCCCTAAATTGTATGGGAGGGTACAGTTAGTGATGTGGTGATGATCAAGAGGTGGTCAAGTAGTGGTCAAGGAGTGGTCAAGGGGTGGTCAAGTGGTCAAGTTACCCCTTAAATTGATGGGAAGAGTACGTGTAGTGACACGAAGATGATCAAAATGTAGTCAAGTAGTCGTCAAGTGGTGGTCAAGCGGTGGTCAAGTGGTCGAGTGACCACATAAATTGTAGAGGAGAGTAGGTGTAGTGACATGGTGATGATCAAGAGGTGGTCAAGTTGTTAGGTCTAGAGGTTGGGGTGTCTCAGTCATGAAGTATCAAACTGTCTGCTCTGGGAAGGATGTCGCTGATCAGGGCGAGTAGGTTCTAATACGTTTATCGCTATTGTCTATAATTGGCGTGGTTGTATAGTAATAATAGTAGAGTTGTTTCGTAGTAATGTTAGTCATCATTATCAAGGGGCATGTTAGGTGATATTTATAACGGTAGTAGTAGTACCAGTAGTAACAATACCAACAATAGTACTAATTATCATCATCATCACGTGTCTTACCAACGGACGTACCACCCACACATTGCGATCTCCAACACCATTGAACATTTCCGGGGTTGACTCACAATACAGAAATCCCCAATTAACGGCATTACCTTCATGTAATGGTGGTACTCATAGTACCAATAGCACCAGTAGTAATAGTCACCAACATCAGCAAGAGACTTATCGCCTGACATTGGTCAGTATGACACTCCATAAACTATGATCTCCGACACCATGGATACAAATAGTAATAATATTGGTAATAGTAGTAGTGGTAGTAGTAGTAGTAGTAGTAGTAGTAGTAGTAGTAGTAGTAGTAGTAGTAGTAGTAGTAGCGGTGGTGGTGGTGGTGGTGGTGGTGGTGGTGGTGGTGGTGGTGGTGGTGGTGGTGGTGGTGGTGGTGGTGGTGGTGGTGGTGGTGGTAATAGTAGGAGTAGTAGAATAGCGAGGGTGCTTGTTGTTTCACTAAGTATTTGTATATTGTATGTAGTATAAAGCTAGTTTGTGTTGTATGCCATGTAAGGTGTTACTGAAATATCTGTATTTTATAGTTCTAAGAGGTGATGACGTCATAACCCACCACTCTATCATCTTATTGATAGTGTCTCCAGTGCCACGAAAAAGGCTCATTGTGAGATATCGATCATTTCTCAAAGCGTCAGCATCCCGGATGCATGCCCATTACGAGCAAACATCGATACGCCACTTAAAAGGCAATGACAAGGCAAAATGGCGTCGAATACAGTGTAACGTACAAAACTTATGAGGTCATCGGTTGTCCATTCCATCATGGTCGACAAATAGGCGCTCACTAACTTCACAATAGGCTCACTCAAATAAACATATAGGATGATAAGGCACCGACCCAAATGTGAAAAATGTCGGCCAAATACAGAAATAGTTCGTCCACATGTATGCAAACTAGGAAAATTGTTAGTCGAACGGGACATATATTGACCAAGTAGGGAAATTTGAGAGCCATAAGTGAAAAAATATAATCCAAAGAGAGGAATATCTCATTCCAACTTATAAAAAGAAGGAAAATTCTCAACCAAATGAGAAAAAGTTAGACCAAGTATAGTAACATCGCAACCAAACTTATGAAAAGTAGGAAACTTTGTTAGCCAAAGCGAAAAAACCTAGGTCAAGTAGGAAAATCTGTTAGCCAAATGTAAAAAATGTCGGCCAAATACAGAAATAGTTCGTCCACACGTATGCAAACTAGGAAAATTTGTTAGTCGAACAGGATAAAATATTACCCAAGTAGGGAAATTTGAGAGCCATAAGTGAAAAAAATATAATCCAAAGAGATGAATATCTCGTTCCAACTTATAAAAAGAATGAAAATTCTCAACCAAATGAGAAAAAGTTAGACCAAGTATAGTAACATCGCAACCAAACTTATGAAAAGTAGGAAACTTTGTTAGCCAAAGCGAAAAAACCTAGGTCAAGTAGGAAAATCTGTTAGCCAAATGTAAAAAATGTCGGCCAAATACAGAAATACCTCGTCCGCACGTATGCAAACAAGGAAAGGTTGTTAGCCAGATAGGAAAAATATTGCCCAAGTAGGAAAATTTGATAGCCAAATGTAAAAAAAAAAATATCACCCAAAGAGAGGAATATCTCGGCCAGACTTATAAAAAGTAGGAGAACTATGTGCCAAATGGGAAAAAGTTAGGCCAAATACAGAAATATTTCAACCAAACATATAAAAAATAGGAAAATTGATAACCAAACGGGAAATATATTGACCAACTAGGGAAATGTGTTACTCAAAGAGGAAAAATAATGACCAAGTAACGAAATACATCGCTCAAGCTTATGAAAACTACGAAACTTTGTTAGCCAAAGGGAAGAAACCTTGGTCAAGTAGGAAAAATCTGTTAACCAATTGTGAAAAATGTCGGCCAAATGCAGAAATAGTTCGGCCACACGTATGCAAACAAGGAAACGTTGTTAGTCAGATAGGAAAAGTATTAACCAAGTAAGAAAATGTGATACCCAAAGGTGAAAAAATATCAGACAAAGAGAGAAATATCTCATCCAAACTTATAAAAAGAAGGAAAATTCTCAACCAAATGAGAAAAAGTTAGACCAAATATAGTAACATCTCAACCAAACTTATGAAACGTAGGAAACTTTGTTAGCCAACGAGAATAAAAACCTAGGTCAAGTAGGAAAATCTGTTAGCCAAATGTAAAAAATGTCGGCCAAATACAGAAATACCTCGTCCGCACGTATGCAAACAAGGAAAGGTTGTTAGTCAGATAGGAAAAATATTGCCCAAGTAGGAAAATTTGATAGCCAAATGTAAAAAAAAAATATCACCCAAAGAGAGGAATATCTCGGCCAGACTTATAAAAAGTAGGAGAACTATGTGCCAAATGGGAAAAAGTTAGGCCAAATACAGAAATATTTCAACCAAACATATAAAAAATAGGAAAATTGATAACCAAATGGGAAATATATTGACCAACTAGGGAAATGTGTTACTCAAAGAGGAAAAATAATGACCAAGTAACGAAATACATCGCTCAAGCTTATGAAAACTACGAAACTTTGTTAGCCAAATGGAAGAAACCTTGGTCAAGTAGGAAAAATCTGTTAACCAATTGTGAAAAATGTCGGCCAAATGCAGAAATAGTTCGGCCACACGTATGCAAACAAGGAAAGGTTGTTAGCCAGATAGGAAAAGTATTAACCAAGTAAGAAAATGTGATACCCAAAGGTGAAAAAATATCAGACAAAGGGAGAAATATCTCATCCAAACTTATAAAAAGAAGGAAAATTCTCAACCAAATGAGAAAAAGTTAGACCAAATATAGTAACATCTCAACCAAACTTATGAAAAGTAGGAAACTTTGCTAGCCAACGAGAATAAAAACCTTGTTCAAGTAGGAAAATCTGTTAGCCAAATGTAAAAAATGTCGGCCAAATACAGAAATACCTCGTCCGCACGTGTGCAAACAAGGAAAAGTTGTTAGCCAGATAGTAAAAATATTGCCCAAGTAGGAAAATTTGATAGCCAAATGTAAAAAAAAAAAAAAAAATATCACCCAAAGAGAGGAATATCTCGGCCAGACTTATAAAAAGTAGGAGAACTATGTGCCAAATGGGAAAAAGTTAGGCCAAATACAGAAATATTTCAACCAAACATATAAAATATAGG
The DNA here is from genome assembly GCA_014155875.1 of Cepaea nemoralis. Taxonomy (NCBI): domain Eukaryota; kingdom Metazoa; phylum Mollusca; class Gastropoda; order Stylommatophora; family Helicidae; genus Cepaea; species Cepaea nemoralis. The sequence goes on along the minus strand of JACEFZ010023291.1, from coordinate 8,043 downwards.
AAAATTGATAACCAAACGGGAAATATATTGACCAACTAGGGAAATGTGTTACTCAAAAAGGAAAAATAATGACCAACTAACGAAATACATCGCTCAAACTTATGAAAACTAGGAAACTTTGTTAGCCAAAGTGAAAAAAAAACCTTGGTCAAGTAGGAAAATCTGTTAGCCAAATGTGAAAAATGTCGGACAAATGCAGAAATAGTTCGGTCACACATATGCAAACTAGGAAAAGTTGTTAGCCAGATAGGAAAAGTATTGGCCAAGTAGGAAAATTTGAAAGCCAAATGTGAAAAAAGAGCACCCAAAGAGAGAAATATTGCGAACAATGTCGGCCAAATACAGAAATTTCTCAACCAAACTCATGAAAAGTAGGAACAACTTGTTACCCAAATAGAAAAAAATATTGGTCAAGTAAAGAAATAGCGTGGTCAAACCTATAAAAACATACCAACATTTGTTAACACAACTTGGCCACTTGTTCTTACAAACTTGCTCGCTGGCTCAAACAATCTGTCCTCTTGCTATTACAATCGGTCGACCTATCCTATCAACTCACACACTTACCATAACAACTGTCCCTTTTCCCCAACAACGTGTCCACCGACTCTCTCATATTATCGACTCGCCCTATCAACTTACCCACTGACTCTAACAACTTCCCCACAGTGGCTCACAAAATTTCCACTTGTTATTACAAATTGTCGACAGTCTCGCCCAAATTACCACTTACTCTTACAAACTGTCCCAACTGCGCGCACAAAGGTGTCCACTTGTGATTTCACGGCCTCCTCATCACATAGATAAGTAGCCCTTATAAAATACAAATGTATCCCACAAGTCATACAGAAGTGTCCCCCATATTGTCATAAAAAAAAATATTTTGTGTGTGTAGGTAAGTTCATGTCTTTGGCAGTTCATATTTTGTAAATTCATTTCTTCAGCATAAGATTTGTGTAAGTTCACACCCTCAGCATAAATTTTGTTGTGTAAGTTCATGTCTTCGACAGTTCATGTTTTGCTAAGGCCTAGTTTTAGTGAAAAGGCAGAAGTCTATTGGCTAGAATTTCAACCTGAGTGGTCAATTACTAACACTGCCTGTGGACAGCTATTCTTACCCATGCGCTAAAGTTGAGAAAATGAACTTCCGTTGAATGGAAGCTGCCGCTACTTCTTCCAGAGGGGTTTAATAAGTCAAGTCTGCGGTAGCTTCCATTCAACGGAAGTTCATTTTCTCAACTTTAGCGCATGGGTAAGAATAGCTGTCCACAGGCAGTGTTAGTAATTGACCACTCAGGTTGAAATTCTAGCCAATAGACTTCTGCCTTTTCACTAAAACTAGGCCTTAGCAAAACATGAACTGTCGAAGACATGAACTTACACAACAAAATTTATGCTGAGGGTGTGAACTTACACAAATCTTATGCTGAAGAAATGAATTTACAAAATATGAACTGCCAAAGACATGAACTTACCTACACACACAAAATATTTTTTTTATGACAATATGGGGGACACTTCTGTATGACTTGTGGGATACATTTGTATTTTATAAGGGCTACTTATCTATGTGATGAGGAGGCCGTGAAATCACAAGTGGACACCTTTGTGCGCGCAGTTGGGACAGTTTGTAAGAGTAAGTGGTAATTTGGGCGAGACTGTCGACAATTTGTAATAACAAGTGGAAATTTTGTGAGCCACTGTGGGGAAGTTGTTAGAGTCAGTGGGTAAGTTGATAGGGCGAGTCGATAATATGAGAGAGTCGGTGGACACGTTGTTGGGGAAAAGGGACAGTTGTTATGATAAGTGTGTGAGTTGATAGGATAGGTCGACCGATTGTAATAGCAAGAGGACAGATTGTTTGAGCCAGCGAGCAAGTTTGTAAGAACAAGTGGCCAAGTTGTGTTAACAAATGTTGGTATGTTTTTATAGGTTTGACCACGCTATTTCTTTACTTGACCAATATTTTTTCTATTTGGGTAACAAGTTGTTCCTACTTTTCATGAGTTTGGTTGAGAAATTTCTGTATTTGGCCGACATTGTTCGCAATATTTCTCTCTTTGGGTGATCTTTTTTCACATTTGGCTTTCAAATTTTCCTACTTGGCCAATACTTTTCCTATCTGGCTAACAACTTTTCCTAGTTTGCATATGTGTGACCGAACTATTTCTGCATTTGTCCGACATTTTTCACATTTGGCTAACAGATTTTCCTACTTGACCAAGGTTTTTTTTTCACTTTGGCTAACAAAGTTTCCTAGTTTTCATAAGTTTGAGCGATGTATTTCGTTAGTTGGTCATTATTTTTCCTTTTTGAGTAACACATTTCCCTAGTTGGTCAATATATTTCCCGTTTGGTTATCAATTTTCCTATATTTTATATGTTTGGTTGAAATATTTCTGTATTTGGCCTAACTTTTTCCCATTTGGCACATAGTTCTCCTACTTTTTATAAGTCTGGCCGAGATATTCCTCTCTTTGGGTGATATTTTTTTTTTTTTTTTTACATTTGGCTATCAAATTTTCCTACTTGGGCAATATTTTTACTATCTGGCTAACAACTTTTCCTTGTTTGCATACGTGCGGACGAGGTATTTCTGTATTTGGCCGACATTTTTTACATTTGGCTAACAGATTTTCCTACTTGAACAAGGTTTTTATTCTCGTTGGCTAACAAAGTTTCCTACTTTTCATAAGTTTGGTTGAGATGTTACTATATTTGGTCTAACTTTTTCTCATTTGGTTGAGAATTTTCCTTCTTTTTATAAGTTTGGATGAGATATTTCTCCCTTTGTCTGATATTTTTTCACCTTTGGGTATCACATTTTCTTACTTGGTTAATACTTTTCCTATCTGGCTAACAACCTTTCCTTGTTTGCATACGTGTGGCCGAACTATTTCTGCATTTGGCCGACATTTTTCACAATTGGTTAACAGATTTTTCCTACTTGACCAAGGTTTCTTCCATTTGGCTAACAAAGTTTCGTAGTTTTCATAAGCTTGAGCGATGTATTTCGTTACTTGGTCATTATTTTTCCTCTTTGAGTAACACATTTCCCTAGTTGGTCAATATATTTCCCATTTGGTTATCAATTTTCCTATTTTTTATATGTTTGGTTGAAATATTTCTGTATTTGGCCAATTTTTTTCCCATTTGGCACATAGTTCTCCTACTTTTTATAAGTCTGGCCGAGATATTCCTCTCTTTGGGTGATATTTTTTTTTTAAATTTGGCTATCAAATTTTCCTACTTGGGCAATATTTTTCCTATCTGACTAACAACATTTCCTTGTTTGCATACGTGCGGACGAGGTATTTCTGTATTTGGCCGACATTTTTTACATTTGGCTAACAGATTTTCCTACTTGACCTAGGTTTTTATTCTCGTTGGCTAACAAAGTTTCCTACGTTTCATAAGTTTGGTTGAGATGTTACTATATTTGGTCTAACTTTTTCTCATTTGGTTGAGAATTTTCCTTCTTTTTATAAGTTTGGATGAGATATTTCTCTCTTTGTCTGATATTTTTTCACCTTTGGGTATCACATTTTCTTACTTGGTTAATACTTTTCCTATCTGACTAACAACGTTTCCTTGTTTGCATACGTGTGGCCGAACTATTTCTGCATTTGGCCGACATTTTTCACAATTGGTTAACAGATTTTTCCTACTTGACCAAGGTTTCTTCCCTTTGGCTAACAAAGTTTCGTAGTTTTCATAAGCTTGAGCGATGTATTTCGTTACTTGGTCATTATTTTTCCTCTTTGAGTAACACATTTCCCTAGTTGGTCAATATATTTCCCGTTTGGTTATCAATTTTCCTATTTTTTATATGTTTGGTTGAAATATTTCTGTATTTGGCCTAACTTTTTCCCATTTGGCACATAGTTCTCCTACTTTTTATAAGTCTGGCCGAGATATTCCTCTCTTTGGGTGATATTTTTTTTTTTTACATTTGGCTATCAAATTTTCCTACTTGGGCAATATTTTTCCTATCTGGCTAACAACCTTTCCTTGTTTGCATACGTGCGGACGAGGTATTTCTGTATTTGGCCGACATTTTTTACATTTGGCTAACAGATTTTCCTACTTGACCTAGGTTTTTTCGCTTTGGCTAACAAAGTTTCCTACTTTTCACTAAGTTTGGTTGCGATGTTACTATACTTGGTCTAACTTTTTCTCATTTGGTTGAGAATTTTCATTCTTTTTATAAGTTGGAACGAGATATTCATCTCTTTGGATTATATTTTTTTCACTTATGGCTCTCAAATTTCCCTACTTGGGTAATATTTTATCCTGTTCGACTAACAAATTTTCCTAGTTTGCATACGTGTGGACGAACTATTTCTGTATTTGGCCGACATTTTTTACATTTGGCTAACAGATTTTCCTACTTGACCTAGGTTTTTTCGCTTTGGCTAACAAAGTTTCCTACTTTTCATAAGTTTGGTTGCGATGTTACTATACTTGGTCTAACTTTTTCTCATTTGGTTGAGAATTTTCCTTCTTTTTATAAGTTGGAATGAGATATTCCTCTCTTTGGATTATATTTTTTCACTTATGGCTCTCAAATTTCCCTACTTGGTCAATATATGTCCCGTTCGACTAACAAATTTTCCTAGTTTGCATACATGTGGACGAACTATTTCTGTATTTGGCCGACATTTTTCACATTTGGGTCGGTGCCTTATCATCCTATATGTTTATTTGAGTGAGCCTATTGTGAAGTTAGTGAGCGCCTATTTGTCGACCATGATGGAATGGACAACCGATGACCTCATAAGTTTTGTACGTTACACTGTATTCGACGCCATTTTGCCTTGTCATTGCCTTTTAAGTGGCGTATCGATGTTTGCTCGTAATGGGCATGCATCCGGGATGCTGTCGCTTTGAGAAATGATCGATATCTCACAATGAGCCTTTTTCGTGGCACTGGAGACACTATCAATAAGATGATAGAGTGGTGGGTTATGACGTCATCACCTCTTAGAACTATAAAATACAGATATTTCAGTAACACCTTACATGGCATACAACACAAACTAGCTTTATACTACATACAATATACAAATACTTAGTGAAACAACAAGCACCCTCGCTATTCTACTACTCCTACCACCACCACCACCACCACCACCACCACCACCACCACCACCACCACCACCACCACCACCACCACCACCACCACCACCACCACCACCACCACCACCACACCACCACCACCACCACCACCACCACCACCACCACCACCACCACCACCACCACCACCACCACCACCACCACCACCACCACCACCACCACCACCACCACCACCACCACCACCACCACCACCACCACCACCACCACCACCACCACCACCACCACCACCACCACCGCTACTACTACTACTACTACTACTACTACTACTACTACTACTACTACTACTACTACTACCACTACTACTATTACCAATATTATTACTATTTGTATCCATGGTGTCGGAGATCATAGTTTATGGAGTGTCATACTGACCAATGTCAGGCGATAAGTCTCTTGCTGATGTTGGTGACTATTACTACTGGTGCTATTGGTACTATGAGTACCACCATTACATGAAGGTAATGCCGTTAATTGGGGATTTCTGTATTGTGAGTCAACCCCGGAAATGTTCAATGGTGTTGGAGATCGCAATGTGTGGGTGGTACGTCCGTTGGTAAGACACGTGATGATGATGATAATTAGTACTATTGTTGGTATTGTTACTACTGGTACTACTACTACCGTTATAAATATCACCTAACATGCCCCTTGATAATGATGACTAACATTACTACGAAACAACTCTACTATTATTACTATACAACCACGCCAATTATAGACAATAGCGATAAACGTATTAGAACCTACTCGCCCTGATCAGCGACATCCTTCCTAGAGCAGACAGTTTGATACTTCATGACTGAGACACCCCAACCTCTAGACCTAACAACTTGACCACCTCTTGATCATCACCATGTCACTACACCTACTCTCCTCTACAATTTATGTGGTCACTCGACCACTTGACCACCGCTTGACCACCACTTGACGACTACTTGACTACATTTTGATCATCTTCGTGTCACTACACGTACTCTTCCCATCAATTTAAGGGGTAACTTGACCACTTGACCACCCCTTGACCACTCCTTGACCACTACTTGACCACCTCTTGATCATCACCACATCACTAACTGTACCCTCCCATACAATTTAGGGGGGTCATTTAACCACTTGACCACCCCTTGACCACCTCTTGACCACTACTTGACCACCTCACGATCATCACCAACTTACTACACTCACTTTCCCTGACAATTTAAGGGGTCACTCGACCATTTGACCACATCTTGACCACCACTTGACCACACCCTGACCACCACTTGACCACCTCTTGATCATCACCACGTCACTACACGTACTCTCCCCAACAATTTAAGGGGTCATTTAACCACTTGACCACCTCTTGACCACCGCTTGACCACCTCTTGACCACTAATTTACCACCCTTTAATCATCACCATATCATTACAACTACTTTCCACTAAAATTTTCCTCACTTGACCACCACTTAACCACTGCTTGACCACTGCTTGACCACTAATTTACCACCCTTTAATCATCACCATATCACTACACCTACTTTCCCCGACAATTTAAGTGGTCACTCGACCACTTGACCACTGCTTGACCACTGCTTGACCACTAATTTATCACCCTTTAATCATCACCATATCATTACAACTACTTTCCACTAAAATTTTCCTCACTTGACCACCACTTAACCACTGCTTGACCACTGCTTGACCACTAATTTACCACCCTTTAATCATCACCATATCACTACACCTACTTTCCCCGACAATTTAAGTGGTCACTCGACCACTTGACCACATCTTGACCACCACTTGACCACACCCTGACCACCACTTGACCACCTCTTGATCATCACCACGTCACTACACGTACCATCCCATACAATTTAAGGGGTCACTTGACCACCTCTTGACCGCTTGACCACCTCTTGACCACCTCTTGACCACCACTTGAGCACGTCATCGCACACCCTTACCTATAATTTAAGGGGTCACTTGACTATGTTTTTTTTTTTTTCTTCTTTTTTTTTTCTTCTTCTTTTCTATATATGTTTTATTAAAAATTATTATATACCTTACTTGAATCGTTTGTTTTTTATTTTTAATGTTTTATGTCGTATTTTTTATGTCGTACACTACAATTACTTGACCACGCACGCCACCTATGATGAGTCACTAGACCACGTCACCTCTGATGAGTCACTAGACCACGCCCACTCTGATGAGTCACTTGACCACGCCACCTCTGACCACCTACTTAAAAACCTGAAGAGTTATCGCCCTTTGTGGAGGTATCTATAACCTCCACCTCCACAAAAATACGCGTGCTAACCACGTTACTATACTACTAACGTGTGCATTGTTTTTATGCGTAAAAGTTAATAACTGACTTTGATATTTCTTTGCAATATGACATACAAGTTTTTATCCACTAAATGGCCTGGTCCCTAGTATTAAAGCTATAAATATATATTTGACCGTCCTTTACTATGGGACGCAAATTAAAAAATATGGATTTTTGCCTAGCCAGGCACAGGTAAATCCGCTGTACTGATCTCTCTCTCTCTCTCTCTCTCTCTCTCTCTCTCTCTCTCTCTCTCTCTCTCTCTCTCTCTCTCTCTCTCTCTCTCTCTCTCTCTCTCTCTCTCTCTCCCTCTCTCTCTCTCCCTCTCTCTCTCTCTCTCTCTCTCTCTCTCTCTCTCTCTCTCTCTCTCTCTCTCTCTCTCTCTCTTTCTCTACCTCATATTTCCTATAACTGGCACAACGTGTTGATTAGAAAGAGATTCAGAAGCAGTTTGGTAGCAGTAACAATCTGAGCAGGAGCAGATGGACATCTTCACATTGGGCAGTTGGGAGCATTTTGTGTGATATTCACTGGCACAGAAACAGAGCATAATGGGGACGACCCGTTGCTGTGAAGCTGGAACCGGAC
>JACEFZ010023290.1:222500-469086 GCA_014155875.1 Cepaea nemoralis | reverse complement strand
TACCACTACTGCTACTACTACTACTACTACCACTACTGCTACTACTACTACTACTACACTACCACTACTGCTATACACTATACTACCACTACTGCTACATACTACTACTACTACTACCACTACTATACTACTACTATATACTACCACTACTGCTACAAATACTAACTACCCCCTAACTACTACTACTAATACTACTACCACTACTACTACTACTACTACTACTACTACTACTACTACTACTACTACTACTACTACTACTACTACTACTACTACTGCTACTGCTACTACTACTACTACTACTACTACTACTACTACTACTACCTGTTGCTACTACTGCAATCACCGCTACTAGTACCACAGCTGCTGCTACTATTACTACCATTAATATTGCTACAACTAATACAAGTTTAATAAGCAAGAATGTAGAAAGACTGCACGCTAGCATGTTATCTGGTTAAGCTGGCTGGCCAGTCCTGGCTAAACTTCCATAAATTGCGTGTGTGCCAGGCACTAGGGGGGCCTCCAATGCCGGGTTATAATTACAACTGTGATAGATTGGTCAATTCTTGGTGTAGACGGGATTCCCTTCGTTCTGAGATCGATTCTGATGAGGCGATGTGTGTGTGTGTGTGTGTGTGTGTGTGTGTTGTTTGTCTGTGTGTGTGTGTTTGTCTGTGTGTGTATATATGTGTGTGTGTGAGCGAGCATGTGAGTGTCCGTGTCTGGAGGGAGGGGAGATCGAAGGGAAGTGCTCACTTGTAATATATTTTAAAATAAGATCAATACAATTGGGTTAGGTTGGAGAGAGAGTGGGAAGGGAGAGAGAGAAATGCGAGAGAAATGAGGAAGGGAGAGGTATAGAAAGTAGGGAAGATGCGGAGAGAGAGAGAGAGAGAGAGAGAGAGAGAGAGAGAGGAGAGAGAGAGAGAGAGAGTAGAGAGAGAGACAGAGAGACAGAGAGAGAGAGAAGGAAGGGGGAAGGGAGAAATAGAGGGGTGTTTGCCTGCAAACGAAGTTTCACAAGCTGAGAAGAGCTACCTCGGACATATTATGTCAATGACACAAGGTAGATGGAAGACAGAGAGACAGAGAGAGAGAGAAGGAAGGGGGAAGGGAGAAATAGAGGGGTGTTTGCCTGCAAACGAAGTTTCACAAGCTGAGAAGAGCTACCTCGGACATATTATGTCAATGACACAAGGTAGATGGAAATCACTTGACAGACACACTCATGGAGTGTGCATGATGTGCCTATGATATGCTGTCACTTATACTAGGTCAAGCATTATGAGGTGAGTTAATTATTTTCCCACCATGCCGCTTTCCTGCTCTAGTAGCCATCGTACAAGGCATGGAAGGCCACAAAGCGGATATATTCTCGAAAATACATCACGGCCCCGCTACAGGTCATTGAGCCCAGGACAGATGAATTAACAGATGACTTCATTATTTACTATCCAACGGCTAGTCACTCATTAGGTCAATCAGACTGGTGTTGCAGGCGTCTGATCGTGTCATTCCAGTTCCTTCTGGTCTAGGTAGCTCTTATCAGCCAGCATAAGTCTATGTTATAAAGTTATTACCGGCTGTGTTATGTAGTTTTATTCCTAGAGCGTCCTCTGTTTCTCTTGGTCTGAATCTTGGCCTCCACAATTTTCGGTCAAAGACCTTCCCGTCTCACACTGTGATGAAGTCCGGATACGATTTTATTTCGCTCTCTCTGATGCCACCGGAGGACGCCAGCTCTTGCATGACTGCAAATTTAATAGGGAGTCTAATATCTTTCGATGGCTCCTATAGAGATTCTGGGTATCGCGGTTTTCATTCTAGATCCATCTTTATCATCTTTTGTACCACTATTATAAATGAGAGTAAGAAGTCATGTGGTAGTATGTTTAATAAAGTGGGTTTTTCGAATCTATAATGGTTCGATGCCGCAAGCAGAAAAATTGAAGTTCACATTTCGTTACATCCAGACTAAAGCTACATAGATCACCGCCATCTTCAAATCACAACAAACAGCCAGGGTTGAAATTCCACAGAGAACCCACCAATACAAACTCTTCAAAATCTCACCATACGCTATTTGTTCAATTTTGTATTGCGATACTTAGCGAACGAAAGAAGAAGAAGTATTGCAATATCCTAATGCAATTACTAACAAAACCAACACACAACACACACACACACACAAACAAATAATCATTACGACATTTGAAAGTTTGCCCAAGTCTGCCGAAGGATTGTCAGTCTTCCGTAAAATAGCGACTAGGTAATTTTCTGAGAAATGTCTGATTACCACCGATCATTCTCCACTGGAGCATAAACTCATGTTCTGTTGCATGTGAATGGCTAAAACATCAGTGCCCTACAGTAGCGTCTGCCGTGAGATTACCAGTTTCCAATGTTATTGTTTGAATGATAGTCGTGTATTGTTTGTTAGCTGTTTCAATCAGTTATTATTATTGCTTTGGCAGCAGCAACAGAGATGGTGATAGTAGTTGAGGTTGTAGTAGTGATTGGTGTTGCTGCTGTCATCGCAGTCATGGTCTTTCAGCAGCATAAGTTCTCACAGTAGTATTATCAACATAAGCAGCAGCAGCAGTAGTAGTAGTAGTAGTAGTAGTAGTAGTAGTAGTAGTGGTAGTGGTAGTGGTAGTAGTAGTAGTAGTAGTAGTAGTAGTAGTAGTAGTAGTAGTAGTAGTAGTAGTAGTAGTAGTAGTAGTAGTAGTAGTAGTAGTAGTAGTAGTAGTAGTAGTAGTAGTAACTACTATTTCACTGGTAGTTGGTGTTTCAGATGCATGAAACAGAAATGAACATTGACCGAGCAACATCGATTAGATCTGAATATTGACCGAGCAAAATGGAGCAAAACTAAACATTGACCGAGCAAAATGGAGCAAAACTAAACATTGACCGAGCAACATCGAGTCAGAAGGCCCACCACACTTATCTCGTGGCACTCTATATCTCTGCAATGTGCATAATTCTGTCCATGATGAGTTTTGTTTATTTTATGGGTTGAGAATGAGTGGTGAGGTGCTACATATAACCTGTGAAGCGTGGACAATGAGCAGACAAGCTGAAAAAACATCTGATAGCGGCAGAAACGTGGTTTCTGAGGGAAATGCAAAGAATACCAGGTACAGCCAGAAAAACCAAGGACCAATTCCTGCAAGAAACAAATGAAAATCGTAAACTGATTAGAGAATGTAGTCGTAAACGGTCAACATTTTTTGGTCACGTTATGAGAAGAAATAAACTGGAGAACTTGGTGTACAACTGGCAAGATTTTTTTTTTGGGGGGGGGGGGGGGGGAGAACAAGAGGAAGGCAGATAAGTAAATATCTGGACCACGTGGCATGGTCACTGAGCTTGATCCACGACTATGGTGATCAACTGAGATGGCGAGACATGAACGCCCACGCTTACCGACATGGCAGATGATGATGATGATGATGATGATGATGATGATGATGATGATGATGATGATGATGATGATGATGATGATGATATAATTTTGGAAACAAGTCAATGTATTTAAGTATTTGGGTGGAAGCTGTATACAAGAAGTTAAATGTAGAATAGCCTAAGGAAATACAGCACTCCACAAGATGAAGAACTTTCTCTGCAATATATTTGTCAATCGTTGCGAGGACAAGAGTTCTTACGAGCTATATTGAACCAATCCTGATGTATGGAAGCGAATAATGTATAATTAGCAAACATGTGAGGAATTATGTGGAAGCTGCGGAGATGTGGTTCTATAAAGAAGAATGCTAACAGACAGAAAGAGCAATGATAATATCTTAACAGAAATTAACTAAGAGAGAGCCGATTACTCGCACCAGACGGAGACAGTTCACATTCTTTGGGGATATCAGGAGCAATGGAAAACGTGAGTATGTCGTCACAAAGGGAGGGCTGGATGGGAAGAGATGCAAGGGGAGATTGAAAGAGAAGATGCTGGACAGTTTGACATCATGGGGTGGAGAAACGCCGACACCAGAAATGATTGGAAGCACGAGCGGCAGAAGGCTGCCAACAGACATGATCACCATCGCCACACAGCATGGATTATAAGAGAGAGAGAGAGAGAGAGAGAGAGAGAGAGAGAGAGAGAGAGAGAGAGAGAGAGAGAGAGAGAGAGAGAGAGAGAGAGAGAGAGAGAATATTCTGGAGCACATGTGAGAAACCGTGGAGTGTTTACCTTGCGGATCATGAGAATATACTTGTCTAGATTTTGTGGTACAGTATTCTCGAAATGTGGAGCATGTATGAAAAACTATAGATTTCTGATTTTGTGGATCATGAGAGTGCAAGTTTGGGAATGTCCAGCCATGGTTGGTATTGTAATCAAACCTGTCGGAGTTATAACCTTGTGGAACCTGAGAATACAACTTCTGGCTATGGAATTAGAAACGTGTGGAACTGAGAGTGAAGACTGCATAGTCGTAGACTTGTGGAATATTAGATCAAACGCCGTAGAGATCTAACTGTGTAGGAGCACTAGTGGTGTAGCTATGTTGGTATATAATTACAATTGTATGGAGAATTATCACAAAAGTATGGAGTTCATACCTTGTGAACATATAGGTGAAAACTGATGCAGTTCTATCATGATGGAACTTGAGAAGTTAACCTTTTGAAACATAATATACCCGAGGTGTGACCCTGGACGAAATGTTAGGGAACCATTAGTTGAGATTGTCCGTAGTGAATAATGAGCATGCTGTACGCCCATATATAGTGATAAAAGATAACTTAGGTGGCTGAGTATGGTTAAGTTGTTTTTGTCCATTTGTTGTCTTCGCTTTCCCCACAAATTACATTGCCACAACAAGATGTAACCTAATTTTAACGCTATGAGGCATATCTAACACTATAGTATTTTTTTTTTTTGGTTGCCTCAATATAAAATTCAATATCTCAGTAACCATCTGAGGTAAAATGATGAGATTTAGTATATAACCTTATCATTATGTCCACCCAACAAAAAAATTTTTGTTCTGGAGATTTTACAGCAGATTTCAAAGTTAGTTTATATGCGGTATATTAATTACGATTTAGAGATTACGTCCATGATTTTAACAGTATTACAGCTTCCCCAAGAGACGTCCCGGCAGATTTTGAAATTTTCACGTGATTTCCGTTTTGAAACAAACAGCGTGAAGATTCAGAGGTGTCTCCAAATGGGTGTTCTTTCATGAAACGTGATTATATAAATAAACTAGCTGACAAGGCCCGGCTTCTGGCGGGGATCTATCTATCTATCTATCTATCTATCTATCTATCTATCTATCTATCTATCTATCTATCTATCTATCTATCTATCTATCTATCTATCTATCTATCTATCTATCTATCTATCTATCTATCTATCTATCTATCTATCTATCTATCTATCTATCTATCTGCCTACCTGCCTGCCTGTCTGCCGGCCGGCCGACCGACCGACCGACCCAGCCACCCACCCAGTCAGCCAGCCAGCCAGCCATCCACCCACCCACCCACCTACCTTTCTGCCTACCTACCTACCTACCTACCTACCTACCTACCTTTCTGTCTGTCTGTCTGTCTGTCTGTCTGTCTGTCTGTCTGTCTGTCTGTCTGTCTGTCTGTCTGTCTGTCTGTCTGTCTGTCTGTCTGTCTGTCTGTCCGCGCTATTAAATATTGATAAAAGTTACAGGAAAAAACGTCAGGACCATATGTTGAAAGAGGAAGAGGACTTTTGGAAAAAGGATGGATTGAAGGTTATATGTTTGATTCCGGGCCGCGTCCTTCATTTCAAGAGTGCATTTTTTTCGGACACTCCCGAGGGTCGTCGCTGGAGCTACGGAGTTCGTGCTTTGTGCGACGCTTTCCGCGCTGCGGAAAGAAACTGAGCCATATGGGATAAAAACCCGGTGCAAAACAGCCGACCCTGTCGATTGTAAGCTACTTCTTTCATTGCACCCACTCCCATACGAATCCGGATACGCCTTTGTTTGTCATCTGAATTTGCAGGTCCCCATTACCGTAAACATAACTTTTTTAGCGAGAAATCACTAGTTGTTAAGCAAAACATCAAAGGAATGTCGCCGCTTTCAATGATTTAAGTTGTTTTTGGACCTATAAAAGACATATTCCTTGGGTGAGGGTAAATATAAAACGGCTGGAAAAATTTCATAACGATGCAACAGACAGTTTTCAAAATAATTGATCGTGAATGAAGGCAAACAAATGTGGACATACTATAGTCCCAAATTGGTAGAAACCAACTGGCATTCGCTATTCTCAGTGGCGAAGAAGTTGAGGACGCGGTTCGTAATCCCGTATACCCGCGTTCGAAACACAGCTGCGCGCGATTTGGCAACAGACCGCATTCCGTTGATTTTTTGAGTAGGAAAGCAACTGCAAACTTCTCAACGTAAACTTGCCAAGAGATAACAGCGGCAGAAATGCTGGTGTTGACTGCGATGTCCTGTAAAGGATATGAAGAAAAAAAAGAAACTTGACATTCGATATGTGAAGTGGTCAATATTATACCGGCCGATTTTTCTCCACTGCCTTTACTGGCTGTTACATTTAATGGCCGTTACATCCAGTTCTTCTCTCTTTCCTCGGTGCTCTTAATGGCTGTTACATCCAGTTCTTCTCTCTCTCCTCGGTGCTCTTACTGGCTGTTACATCCAGTTCTTCTCTCTCTCCTCGGTGCTCTTACTGGCTGTTACATCCAGTTCTTCTCTCTCTCCTCGGTGCTCTTACTGGCTGTTACATATAGTTCTTTCCTCTTTCCTCGGCGCTCTTTCTGGTTGTTGCATCTAGTTCATATCTCTCTCCTGGTGCTCTTACTGGCTGTTACATTCAGTTCTTATCTCTTTCCTCGGTGCTCTTACTGGCCGTTACATTCAGTTCTTATCTCTTTCCTCAGTGCTCTTACTGGCTGTTACATCCAGTTCTTATCTCTTTCCTCAGTGCTCTTACTGGCTGTTACATCCAGTTCTTATCTCTTTCCTCGGTGCTCTTACTGGCTGTTACATCTAGTTTTTCTCTTTCCTCAGTGCCCTTACTGGTTGTTACATCCAGTTCTTCTCTCATTCTTCAGTGCTCTTACTGGCTGTTACATCTAGTTCTTCTCTATCTCAACCTCCCCCCACGGCCGTTACTACCTGTTACATCTAGTTTTTCTTTATCTCCCCCCCCCCCCACGGCCGTTACTACCTGGTACATCTAGTTATTCTTTATCCCCCCCCCCCCTACGGCAGTATTACCTGTTACATCTAGTTTTTTCTATATTGCTCCCACACGGCCGTTACTAACTGTTACATCTAGTTCTTCTCTATCGCTCCCACACGGCCGTTACTACACTGTTACGTCTAGTTCTTCTCTATATCAACCCTCCCCCCCCCCCCCCCCCCCCACGGCCAATTATTACATATCACATCTAGTTTTCTTTCTCTATTGCTCTCACACGGCCGTTACTAACTGTTACATCTAGTTCTTCTCTATTGCTCCCACACGGCCGCTACTAACTGTTACATCTAGTTTTTCTCTATTGCTCCCACGCGGCCGTTACTGTTACATCTAGTTCTTCTCTATCGCTCCCACGCGGCCGTTAATAACTGTTACATCTAGTTCTTCTCTATTGCTCACACACGGCCGTTACTAACTGTTACATCTAGTTCTTCTCTATCGCTCCCACACGGCCGCTACTAACTGTTACATCTAGTTCTTCTCTATCGCTCCCAGACGGCCGTTACTAACTGTTACATCTAGTTCTTCTCTATCGCTCCCACACGGTCGTTACTACCTGTTACATCTAGTTCTTCTCTATATCGCCCCCCCCCCCGCCCACTGCCGTTACTACTTGTTACGTCTATTTCTTCTCTTTCCCCTCCCTGCCCTGCAGTGATTACCTGTTACATCTAGTTTTTCTCTATCTCTGCCCCCTCCCACTGCCGCTACGTCTAGTTCTTCTCTCTTTCTCTGTCTCCCCGCTCCCACTGCCGTTAAATCTAGTTCTTCTATATCTCTCCCCCCTCCCACTGCCGTCACGTCTAGTTTTTCTATACCTCTCCCCCTCCAACTGCCGTTACGTCTAGTTCTTCTATATCTCTCCCCCTCCCACTGCCGTTACGTCTAGTTCTTCTCTCTCTCTCTCTCTCTCTCTCTCTCTCTCTCTCTCCCCCCCCCCCGCTCCCACTGCCGTTACGTCTAGTTCTTCTATATCTCTCCCCCTCCCACTGCC
Source organism: Cepaea nemoralis (assembly GCA_014155875.1). NCBI lineage: Eukaryota > Metazoa > Mollusca > Gastropoda > Stylommatophora > Helicidae > Cepaea > Cepaea nemoralis. The sequence goes on along the minus strand of JACEFZ010023290.1, from coordinate 460,859 downwards.
GTTACGTCTAGTTCTTCTATATCTCTTCTCCCTCCCACTGCCATTACGTCTAGTTCTTCTATATCTCTTCCCCCTCCCACTGCCGATACGTCTAGTTCTTCTCTATCTCTTCAACTACTCCTCCAAATCCCACTGCTGTTACTGTGTTTAGAAGTGCATGGAGAACGATGGAGAGACAGTAATAGACTACATCTGGCCTCACCCTGTGGAGGACGATGGAGAGACAGCAATAGACTACAGATTGCGTCACCCTGTGGAAGGCCAACATGAGTACCAGCCAAAAAGCTCAATTCAGGACAATTGCAGGGAAACTGAAAAACAACATGATGCCCAAAGCACCATATAATGGTCGCAGGGAAGTCAATAAGTAAGTCACAAATGGCTGTAGAAAATTGACTAAATACGATAACAACTTGAAACCAGTTCATTTTTATACATACTCGTACATTTTCCCTTTATTTCTCAACATAATTTCCACCTACATTGATGCACTTGTCCCCTCGTTTTATTAGTCCTCCCAAACCGGCTGCATAGAACTGCGTGCTCTGTTTTCTAACCCACGTTTTCACTTCACATTCAACTTTGACGTCATTCGCGAAATGTCTCCCGCCAAGGTGGGTTGTCAGTGTTTATGCTGACAAATGTTTGTCCCGTAAAGCAGTGCATAGGTGGGTAGAAAACGTTTAGGGCGAGTCAATAAGTAAGTCACACAGTTCTGTGGGATGGCAGGTAAATGAAAACAAAGCACACAAATAAGTGCATCAATGCTGGTGGGTACTATGTTGATAAATAAAGGGACAATGTATGTATAAAAATAAACTGGTTTCAAGTTGTTATCATATTAAGTTATTTTCCTACAGCCATTTGTGATTTACTTATTAACTTACTCTCGTACTACCCCACGTGGAGGGCAGGCGAGGTCTTGGTTAGCATTAAACCGCGATGCTGGAAGTATTAAGGAATAAAAGAAAGAAAGAAAGAAAGAAAGAAAGAAAGAAAAAGGGAAGGAAGGAAGAATGTCAGACAGACAGACAGACAGACAGACAGACAGACAGACAGACAGACAGACAGACAGACAGACAGACAGACAGACAGACAGACAGACAGACAGTGCAATTATTGGTAAATTATTAACACAATATCAGTTACCAGTAAAGTAACACAGGCGACATTACAAACACAGCAATTGTAATATCATTACTTTAATATAGGACACAGCACTAATATAACTACTGTCGCCTGGGACACGTGCGCTGGTTGGCGTGGTGGATGAGCATCCGTCTAAGCCGGTGGAATAGTGGTTCGAGGATAGCCGGCGGAATCTCCCGCCGGAACATGTCACGTGCTGGCCAGCGTGTGTCTGCGGCAACTACAAAGTCAACAATAACAGAGCAGAACAGTTATTGGACTATGGTGATCTACGATAACCGATATTTCCGTTGACGGTTTTAGGTTAGACAGTCTTCATCACTAATATTAGACTCATCATCATCATCATCATCATCATCATCATCATCATCATCATCATCATCATCATCATCATCGTCATCATCATCATCACCACCATCGTCATCATCATCACTACCACCACCACCATCATCACCATCATCATCATCACCATCAGCATCATCATCATCATCATCACCATCATCATCATCATCATCATCACCACCATCACCACCACCATCACCACCATCGTCATCATCATCACTACCACCACCACCACCACCATCATCATCATCATCATCATCATCATCATCATCATCGTCATCATCGTCATCATCATCATCATCACCATCACCATCATCACCACCATCATCACCACCATCATCACCACCATCATCACAATCACTATCATCATCAAAAGCTTCAGCAATTGCTGTATGACCAAAAATTGTCACATATAACAAAAACGCATGACAGGTTTCTCAATGTCTGTCTGTCTGCCTACCTGCCTACCTAACCACATGCCTACCTGCCTGCCTGCCTACTTGCCTGAATGCAGGTGATGTTGATTATAACAATGGTGATCATGATGATGCGATGGTGTTGATGCTTTGATAACGATGATGATGATCATCTTGATAATATAATTGTGTAGGTCCTTTGCAGCACATCAAGCCTGCCGGGAAGACCTTGAATCTCTGGCCAAATCCCCTGACCCGTGGATGTTCATACCCTCTGTATCTCGTATGCCCTTTACCACCTTCATGCTGGTGGACACCTGCCGCTTCGTCCAGGCACAAAAGTCGGCCATTGCTGTTGCTAAAACACTGGAGAGCTCCTACTTCTGGCAATCATCTCCCAGTGGAGCATAGGTCCTCACTCAACCCACGCCAAGTCCTCTGCCAATCATCTCCCAGTGAAGCTTGGGTTCTCACCCAACCCACGCCACGTCCTCTGCCAATCATCTCCCAGTGGAGCATAGGTCCGCACCCCACCCACGCCAAGTCCTCTGCCAATCATCTCCCAGTGGAGCATAGGTCCTCACCCAACCCACGCCAAGTCCTCTGCCAATCATCTCCCAGTGGAGCATAGGCCCTCACCCAACCCACGCCAAGTCCTCTGCCAATCATCTCCCTGTGGAGCATAGGTCCTCACCCCACCCACGCCAAGTCCTCTGCCAATCATCTCCCAGTGGAGCATAGGTCCTCACCCAACCCACGCCAAGTCCTCTGCCAATCATCTCCCAGTGGAGCATAGGTCCTCACCCCACCCACGCCAAGTCCTCTGCCAATTATCTCCCAGTGGAGCATAGGTCCTCACCCCACCCACGCCAAGTCTTCTGCCAATCATCTCCCAGTGGAGCATAGGTCCTCACCCCACCCACGCCAAGTCCTCTGCCAATCATCTCCCAGTGGAGCATAGGTCCTCACGCCACTCAAGCCAAGTCCTCTGCCAATCATCTCCCAGTGGAGCATAGGTCCTCACCCCACCCACGCCAAGTCCTCTGCCAATCATCTCCCAGTGGAGCATAGGTCCTCACCCCACCCACGCCAAGTCCTCTGCCAATCATCTCCCAGTGGAGCATAGGTCCTCACCCCACCCACGCCAAGTCCTCTGCCAATCATCTCGCAGTGGAGCATAGGTCCTCACCCCACCCCCGTCAAGTCCTCTGCCAATCATCTCCCAGTGGAGCATAGGTCCTCACACCACCCACGCCAAGTCCTCTGCCACTCATCTCCCAGTGGAGCATAGGTCCTCACCCAACCCACGCCAAGTCCTCTGCCAATCATCTGACAGTGGAGCATAGGTCCTCACCCGACCCCCGCCAAGTCCTCTGCCAATCATCTCCCAGTGGAGCATAGGTCCTCACCCCACCCACGCCAAGTCCTCTGCCAATCATCTCCCAGTGGAGCATAGGTCGTCACCCAACCCACGCCAAGTCCTCTGCCAATCATCTCCCAGTGGAGCATAGGTCCTCACCCCACCCACGCCAAGTCCTCTGCCAATCATCTCCCAGTGGAGCATAGGTCCTCACCCCACCCACGCCAAGGCCTCTGCCAATCATCTCCCAGTGGAGCATAGGTCCTCACCAAACCCACGCCAAGTTCTCTGCCAATCATCTCCCTGTGGAGCATAGGTCCTCACCCCACCCACGCCAAGTCCTCTGCCAATCATCTCCCAGTGGAGCATAGGTCCTCACCCAACCCACGCCAAGTCCTCTGCCAATCATCTCCCAGTGGAGCATAGGTCCTCACCCCACCCACGCCAAGTCCTCTGCCAATCATCTCCCAGTGGAGCATAGGTCCTCACCCAACCCACGCCAAGTCCTCTGCCAATCATCTCCCAGTGGAGCATAGATCCTCACCCAACCCACGCCAAGTCCTCTGCCAATCATCTCCCAGTGGAGCATAGGTCCTCACCCAACCCACGCCAAGTCCTCTGCCAATCATCTCCCAGTGGAGCATAGGTCCTCACCCAACCCACACCAAGTCCTCTGTAAGCTTATTCATTTTTATTTTGTGATCGCTCTCTTTGAACTTAGGCGTAGTCTGTACACGTGATAGTACTTCTAGTGCACTGGACTGATTTTTGAATGTGGAATAGCTTTCCCTATTATTAGTGTTTCTCGCCTTCAGGTGAACCCACTCTGACATCTGAGGTACCTGTAATTTACGTCCCCAAGTCAAGGACAAGAAATCAATATTTTGGTCCAACTGACCGGTGTAGAGGTTTACCCTGCTACGTCGGTATTAGCACACCGGAAGTTTAAGAGCGAACGCTCTTATCCATCCGGCCATGCTGACTCTGTGGTTCATTCATAACTGGTTGGGTTTTGAGGCAAATATTTTCTTTGGGATGAGGGAGCCAGTCGCACGCTGATGCTTCCTACGAGTCAGGTAGGTTACGGGATGAGGGAGTTAGTCACACGCCATTGCTTCGTACGAGTCAGTCAGGTTACAGTGCTGCTACTCTTTGCTTCCCATGTGGGCACTGGTAACACACGGCCAGACGTTTGACATGGGTCCACTATTACAGTTCCAGAGATAACGTTGTTTATGAGTCAGTTCTCTATGAGATTCAGGTCTTAAGGAAGGACAGTATTGTTCTCCTTCTTGAGCCTAGAACATGCTATGAATTGTGCCCTAAGATTTCAGATCAAACATCCGGAGTGTCTTCTGGAATTATTGCGATATTATCCCTGACAGTGACACACATTCGTATGCAGATACAGGAAAGATGCATCTTCTCCAAATGTGTATACTTCTTCTTCTTCAGCGTTACGAGCCATTGAGGTTCTTTGCTGCAGATACAATCTGTCTACATTCGTCTCTCTGGTTGACCTTCTCTTGCCAGTCGTTGATTCCAAGTGCTTGTAGGTCTGTATATATATTATCTCTCCACCGTCTTCTTGGTCTACCTCGGGGTCTACGGTCATTTATTTCCTGAGTGTAAGCGAGTTTTGTTTCCCTATTATTGTAGGCCTTCATGATACCAGTGATTAGCGGGGACTTAAACAGATCATAAATGTCTTTGTTACTTCTTCTTTTCCACTCTCCACTTTGTGTATCCCTAATGGGTCTAAAGATGCGTCTTAAAACTTTGTTCTCAAAGGTTTGTAACAAGGCTTCGTCTCCTTTCGTTGTACTCCAGGTTTCAGAGCCATACAGCACAACTGGTCTGATCAGTGTTTTGTATATTGCGATTTTGGTGTTACGAGATAGCGCATTTGATTTTAGTAGATGTTGTAGTGCATAGTATATCTTATTTCCAGAATTGATTCTAGTTTGTATTTCTTCCCTTATGATGTTGGAGCAGTTGAAGATTGTACCCAGGTATTTGTATGTTTCCGTTCTTTTAATGGAGACAGATTGTATTTGCAGCAAAGAACCTCAATGGCTCGGAATGCTGAAGAAGAAGAAGAAGAAGAAGATTATCTATTTGTATGTGGCCAGAGTTTTTAGCCATTCCTTCTCTTGAATTACCATATATTCTGTCTTATCTTAGTTGACAACCAGCCCCATCTGTTGGGCTTTTTCCTTTAAGTGAGTCAATATTTCTAATGTCTTTTGTTCATTTTCCCCTATAATATCTATATCATCAGCATAACCAAGCATCTTGGATGTTCCTCCATTATCACATTCCTCCTTTACCTTCCTTACAACTGTCTCAAAAGCCAGATTGAAAAGTAGCGGCGATAGTGCATCACCCTGTTTCAAGCCAGATGTTATTTGGAAAGGGTCTGATTTCCCTGCCCTTATGTGTATACGCTCTGGTTAATTGTTTCAAGTATAAACAGTTGATTTGCCGGCACTGTAGACACTCTCCTTGCTGGCTAGTCTCCTTAATTGTCTGGAAATAACTTGGTCGGATAAAACAATGGTCAGCACCGGTGTTTGTGTTGTATACACTCCAACAATAAGTCAGCACTAAGAACAGGTCAATTTTACACACCTTCAGGTGTACTGGATATATGGTTCTAGATCCATATTTTATAGACCAATCGGCACTCGGTGGCTGATGTGGTCAGTATCACGCTGGCCGCCTATAGTTTCCAAGACATTTCCTGGTACCCATTTTAGGCTGCGTTGACCAGGGAGCTGAGGTCAGTTTTTAAACATTATAATCCACCCCCATACAGATGATTACATACAGCACCATGACCATTGGGTCGGCAGGCCAGCGTCTTGCCTCTAGGACACGGGGCCTCCCGCTGCTCTAATAGAATAGAATCAAGGATCATATATGTAAACTGGATGGGAAACACTGAAGAGACGCTGTCAGCTAGGCAGGCTTTAGATCTTTTGCCACAAAGAAAGATAAGAAATACATGACTGAAAATTATCTTAAATCTAATTGAAAAAAAAAAAAAAAACAGAGCCGGCCGCTCAGAAAGCAATGGCAAACTACTGAGCGTAATCTTGCTAAGAAATCAACATACAGCTGAAAGATGCTGGTGTTGACAGCGATGTCCGGTAAAGGATATGCAAAAAAAAAAAAAAATGCTCCCGTTCCCGTTGCTCGTCTGTTTCTGATGTTCCCGTTCCCGTTGCTAGCCTGTTTCTGATGCTCCCGTTCCCGTTGCTCGTCTGTTTCTGAAGCTCGTATTGCCTTTTTCTTTCGTGTAAAAATTAAAAATTGATTTTAAAGTAACTGACTATTTCAGTTGGATCCGCGGCAGTGAGAACAACATCTGTACATAATTTCATCTTAATCGGATGGACCGTTCGGGAACGCGTAAAGGACACACAAACAAACAAACATTCTCTTATATATATATATATATATATATATATATATATATAGATTTATGGATCGTCAATTTTGAAGATGGAAGTTCAGATTACTCTTGACAATATAAAATCCGACGAAGCTCCGAGTACAGACAACATCACATCAGAAATTATCAACGCCATAGACGAATATTAAATAGACCAGGTCATCAGACTGCGAAACGAAATATATTATAATGGGGGTATACCCCCCCCCCCCCCTGACTTATGTAAATATGTGTTTATTGCTATTTCGATAAACTCGGGAGTCTTAGAATGTGATCAAAATCCAATAATTACCATAATGAGTCACTTGACAAGGCTGTTTCAAAGAATCATCTTACTAAGGTTTAGGAAGAAAATCATCATCATCATCATCATCATCATGTGCCATGCCGATAATCGTTGGCAGTCATGTTTCACCAACTCATACGATCACCAGAGTCGTGGATCAGCTCTATGTTCGTGTCTCGATTATACCACGTGGCCAAACCGAAAATGCCGGAGAAGACCTTAGACTATCAAAGAACATATAACAGAAGCAACACGATATCATAAACATGTATAAGGGAGTAGGTCAATGCCAGCAAATCAAAACAGGTGTTCAGCAAAGATGCATAAAATCCTCAAAAATGTTTTACCCTGTATAGTGAAAGTTCTATGAGAAATGTAGAAGATATGAGAGGAATTGCAATCGGAGGACAGAACATCAACAGTGTAAGATATGCAGGCTATATAGTATTGCTTGAGGGCAATAAATACAAGGATCTGCAGCATTGAGTGGCTGCGGATATTGTACAAAGTGGACTAGAATTAAGTACCAAGAAAATATCAACTCTGGTCATCTCCAAGGAGAAGGAAATACCACAATATAACATCAAAGTAAATGGGGATAGTCTTGAAAGGGTGAATCGGTACACCAATCTTGGAACAGTCATAATATCTGACGGAAGAACCGTGCAGTGACTACAAGAAGACAAGAATAGCCTTCTGAAGGATGGAAAATTACCTCACAAAAATGAAAGTATGTCAACTGAGATGAGAATAGGAGTGTTAAACTACTATGTAGAATACGAATGCTGTTGTGTGCTTGAGAAACCTGGAAAATAAGCAGACAAGCCGAGGAACATCTAATGGCCACGGACATGTTTATACGGAAAACGCAAAGATTACCAATTGTGGGTGGATATACAAACAAGCTAGACAGTCCTTCAAGAAACAAATGACAACCATGGGGGATGAGTAGCCACGAGGTATGGTGTCCGCCTCGAGTGCTGGAGGCCCCGGGTTCAAGCCTCGGGATTTTTTCACGTGGACTTCTAGTAACAAACATTTTCTTGTCTCTGCGCAGTGAGATCTGACGCCCATGTGTATTGTTGCGTACGTAAAAAATCCCTTGGCAGTTGGAAATCGAAAAGAGTAGCCTTACGGCGCTACCGGGACAAAATTTCGAGTTAACAATCTACCCAAAGCATTTTCAGGATCCTCGCCGGTGCTACGGAGTTCGTGCACTGAGCTGAGATTCTCCGGACTCAGGCTTGAGTTAAGAGTAGAACGGAGGTTACATTAGTGTGCCGTGATGTTGATCCGTCGATTAAACAAACTAAACAAACAAATAAAAGCCGTACATTGATTAGAGAAATAAAACGTAAACTGTGAAGATTTGATAGGCACATTATGAGGAGGGGTGAAAAGTGAAAATTAGTAGCCTGCCGATGACCCGCAGACTACACAAGTCTCCACGTGGTGCAGACTGGGAAACCATGACCGCGAGGTCATGGGCTAACGGGGATATGGCTCGCCATAGGGGATGGACTCCCTATGGTCAGCGTTTTGTCTTAAACCTTCGACTGGCCTAGCAAGCCGGCAGGGCATCTTTATACTGCTCGTAGAAAAACTAAGAAGTATAAACGGACTGACCCTAATGGTTATAGACTGGCAATGTTAATGGACTACGAGATAGATCAGCTATTCAACAAATAGGCACACTGAATTTCTGCAGATTTAATAGCAAAGAAGAAGAACTTATAGAAACAATGAAAGAGAGGAAAATTGGATTGATGGGAATACCAGACACCAGAATAAAGAGTCATTGAAACACCTCTAGCAAGAGGAATACTAGAAATAAAATATATATCAGAAAGAATCATAACAGTGAGAATAAAAGAACAAACAATTACAATATATGTACAAATATACGCACCATGTAATACACACAGTAATGAGCAAGAATGGGAGGACTTCTATGAAGTCATCCATGACGTGCTTAATAAAATAGATAAGCAGGACAACATCATAGTTATGGGAGACTTCAATGCAAATCTAGGACACAACAGAGCGGGCATAGAAAAAAACATCTTGGAACATTTGGAGACCAACATAATGAAAGAAATGATAACGGCAGTAGACTGATAGAGCTATGCAACCAACACGACCTCTATATAACAAATACATTCTATAAACACAAAGACACAAATATACACCTGGTATAAATGGAACGATCTACATACTAAAAGCCAAATTGATTTTATATTAACAAGAAATAACAGAAAGAGAAATGTATTAGATGCAAGGGCAGTTCCCAACTTAGGTATAAACACAGACCACAAAGCAATCGTTGCCACAATAAGAACCATCAGTAGAAGAAAGCAAAGACCAGGAATATACATGCCATGTGAATCAGTAAACTTAAAAAATCTCAAAGACGAGGCAGTGAGGGAAAATTATGAAAAAGAGCTAACTGAAATCTTTGTAAAATTATCTATAGAAAGAAAGACAGTGGAAGAAGAATAGGAGATGTTCAAATCAACCATTTTAAATACTGAAAACATAACATGTGGAACCACGAAAAAACGCAAAACACGAATAAAGAACCAGAGGAGAACCCTTTGACCCAACTGAAATAATTAACAGTGAAAATGGAGAACCAATAAGTGAACAAAAACAAATTATATTAAGATGGAAACAGTACTTCGAACAACGTTTCAACATCCCATCAGATGTCACGGGAATTCAAGAAACCAACACAGATGCCACTGAAGAACTAGAACCAGACATACTGAAAGAAGAAATTATAGAAGCCATCAGATTAGCCCCATTGAACAAATCACCAGTACAAGATGAAATAACAAATGAACTAATTAAAGCAGCAAGAGAAGTAGGAGCAGCATGGCTACATAGACTATTCAACTATGTTTTGGTAGAACAACAGACACCATGAGACTGGGGAAACGCCATAATTATCCCAATTTGGAAAAACAAAGGCAGCAAAAGAGACTGCACACAATACAAAGGCATTTTACTGTTGAGTCATACTAGGAAAATTATTTTGCAAAATTCTTGAAAAAAGACTACGAACTATTATAAGAACCCCAGCTAAGCGAAACACAACTTGGATTTAGGAAAAACAAAGGATGCAGAAATGCCATTTTTGCTCTTAGACGACTTATAGAAAAATCAATCGAATTCAATGAAACACTCTACTTAGCCTTTGTCGACCAAGAAAAGGCATTTGATAGAGTAGATAGAAACAAGCTGTGGGAAATCCTTAAACAATATGGAGTGAGTACACATCTAACAAACCTATGTAGAAGGTTATACAACAACAATGAATGCATAGTGAGAGCAACTGGAGGACACTCAGAACCCTTCACCATAAGATCCGGAGGTTGTGTCCTGTTCCATCTCTTGTTTATAACATATATAGACACCATATGTAAAGAAACCAGCCAAACAGAGACCGCAAGAACACCGCATGACGAGAACACAGAAGTAGAACCATCTGCAAATCTAACCATTAGAGAACTCCTGTTTGCGGTCGACCAAGCACTAATAGCAAAATCAGAAGCTGAATTACAAGACCACATGAATAGTCTAAACGAAATGTGTAGGGAACATAACATGAAAATTAGCACAAGTAAAACAGAGGTATTGACTATAACTAAAGAAGATAAAAGCAACAACGATTCACCTAAACGAACATCCCTTGAAACAAGTAAAGAGTTTCAAGTACCTAGGAAGTATAATATCATCAAATGGCAAATCAGAAAACGAGATCGAAATTAGAAGAAATAAGGCAAACCAACTCATTGGACAAATGGCACCAATACTAAAGAACAAACATGTATCAATAACTACTAAGAAAGCACTTTACAACACAATCTTCCTACCAACTCTATGTTACCAATGCCAAACCTGGACAATGACAGAAAAAGAGAAAAGAAGAATCACAACAACAGAAATGAGATTCCTGAGAAGAATACTCAATGTATCAAAAAGAGATAAGATCAGAAATGAAGAAATCAGGACTAAAGTGGGGGTTATTGCTGCACTAGATTTTATTAGAAAGCAGCAAGTCAAATGATTTGGCCATGCAAGTAGGTTACCAACTAACTGTATACCACAACAAGCAATGATGTACAGACCAGAGGGAAGCAGAGGAAGAGGCCGACCACGTAAACGATGGACGCAGGGAATAACAGAGTCCATGGGAATATCGATACATGAAGCCCATAAGCGGGCACTCTCCCGCTGTTTATACTTCACCTCGACACCGCAAGGTAAAAGAGGAACATGATGAGATGAGATGAGAGATTATGATGAGGAGGAATAAAAACGTGAAAATCTTGTGACAACCAACAAAATTGCAAAGGGCATTCAAAGAGGTGAATACCTAGATTACACAGCCACGTGACACGATTTAGACAAGAACAACAACCTGGTCCAAGAAATTTGCAATGAGTATGAGATATCGAACCATGATCGCCCACGCCTATCAGCGGTGCACATACTTGCAGCCTGTGAGAGTCCAGGGAGGACACTGGCGCAAGCTGCAAAGGAAGGCGCTAGTAGTTCTGTCTGAGTCTCTATACGACATCCGGACCCCGTGGCAGAAGTGGAACAACGGAGGGGATGTTATAAGGAGACATGTCCACATGTATACAAACCAGTGGCAGACTGTTCTCACCCATATTTTAGACAACTATGTTAACGTATGATGTGCTGGGCCCTAGTTATGTGAGATTATGTCATAAATGATTGAAGTCACGGCTCTCGATTCAATCAACCATTGTAATGGATCTCCAACGAGTTCTGTCTCTCGATTGGGTTGAAGATTTGTTGACTGTTATTCCTTCATCTCTTGATGTTACTTCCCACTTGAGTCGTTGCCTTCCTCTTGTTCGCCTGTCTGCAGCTTTTCGCTCTAGCTTGGAATTTATAGCAGGCTCATGCCTTTTAAAGTGATCAAAATATTGTCTACTGTTTAATTCTCTCATCGACTCTCTTTTTCCCTTCCCGCCTCTTAGTGGCCTTTAGGCGTGTATGTTGTTTACAGTAAAATGCACATGCAATGTACATGAACATCTGTAGGGTTCTATGTTCTAATTGCTTGTTAGATTATTCAACCACAATCCCCTGGATCAAGACTGGTCAACTGAATACAGTTGTGACATGAAACCGAACAATGCTGAAATAATACTACAGTGCTAACTGTACGACAATAATAAAAACAGATAATAGTATTTGATAATACCTGTAGATAATAAAACTAATTTAACATTGCCATTTAAAAACGTCGGGATAGACAAAAAGCAACGTGAACAAACAAAAAATAAGCAGCATGAACAATTGTTTTTTTGACATGCCATTGCTTGCCACATACATATCTCTTCTATACGGTGATAGATGGGGAGGCGCGACAGTCCGTTAGTTTCAAATAATCCCAGAGAAAAACTTACTGTCACTGGAAACGACGCAGTTAGAAACGAGAGGTTTAATTATAGAAATATGCATCATCATCACCATCATCATCATCATCATCACCATCATCATCATCATCATCATCATCATCATCATCATCTCATCACGTGACCTCGGGCATGTGTCGCAGGTGTGTAACATCCTGTCCACACGGTCATGGCGTTTTCTGCTTCTTCGTATGCCTTGTATTCCCCCCCCCCCCCCCCCCCCCCAATTGGAACATAGGTCCTCAACAAACTCAAGCGCAGTCTATAATTTTCCATCAACTACAGAGCACACCACCCCTCCCCCATGTTCTCCACGTAATATTTATTCTTCTCTGTCTAACTGTATTCTGAAATTGTCTTAGGTAATTCTCTCTATTTCATTTGTCCCGTGGGCTAAAAAAAAACCAAAAAAAACTTTCTAGTGATACTATTATCATATTTCCTTCATTGTATGTCCTGTCCAGCGTCAACATCTGTCCAGCACCGCTTGACTCACAGGAAGCTGTCTTGTTGCCTCCCCAAGCTCCGCTCAAGTGGTTCTGTCCTAACATGTCAGCTCTTCTGTTTCGCTCAGGAACTTGCTATTGAAGCTGTATAGTATATTGGTTATTATAGTGCACTAGTCATTAGTAATTAATGTAATTATCGAAGAGGTCTAACTACCAGTAAATCAAGAGGTGAGGAAACGACGCTGACTCCAAATTGGACAAACTTTGAGAAAACCTGAGAATATAATAAATAGAAAGTCGTTTTATCTTTGGAATTCACAGGGCCAGCGAATTAGAGGAGGACCTAAAACACACGGAGACGAGAATTAGAGATAGAAATGAATCATATGGGAGGACATGGACCGGGCTGCATGAGCTAGCTAAGGCTTGGACGACTTGGGGTGAGCTGGTTGTGGGCTCATGCTTCCGTGGACGAGGGAAGAAGAGAAGAATAAGTAGTGCTATCAGTCACGGGTTTTCTCTGCCCTGCACGTCTCCTTAGCCATGGTGTCATGCACCGTGGAATGTCGAAATCGAGAAAACTGTCGACGTTTCACCGCTGATAAAGATGCTTCTTGATGGCTCGCTTGTGTATTTACTTTGTCTTTGAAATAAACAGTTGTTGTGTGCTCCTCATACTATATGAGCAGACCTTTCCTAACGTATGTGTATCCGACTTCATGGATGCTTAGTTCTGTTTATGCAGTGAGGGTTAACTATCACACCCACACTGAAAAGTGGATACCACAAATTATATTTGTACTTTGATTTTGACAGGGAAGCTGAAGCTGATTTTCGCATAGGATCAGGTAATCTGGTGTTGATTTCTTTGCTTAAATACCATCGCATCATGTGGTGGGCCATAGACATTTAAAGGTGGTTACATCTTGTAGCTCTTGTCCACTTATTGTGATATTACTTGTCCTGTGTCCCTTATAGTTATTGACCAGTATCTTGCTGTGTTCTATGCTCATTTCAATTCCATTATCAAGTAAGTGCCTTCTAAGTGGGGAGAGTGATTATGCTTCTGACGTCACGCAACATCTAGCAGTATGTTTCAGTTCGCATGCTGACACCTTTCCGTGTCATCACACACAGCTATCATAAAACTTCTCGTGTTGTCTTCCTCTATCTCTCTATCCACAACTCTTTCCAGTTGTCACAACACGTTCCGGTTGTTTTTCTCTTTTCATAATGTGGCCAAAGATGACGACTGTTCCTTTATGATGTGTGTTATCCGTTTTTTTATTTGTCTTGCACTCTTTCAAAATATTCAGACTAGTTATTACAACTGTCCAAAGAATGTTCAGCATTCTTATGTAAAACCATGTCTGTGAAGGGGTCAGGCGTTATTTTGTTGTTATTGCTTGTTTGCTAGCTGTCAGAACCTTCGGCGGTATGTTACACCTGGTTCTATGTAACATGTAATAATTCATTTTATAAATTCCAATGACAGAGATTTGTTTTTGCTTCCATTTCATACGATCTTGAAATTTTCTCAAAACTTGGAGTTTTATTTACGTCCTAGTCACCTTGTAACAGGCACTTGTTGCCTTAATCTCGTAACAGGTACTCGTTGCCATAATTTTGTAACAGGTACTCGTTGCCATAATCTCGCAACAGGTACTCGTTGCCATAATCTCGTAACGGGCTGTTTGCAGAAAGTCGCACTCATCACAGCCAGGGAAAAGTGTTCCAGTCTCTGGTCATTTGTCCTGTCTCATACTCCCTCACACCCAAGTATCTCAGTCTCTGGCTATTTGTCCTGTCTCATGCACCCTCACACCCAAGTATCTCAGTCTCTGGCTATTTGTCCTGTCTCATGCTCCCTCACACCCAGGTATCTCAGTCTCTGGCTATTTGTCCTGTCTCATGCTCCCTCACACCCAGGTATCTCAATCTCTGGCTATTTGTCCTGTCTCATGCTTCCTCACACCCAGGTATCTCAGTCTCTGGCTATTTGTCCTGTCTCATGCTCCCTCACACCCAAATGTCTCAGTCTCTGGCTATTTGTCCTGTCTCATGCTCCGTCACACCCAGGTATCTCAGTCTCTGGCTATTTGTCCTGTCTCATGCTCCTTCACACCCAAATGTCTCAGTCTCTGGCTATGTGTCCTGTCTCATGCTCCCTCACACCCAAGTGTCTCAGTCTCTGGCTATTTGTCCTGTCTCATGCTCCCTCACACCCAAGTGTCTCAGTCTCTGGCTATTTGTCCTGTCTCATGCTCCCTCACACCCAAGTGTCTCAGTCTCTGGCTATTTGTCCTGTCTCATGCTCCCTCACACCCAAGTGTCTCAGTCTCTGGCTATTTGTCCTGTCTCATGCTCCCTCACACCCAAGTGTCTCAGTCTCTGGCTATTTGTCCTGTCTCATGCTCCCTCACACCCAAGTGTCTCAGTCTCTGGCTATTTGTCCTGTCTCATGCTCCCTCACACCCAAGTGTCTCAGTCTCTGGCTATTTGTCCTGTCTCATGCTCCCTCACACCCAAGTGTCTCAGTCTCTGGCTATTTGTCCTGTCTCATGCTCCCTCACACCCAAGTGTCTCAGTCTCTGGCTATTTGTCCTGTCTCATGCTCCCTCACACCCAAGTGTCTCAGTCTCTGGCTATTTGTCCTGTCTCATGCTCCCTCACACCCAAGTGTCTCAGTCTCTGGCTATTTGTCCTGTCTCATGCTCCCTCACACCCAAGTGTCTCAGTCTCTGGCTATTTGTCCTGTCTCATGCTCCCTCACACCCAAGTGTCTCAGTCTCTGGCTATTTGTCCTGTCTCATGCTCCCTCACACCCAAGTGTCTCAGTCTCTGGCTATTGTATCCTGTCTCATGCTCTCTCACACCCAAGTGTCTCAGTCTCTGGCTATTTGTCCTGTCTCATGCTCCCTCACACCCAAGTGTCTCAGTCTCTGGCTATGTGTCCTGTCTCATGCTCCTTCACACCCAAGTGTCTCAGTCTCTGGCTATGTGTCCTGTCTCATGCTCCCTCACACCCAAATGTCTCAGTCTCTGGCTATGTGTCCTGTCTCATGCTCCCTCACACCCAAATGTCTCAGTCTCTGGCTATGTATCCTGTCTCATGCTCCCTCACACCCAAATGTCTCAGTCTCTGGCTATGTGTACTGTCTCATGCTCCTTCACACCCAAATGTCTCAGTCTCTGGCTATTTGTCCTGTCTCATGCTCCCTCACACCCAAGTGTCTCAGTCTCTGGCTATTTGTCCTGTCTCATGCTCCCTCACACCCAAGTGTCTCAGTCTCTGGCTATTTAGTCCTGTCTCATGCTCCCTCACACCCAAGTGTCTCAGTCTCTGGCTATTTGTCCTGTCTCATGCTCCCTCACACCCAAGTGTCTCAGTCTCTGGCTATTTGTCCTGTCTCATGCTCCCTCACACCCAAGTGTCTCAGTCTCTGGCTATTTGTCCTGTCTCATGCTCCCTCACACCCAAGTGTCTCAGTCTCTGGCTATTTGTCCTGTCTCATGCTCCCTCACACCCAAGTGTCTCAGTCTCTGGCTATTTGTCCTGTCTCATGCTCCCTCACACCCAAGTGTCTCAGTCTCTGGCTATTTGTCCTGTCTCATGCTCCCTCACACCCAAGTGTCTCAGTCTCTGGCTATTTGTCCTGTCTCATGCTCCCTCACACCCAAGTGTCTCAGTCTCTGGCTATTTGTCCTGTCTCATGCTCCCTCACACCCAAGTGTCTCAGTCTCTGGCTATTTGTCCTGTCTCATGCTCCCTCACACCCAAGTGTCTCAGTCTCTGGCTATTTGTCCTGTCTCATGCTCCCTCACACCCAAGTGTCTCAGTCTCTGGCTATTTGTCCTGTCTCATGCTCCCTCACACCCAGGTATCTCAGTCTCTGGCTATGTATCCTGTCTCATGCTCCCTCACACCCAGGTATCTCAGTCTCTGGCTATTTGTCCTGTCTCATGCTCCTTCACATCTAAATGTCACAGTATCACATGTCCAACTTCGTGCTGGTGGATACCAGCCTCTTCATCCAGTAACTACGCCTTCCATCTCCAGCCTACGCCTGACGTCTGCTGCATGGCCTCCCATTATTGCTGATCATGAAAGCCAAATATTCAAAGATTGTCAAATTGTGAATTTTCTCATTGATGATTCTGATCTTTGGTTGGTATGTTGTTTTGCCCGCGGACATTATTTTTTGCTAATTTTATAATTCATAAAAAAGAAAAGATTTTGATTTTTGCAGTGTCTCTAGACAGACAGGATCAGCGCTTCTAACCAGTTAGCACTATTTGAGAGAAGGACATACTCCAGGATTGCCCAAACTACAACATATCCAGGCGATCCTTCTGGCCTAGAGAGACAACAGTGGAAGATAAACTCTATGGACCGCTGAATGAAATAAAAAAAGACTGTTAGATTCATACAAGAGACAACATTGCAGTTATAAACATAATTTAGGCGAACGAAAGAAGAAGAAGAAGAAGATCTGAAAACTTAAGTTCCAGAACTCGGTATTCACAAATTATAAATGAATCAGAATTGTCTCTGACGTTATAATGTTTGACGGTGTTCATTATGTTGTCGTGAGTACATGCTGGGGAGTGAATGCAGCTCTTGCCGACTTCTGTATGCATATCAAACCAATTTGACGTTTCACTGGCTACTCTGTATCAGTCTCATCAACAAGTGGCAGAGGTGGCCCACCTCGATAGAGACGTTTTATAATCGTGAAGAGTCTCCAGCATGATGTGTTCTAGGTGGACTCTATGTTAAGTAGCCTTGGGAACAGGAAACATTCGTGTCGAAACCCTTGTGTTGTTTTGAAGAAAACAGAACAGATTCTGTGTCGTTGTTTGTATGGGAAGCAGTGCTTGTATCTTCATAAAGTGCTTCAATGGTATCTGTGTTGTTGGCATCGCAACTGAAGTTTCTTATTCTTGATCATAAACCTTCATGCGAGATCGATCAAAGGCCGATGCTAAATCTATGCAGTCCGGGCATAAATCACATTGATGTTGCCAATATTGTTTCAGTCTGAACTCTGATATTGACAATTTGCTCTGAGGTATTTCTTTGTGGGCAAATCCTAGTCTTTTCTTGGGAAATTATTTCTTCGGATTTATACTTCGTTCTGTTCAAAGGTAGCTTCGACAATACTTTACATGAATGTCTCATCAAGCTAATGGTTCTACAGTGCTTGCACATATTTGGATTGCCTTTATTTGAAAGCGGTATCTTATGCCTTCGCCCGGAGTGTTTTTCTTTTTCTTTTTTCGGACGTGATTGTGATGTGCCTGTTTACAACAGAGCTGCCTTCTTGCATCATTAGGTCGACACATCCGACTTCTGAGGGCATTTGTTGACCGGGTTAACCTTCCCGGGCGGTTTCATAGCACGTTTGACTCTCACTGTTGTGGTGTTATCCTCCATCCCAGCTGGCCCATTTAGAATAGCCGAAGACATCCCGGTCAGCCCTCAAGGGATGGCAGGGGCAGACCATGGGCATTCCCCGCCATCCAAGGAGGCTTCCATAATTGCAGAGCCGACACATAGCTGTTGGTACTGGGCTCACCCACGGAATCGTCACGTCCTGCACATGTCTGCTTAGCCTCACTTCCGCATATTGGGCCTTCCGAACACCACAGGCTGTTCCTCCGGAAACCAGAATAATGCGGTCTGCAGAGGACGCCCATGCAATGAACTTTTGATTCGGACATTCCACTAAATGGATTTGCTATCCAAGCAATATTCCATTTCATGCCTCTGTGACGCTTTTACTACCTACATACCTGTGGTATGAAGTGTGACAGTATTTCGTCATGCACCTTTAGATGTCAACCTGAATGTAGTTAAGGTAAGCTGCGGCCAACTTGAGCTTCTTGATATCTCCATAGAGCTTGTCCTCAAATGAAGCCAGGCGTGGCTCAAAATATCTTTCTCTGTTCTGCATATACTGGGCACTCTTGCAGCAAATGTTTAGCTGTCATTTTATCAGTTCCACAATTACATTCATCGGTATCTCCTATCTTTAGTTTATTGAACAAGTGGTATTTCAGCCTGTTATGTCCTAGTCGAGTCTGAAGATTGCTTCTTGTTCTTTTCGGTCGAGTTTGTAATATGCATCATCATTCTGGTGGCCTGGATGCTCTGATTCCCATTTGGTTCTATAAGTGCTTTTTATAAATCCCTTTGCCTCATTATAGGTAATGTCTATGTCAGGCTGAGGTAATTGTCCGCCCTCTTTTGCAAATCTTTCAGCCTCTTCATTTCCAGATATACTGCAATGTGATGGGATCCCACTGTATTACAACTTGTTTGGATTTCTGACATAGTCCTTGGAGTGCTGCTCTTAGGTCTGCTAGTTCTGTGCTGTTTTTGCTTTTCAGTATTGAGACAGCTGACTTTGCATCTGTGAAGATAGCTATTTGCTTCTCTTTATTTTCCTCCATCAAGAACATTTCTGCTGCAGTTTTCAAAGCTTCTACCTCTGCTTTGAAGTTACTTGAACATTTTCTAGTTGCCACTGACTATGTTTTTTTCACTCCATTTTTTAATTTAGGAGAATTCCTCCTCCTCCATTTTCTATTGAATTTTTGGTTGTTGTGCTTCGGAGTGTGAGAAAAGGAAGAAGGCGCGTTCCAGAGGAATGAGGTATCAACGGCGATTCATTCTGTAAAGGACCTAGACGATATTGAAACAGAAAACGATAGAACAAGTGGAAGGAAGATAACTGGAAATCGGAGACGTAGGATTTTAAGAATTGTTTTGGACAACTAGTTCTTAGATGTTTTGAATGAAGACCGACCATGCATTAAATGGCACTTCATTTGTCTTCGAGTAGTTTGATCTATGAAAGATTCTACAGTGCATGAATAAATGCCGTCCTTCAGTTCTCACGGTTTGTCGTCAGTTATTTCCATTCGCTGCGTTTGAGCATTTTTCAGACAGGTGAGAAGATACTTTCGCTTTGTTGTTGACTGTTACCAATTATCATTAACGAGCGGCAGCACAGGCTCCGTGGCAATCCATCTGTATATGCATGGGTCCAATTGCTACTTGGGTAATGTTTTTTATGTAGTTTAGATCGATGTTTCTTCTTTCGGTTTCATTCTGAGTGTTCTTTTTCTCAATACCAGGAATGTTTTCTATCATCTCAGGCAGTTGCTGCTGTCTCCAAACTGAAAGCTGTATTATCACAGATTGAGTCCAATTTTTCGGTCACTGTTTTGTATTCCATATCTTCTAGAACAGGGGTCACCAAACTACGGCCCGCGGGCCGGATCCGGCCCCCGACGTCATTTCATCCGGCCCGCAGACGGACTCGAACTTACTTGATAAAACGTATGGAACACAAGACGTTGTGATACAATTTTAATGTAAATATTCTGAGATAGGAGATTTTCACACATGCGGGGACCTCATGGGTGCTATGTGTATTAAATTTACTATTTTTAATTATAAATTATTGTATCTAGATGTTCTTGTTTATTGCAATGTTTGCTTATTTCGCGCCATCCCAAGTCCTTCCTCGGCTCGTGGAAGCGCCGCCTTCGCTCTGACGTTACCATGGATTCATGGCAACACACACACACACACAAACACACACACACACACACACACCTTTCCTTTCCCCAGATGCGCCCGGCTGTCAACACAGGTCCTATGCTCCAGAAATAATTACCTTTTTTTGCCAGTCATCCATAGATATGTAACAAGGATTTGTTTGTTTGACAGTCATAGTTAAGTGAACTACAGATCCTTACGCAAATGTTTACGTTGCTCAGGGAACTCTGTGCGATGATCCAAGTGTTTGTCCTACTTTATGCAGTAAACCAAATGGGCAGGGATGTTGCATGTAGGCGATTTCGGTCTGTTTCGGCGGAACCCCTGGATGCCACTCACGAAACACAGGTTGAAAATAACTCTGCTCTAGGCTGTTTATTTAGGCCGGCCCTATTTATATATTTTGTAAACTTATTATGAGATACCAGTGCCCCTAGTCCTCTGCTTTTCTTGTGTTTCTATAGGATTTTAATTATGTTTCTAATTCAATGTCTTTTTCATTTTCAGATCCCGTGTACTTCACCCTTCATTATGGCTACTAAGAAAAGAAAAGTGGACTGCCGAGTGTCCCGTTTTCATTGAAGAATGGGGAGTAAAGTACTTCTTTGTGGAAACAAATGACCAGAAAGCCAATTGTATACATCTATTAACATATTGGAAGTTTTCTGGAAAGTTGCGCTCTGAAAAAAAAAAAAAGAGAGTCCATGAAACGTGGTTTAGAAACACAAAGAAATCTCTTCACGAGAAAGTGTGCTGAAAATGAATCTGTCACACGTGCAAGATACAAAATAGTGCATGAGATGGCAGAACGTGGAAAACCGTTTAGTGATGGCAATTTCCTCAAAGAGTGTATGGTGGAAGCAGCAACTGACTTGTGTCCTGAGAAAGCCGATTTGTTTGGAACTATCAGCCTTTCAGCAAGTTCAGTTGTGCGAAGAACAGAAGAACTTGGAGAGAAAATAGTGCTACAGATACGCGAGAAAACTAGGAAGTTGTTGTGGTATTCTCTGGCGCTGGATGAGCCTACTGATCTCTCGAGTACGTCACAACTTCGCGTGTTCATTCGTGGTGTCAATTTGGACTTTCAGATAACGGAAGAGTTGGCATCCGTTTGCAGCATGCATGGAACAACTGGAAAAGACATTTACATGGAAGTGCAAAAGTTTTGCAAGACTATAACCTTCAGTGGAATCAGCTTCGATGTGTTACAGTTAATGGAGGTAAAAAACATGCCTGGAGTGACAAAGGGTCTAATGGGGCAGATTAGGACTCATTTGGAAGATATGCAAATTCCGGGCGCTCTGTTCATACACTGCATCATAATCAGCAAGCACTCTGTCTGAAAGACTTAGATATTTCTTGTGTACTGAAACCAGTCGTTTCTGCTATGAACTTCATTCGGGGACATGCACTCAGTCACCGTCAGTTCCAGGCTTTTCTTGAAGAAATTGATTCTAAATTCTGTGACTTGCCTTATCACACATCAGTGAGGTGGCTCAGCTGCGGTAAAGTCCTGTTTCGTTTTTACAAGCTCCGAAACGAAATAGATGTTTTCCTCACTAAAAATGATAGAGCTGATCTACAGCTGTCAGATCCTACCTGTCTGTCAAAGTTATCATGTTTGGTCGACATCACATCCCACATGAATGAACTGAATTTGAAACTTCAGGGAAAGGATAACTTCATCTGTGATATCTACAGAATCATTACAGGATTTCGGAGAAAGCTGTCATTGTTTGAAGCACAACTGGAAGGAGAAAACTTGTCTCATTTTCACTGTTTCAAAGAGTTTTGCGTTACAATCGCTGAAGATGTCAACCTTGATTTCACGAACAAAAAAAATTCGTGACTTGAAGAAGCATTTTTTGGAGAGATGTTTAGATTTTGACAGAATTGAGAATGACATTCTTCTTTTCCAGAATCCGTTTGATTGTAACCTTGATGATTTGCCAGTTGAACTACAGTTGGAGCTCGTTGATTTGCAAGCAAATGACTTGTTGAAAGATAAGCACAAAGTAGGAAAACGTGTTGAATTTTACCGCTGCTTACCTGATGTTGAGTTTCCGAAATTGAAGAAATTTGCCGCTAGTATGGCATCAGTGTTTGGAGCAACTATGTCTGTGAGCATTTTTTTTTTAATGAAGTATGTGAAGTCAACACATCGAACGAGATTGACTGATGAACATTTGAAAGAAATTCTCTTGATTGGATGCAGCAATTCCAAACTAAACATTGATGATATCTTGAAAGCCAAATATCAGTTTCACATCCTTTTTCTCACTAACCTTTTGCGCTGCTTAGTTTGTGAGATTCGGATATGTGCACACTAGGTCAGATGTGTCATCTTTTTGCTAACGTCGCCTTCTTTGATAACTTTTTTAAAGTAAATAAATATGTTGGTTGTCTTTGTTTTTCGTGCAGGAAAGTGACCACTGCCACTTACCCATAATTAACTTAGTTTTTCGTCTTTTTCCCCAGAACTTTCGTTCTGGCTTGCAAGTATTGTTAAGTTAGTTGCATATCCTTTACAGGACGTTTGCAGTCAACACCAGCATCTTTTGTTGTTGTTGATGTCTTGGCAAGTTTACGTTCAGTAGTTTGCCATTGCTTTCTGGACGATCGGCACCCATACCATAGCGTTACAAAAAAAAACAGCGCAACGATGTCTCCTACCAAATCGCGCGCAGCTGTGTTTCGAACGCGGGTATACGGGATTACGAACTGCATTCGTAAGACCTTCGCCACGGAGACGGCATAAGTATTGTACAGAATGAGTTTCCGGCCCGCGCTCGTCATTTTGTCAGTTATCCGGCCCGCCGTGAAAAAAGTTTGGTGACCCTTGTTCTAGAATGACTGTTGTGATTTTGTTGTCTGTCTCTGGTCCTCCGTATTTAAACAGTTCGGCTAGGATGTTGTTTATGCCTGGTAACTTTCATCCTTTACCTGTTCTTAAAGCCTTCTGCATTTCTTCTGATAATATTGTTGCATTTCCACGTTCTATGTTGTGGTTTCTAGTGATATTTATTATGATATAGTCCGGATGCAATTCACAGCTGTAATTGTATAACTTTTCACAATATCATGTCCATCTTCATATCACAGCTGTAATTGTATAATTCTTCACAATAGCATGTCCATCTTCATAGCACAGCTGACTTTGTTTAGTGAGAAAAGACTAATCTGTTTGTCTTCTATGAAAGTTATCCTTAGACGTTGTGGTTTAGTTC
This sequence comes from Cepaea nemoralis, assembly GCA_014155875.1. NCBI lineage: Eukaryota > Metazoa > Mollusca > Gastropoda > Stylommatophora > Helicidae > Cepaea > Cepaea nemoralis. The sequence goes on along the minus strand of JACEFZ010023290.1, from coordinate 437,150 downwards.
ATCTTCTACCTGTGTCAAATCTGCCATGCAATTGTCTTTGATAACCATGAATTAATAATCTCACATTAGTCACTTGATCATTTTTATTTGATCTGCTTTATTCTCTTGTTTCCATTTCCTGTTATTCACAATATGTATTGCCATGATGCTCCAGGAACCCCTTGGTACTGAACTTGAATCTGTTCGGTTCATGAATGAAGTCAATGTAGCTTGGGATTCCCGCGCGAGGGGCATCCCGCCTTGTTCTTCTAGATCGTTTATGTGGAGATAGTTAACTGCAAGTTTTCATATAGATTTACTTGAACATTCTAGTATTTGTACACCAGGCACAGTATCTCCTGTCTCTGGAGCAAGTTTGGCTTTAAGATGCCAGAAACGCGCATTTCGCCTATTCTCCCAGGGGCTGGACTTGTGTTGTCTTGCGCATGCTGTTGAAGCATCTGACTGGATATTGAGAGCTCATTCTCAGTCCAGCCCTGAATGTGACAAGATGGCACACAAGATTGTCATGTATAAAATGCATAGATAGAAAAACAGTAGTGTTTGGACCATACTACTCGAAAAAGCTTGGTCAAATGTCACTGTTTGTGTACAATGAATAACATAGTGTCTTAAAGTGTTAGGAAGATGTGTAATGCACATAGATAAATACATCAAGAATTTCCTACAACATCAAGGGATATCATAGGCCAGAGCAACACACCTAACAGAAAAGAGAAAAACACAAACGCAACACAACGCTTAAAGGCAAGCAACACGCAAAATACACCTACGCAATTGCCTTCAGTTAACCAATAGATAGATCAGATCACACAAGACATGACAAACAAAAACACGGTTTGACAATGCCGAAGTAAAGTCATGTTGTGACTCTCATAGAAATCAACCCCAGACTGCTACAGTAGCACGGTGGTTGAAACTGCGCCACCACAAAGGCGCAGATATTTCTTTGTTTTCTATTTTAAAAAGTTTAAACAGGACATTAAGCTCCGGATAGTGTTCGAGTTTACCAGAGTACACATGAGAACAAACAACAAAGCCAATGCATCTCGTATATAATCACGACCCTCTCTTCCTGTATGAAAGCGTGTGCGCCTGTGTGTTGTCATCAACTCTAAGCTGCTAAGGTTTCCGAATATCTCAAGTTTGGAAATCATGAGAACCTTCATACACGTATGATTTATATAAGGAAACTGTATATTTGGCAACAATATACCGTCATAAACAAGCGGTTCTATCTGCACGGTTGTCGGTGCTGAACAAACCATGCAGATCGGCATACGGGTTGCTGTAGTATACATTCGCAGTCAACTGCAACAATAGTCTGAAAATACACCGGCCTGGGAAAAAAAAACATTTGGTTAATTGTAATACTAAACGTATTATAACAATGTGATAAGAAACAGTTGCGTGCCAATAGTATCACCCCACAAAACATTTCTACATGGTAAGGTAGTTAGAGTGCTAGTTAATCACCTCAGTGAATTGCAGTTCAATTCCCTAAGAGGTACAGAATTCTGTCTGAACTTTAGAGCTTAGCGTTTCGGTAAAGTTGATGGGCTGCTTAAGTACAGCACTGTGACTGTCCCCTGAAATAGAATGTAGTTTACTAAAAATAGTTTCTACGATGTGGCCGGATAGGCCAAAATGGGTCCTACACGAACATAACATGAGCAGCTGTGATATACTCCGGGCACCTTCGACGGCGTCGGCCTGACCATGTCACTCATTGGTGACTGTCCAGGCAGTTGACATGCTGGTCTAACGCCAGAATATTTATGTGGCATATACACGGAATTGATAAATAAGAGTATGAGTCGCTGTACCTCTGTGACTAACACACACACACACACACACACACACACACACAAACACACACACACACACACACACACACACAAGTTATACTTACGAGGGAAAGTCATTAAGTAACATGGATTGTGTTATAAAGTGCATAGAAGAGTATGGACAACGGAAAATCATTTTTCAGGACATAATTGGCTCTTAAGCACTACCATAATTACGGGTCGTACGGTTTGCGCACGTTGCGCATCCGCAATAGCCATTACAAAATGGCTGTCCCACTATTGACTTGCATCATGGAAGAACAACGAGGAGTTATTCATTGTTTGTGGTCCTAGAGTGTGAACCCTTGTGCAATCTACAGAAAAATTATGATTCAGTATGAGACAGTTGTTTGAATCAGGGGAGAGTGTGATTGGGTCGAAAGATTGATTGATTGATTGATTTAGGAACCGACATCACAGCATTCGGGGCATTCCCATGCTTGTCACCCGTGACTTCCGAAGAGAAGCTAGTCACTCTACACGAAACTAGCCTGTCCTCACCCTACTCAGCATGCTTTCTGAGTCAGTTACAATCACGATGTGTGTGTGTGTGTGTGTGTGTGTGTGTGTGTGTGTGTGTGTGTGTGTGTGTGTGTGTGTGTGTGTGTGTGTGTGTGTGTGTCGTATTCTCCATCCAGCGGAAAGCTGCACTGACCGCCTCCACCTCCATTCTTAAGCTAGATGTTGTGCTATCATATGCCAGGTTCTCCTGCACCAAACGTCGACCAATAGCTTTTTCTAAGAACCCCCAGGCCCTTCTCCTGCCTCTCAACACTGAACCATCTGTGTATATAATCACATCACCCGGGCGAGCATTATCCTGAATTAGTTGCTGAATTTCTACTTCCTTGGCCCCTGCTGGCCACTCCCTGCACTCCCGGATCAATGTGATTATAACTCTGCACAAGTCTGACTGCTCAGCTGGCACTCTGACCCACTCCTCTCCTCGCCTAATGTTCTCCAAGATGCACACCTGTCTGATCGTATCCTCCGCTTGAGCCATCCATGATTTCCCTCTTATCAGTCGCTGACCCTTAATTGCGTCCACCGCCTCATGCAACGGGTGATCTGTGTCAGCAACTACTCTGAGGTATGCCTTCGAAAGATTTCAAACGAAACACCCGTTGTCTCTGGTTAAGAAAAGACGCAGGAATTCGACGGAAAAATAATGATGACCATCTTTAGGATACCAAGGGCTCTGTATTTGTGCTGTCTGTTGTCTGTTGAAGTATCATCTTTGCACTCCGGACATGTCCATAGGTGTTATAACACCTCCCCCTCCCCATTCCAACATATGCATCAGCGTCCAGCGGCTAATAGTTCCCGTTCTGTGTTGGTTGACGAGACCCTTAATCCTCCAAATGTACCACTTGCGTTTGGCTGTGTTAATTCATACTACAGTCTATCTTTCTAGACATCCCTCGGGAAGGTTAACCCGGTCAACAGATGCCCGCAGATGCCGGATGTGTCGGCCTAACTGCGCAAGAACGCAGCTCTGCTGTAAACTGGCACAACGTTATCACGTTCGAAAAAAAATAACAAACAAACTCCGGATGAACGCAGAAGAAGAAGAAGAAGAAGAAGAAGAAGAAGAAGAAGAAGAAGAAGAAGAAGAAGAAGAAGAAGAAGAAGAAGAAGAAGAAGAAGAAGAAGAAGAAGAAGAAGAAGAAACTAGACAACGATGTGGCTTCACTGGTGTCAGTGTCATCTACTCTTCTCATCTCGCTAAGGGTGTTGATAATATCGGTACGATCCATAGGCTGGCCATTTGCAATGCCCGCAGAGCCAGCAAGTTTATCATCTCTGTCATCTCCATTAATTCTGGCATGTTACGGATAGATCATGGAGGTGATTGACTCTACAAACAGCAGACCTCAGCAGCGATTCAATTCATGGTCTGCGAACAGAATCCGCCTGGTCCTTTCGGAATGAATCACATAGGACACAAACATAGGTATAATTCTGTGATCCCAGCCATTTGAAAGCCCGCGTCACTGTCATCATCCGCATCGCCATGCTACTAATGGTCATAACGTGGACACCGCTGGCCTCTTGAACGGTTCGGTCATGTGACGTGAATGCCCACGTACTTTTCTGCTGTTGTATAACAAATCCATCTGTATAGAATAAGCACATCGGATCGTTCAATGGTTCACTGATGAGCGCGTTGATCCCTGCATTGACAGCAGCAGCAGCATGCTTCTCTCTGCATCCCCTGTCAAACGTGAACACTCATGTGAAGGTGCAATTAAATGCAGGAGGTACTGGCACCTATTTCCTGCCTGGATTGACACTGGCAAGTCTGCAGACCTGCTTGACATCTTCCGCCCGACCCATCCATGATTTGCCCCTCTTAAGCCTGTCATCCTTTTCTCTGAATAGAGCTTGATGCAGAGGGTTCTTGCCATCTGCACTTATTGTCAGATGTGGTCGAGCCCTCTAGATTTTGATCCTATGGTACATGGTCGGAAAGTCTAGGACGTTTCTCAGTGCTGCACAACAGAGTGTGTGTGTGTAGTGTGTGTGTGTGTGTGTGTGTGTGTGCTGCATGCGTGTGTGTGTGTGTGTGTGTGTGCGCGCGCGCGCGCGTTCGCTCGCTTTGAACTCAAGCGTGGTCCATACACGTGCTACCACTTTTAGTGCACTGGACTGCTGTTTGCGTGTGGATTAGCTTTCCCTATTACTAGTGTCCCTCGCTATAAGGTAAACCCATTCTGACTTCAGAAGTACGTATAATTTACGTCCTCGTGTCAAGATTGCACATTGCTTTATTGTGTATCTTTTCAAGTCGTGCAATCTGTGTAGGGCTGTGTTGACATCCCCCCACCCCTTTTCCAACCTGTGCCATGACACAAGAATATCAAGAATTTCCTCTCGCTGTGTTCACAATATCACGGAAATGGTGGTTTTTCGCCTTTATGTATAGCTACCTCTCTGCCTATCTATCTACCTATCTCTGAAGCATCCTCTCTATCTACCTGTCCACCCGCCTACATATCTATCTCTCTACCTACATATCTCTCTTACTGCCTACCTATCTATCTCTCTACCTACATATCTCTCTTACTGCCTACATATCTCTCTTACTGCCTACCTATCTCTCTACCTACCTATCTCTCTTACAGCCTACCTATCTATCTCTATCCCTACCTATCTACCTGCCTACCTGTCAAGCTCTCTAAAAACCTATCTACATGTACTTGGGTATCACCTGTGACAGGTGTTTGTCTTTTAAGAATCATGTGGAGGCTTTGGTGGTGAGGGGTGGTGGGGGACTTAGTGCGATGGGGGGCTATGGCAGCAGCCGGGGTAGAGCAAAGGATGCTGTGCAGGCTCTTTCGGCGGTTAACGGTTTCTGTCATTGCATATGGTTTGGGGCTGCTGACGGTGTCAGATAGCCAGCTTGGGGGGGGGGGGGGGGGGGGGGAATGTTGTTCTCTAAACCACGTTTTCACTTCACATTAACATTCGACGTCACTCGCGAAATGTCTCCCGCCAAGGTGGGTTTTCAGTGGACTTAGCCCCTAGAGATTTCCCGTAAAGCTATACATAGCTGGGTAGAAAAAGTTACGAGGGCGAGTCAATAAGTAAGTCACACAGTTCAGTGGGATGACAGGTAAATAAAAACATAGCACGCAGTTATATGCAGCGGGTTTGGGAGGACTGATAAAACGATGGGATAATTGCATCAATGTTGGTGGAAATTATCTTAAGAAATAAAGGTACAATGTATGTATAAAAATAAACTCGCTTCAAGTTGTTATCATAGTTATTTTTCTACAGCCATTTGTGACTTACTTATTAACTTACCCTCGTAATAGTTGACAGTCAGTCAGAGTTTGGGTCTAAATATTCTTGTCATACGGCCCAGCAAACATGATAGAAAACTGACTTCAAAATATTAACAATAATACTCAATGTGGAGCGGTGTTTATAGACTTTAGAAAAGCATTCTTCTTCTTCTTCTGCGTTCATCCGGATTTTTTTTTCCGGGTGTGACTGCGTTGTGCCTGTTTACAGCAGAGCTGCTTTCTTGCGCCGTCAGGCCGACACATCCGACTTCTGCGGGCATTTGTTGACCGGGTTAACCTTCCCGGGAGAAAAGCATTCGATATGATAGATCATATTATTTTAATAACAAAAATAGAAACAATGAAAGTAAGCTTTAATATAGTGACATTGATAAACTCCCTTTTATTGAACAGAAAACAAGTAGTATCACACAATAAATCGTTATCTCAAACTATTACCATTAATATTGGATTACTTTAGGGGTCTGTACTTGGCCCTCTGTTATTTGCAATTATATAAATGATCTTCCCTTATACATTTCGTCGTCCTGCGATCTATTTGCAGACGACTGCACAGTATATACAAATGCTATTGATTGTATTGTGTTAGAATCGTCCTTGCAACATGAAGTAAATAGTGTAGTTATATGTAGTAAATAATTGGAGTTATGCAAACAAACCGTATGCAACTTAACATTCCTAAAACAAAATCTATGTTAATAGCAATCAGGCAAAGACTTCACCCTCTGAACTTACAGAGAACTCTTCAGCTGTACATTGGTAGCATGCCTGTAGAAAGTGTAACCGAGCACAAACTGGGTCTTATCTTTAATAGAAATCTAACCTTTAATTCCCATGTGTACGCTCTCATTAAACAAATATCCAAAACAAGTATACCAACTTGCCAAAATTAAAAATGTCCTTGATGAAAACACAAGAAAGATATTCTATACTTCCCACATGCAAACACAAAATGATTATTGCTCCACAGTCTGGAATTGATACTCCAAAATAATAACAAAACGTCTTTATTCACTCCAGAAAAGGACAGTGTGTTTAATTATTGATAAACAACTTACCCGCAATTCTAACCTATATGAACGTCTTCAGTTACTGCCACTCCATTAACATTTTAATAAAGCCAAACTAATTCACAAAATCCTATTTCAAAAAGCCCCACGTCACCTTTGGCCATTGTTTAAATATAATGCAAGACAAAGTGAGCGACTAAACATACTCATGTCCCTAAACCTAGCATATACTTTTTCAAAACAAGCTTAGCGTACTCTGCCACTCGGTTATTGAACAATCTTCCACAAGAAATCAAAGACACCACCAATAACTATACATACAGTCACAACTTGGTTGAACAGTATCTCAGTGCAGACTTACATGCCCCACTAAAACAAAGTCATCTCACACAACAACTAGTATAATAAACATTCCATTATGTATGGTACGTTACACCTTTGTTATGTATATATAATGGCCATGTTAAAGTTGCCTTAGCGAGTCGAGTCATCTATTATTTATTATTATTTATTATTTTCCATGCGTTTTAATTAATATTGTTCTTTTATTACCTAAGATTAGCTACATAAGTGATGTGTGGATGTAATAACGCATGCGAGGAAAGAGAGAAGAAGAGCAGAATGTCAGACGGGTCTGATCCACGACTCTGGTGATCAAGTGAGATGGCAAAACATGACCACCCACACTTACCGGCATGGCACATGATGATGATGATCTATCTCTACCTACCTACCTATCTACCAGCCTACCTATCTATCTGTCTACCTATCTATCTACATATCTACCCACCTCCCTACAAACCTATCTACCTGCCTACCTATCTATCTCTCTACCAACCTATCTACCTGCCTACCTATCTACCTGCCTACCTATCTATCTCTCTACCAACCTATCTACCTGCCTACCTATCTATCTCTATACCACCTATCTACCTGCCTACCTATCTATCTCTCTACCAACCTATCTACCTGCCTACCTATCTATCTCTCTACCAACCTATCTACCTGTCTACCTATCTATCTCTCTACCAACCTATCTACCTGCCTACCTATCTATCTCTCTACCAACCTATCTACCTGCCTACCTATCTCTCTCTACCAACCTATCTACCTGCCTACCTATCTATCTCTCTACCAACCTATCTACCTGTCTACTTATCTATCTCTCTACCAACCTATCTACCTGTCTACCTGTATATATCTTTACCCACATATCTACCTGCCTTCTTATCTACCTGCCTACATATCTACCTATCTTTCTAGCGTCCTCTCTACCTGTCTACCTGTCTACCTACCTAACTACCTTACTACCCGCCTACCGATCATATCTCTCTACCTGCCTATCTACCTATCTCCCTAGCGGCTTCTCTCCTACCTACCTACCTACCTACCTACCTACCTATCTATCTCTCTACCTATTTATCTACCTGCCTACATATCTATCTCTTTAACTGTCTGTCTACCTGCCCACTTATCTCTCTTTCTACCTACCTATCGACTGTCTACCTATATCTCTGCCTACCTACCCTTCTCTCTACCGTCTTCTCTACCTATCTATCTACCTTTCTCTCGACCTTCCTACCTACCTAACCACCCATCCACCTACCTACCTACCTATTTACCCGCCTGCCTGCCTATCTACTTATCCATCCGTCCGTCCCTTCAGTCTTTGTGTGTGTGTGTGTGTGTGTGTGTTAAAAAATTGCATGTCCTTTCCAGGACATTGCATTCAACCCCAGGTTAATTTTCAAGGCAATGTTACGTTCAGTGCCGATGGCTTTCCTCAGCGAGAAGCTGTAAATTAACTGATTACCTCCCCTCCCTAACGCATGAAGGCAATATTTATATCTAATTATAATCTGGGCGTGGCCCTGACAGATAGCACGGCGACTGGCTGTAGTAAACAGAAGGGGAAGCCATCAACAAGCGCACTTCTCTCTCAGGTGGCCAGATGTCAACTTGTACTCCAGCAGGTTTGTAGGCGTACATGACTGGCCATATTATCAACCATCTGTGCATGTGTCGGAGAGCCACGGCAGCGTTGTGGTTAGACACTCGCCTCTCAGCCTGTTAGTCTTGGGTTCGAATTCGGGTAACCGAGACTAAACTATGCTACCAGAAAATGTATTGGGAAGCTAGGGCAGCCGGCGTGATGCTGACTACATCATCCGCGGATGCCAACTAGTTTATAAAAAACACGGGCGCAGTACCATCAGCCCAATGCTCGTTAAGGCGTGTTGGAAGGGCCCTGTAAGTTTTCCACTCTATGTGTATATGTGTGTTTACTGTTAACACTGTTCTGCGTTGAAAATGATCTCTAACTTGGCTAGCATACTTATTGTTATATACCGAGCGAGTATTTCAGTTATTGGAAAGACGTACAACCAACAGATTACCTAGACACAGCAGCGTTTATTTACATCTATATGTGAAATAACAGCTATGAACATTGCCCATCATGTTAACACGACAGACATTGAACTACACACACACAGACTTTATGTGTGGTTTCCCTCTCTCCCTGGTGGATCAGTGTGTACCTGCATATGGAATATCAATAGCAACAGATAGATAGCTGATGAACAAACTACTATTATAACTTATGAACAACAAACTACTACTATAACTTATGAACAACAAACCATTACTATAACTTATGAACAAATTACTACAATAACTTATAAACAACAAACTACTGCTTTAACTTATGAACAGACTACTGATATAACTTATGAACAACAAACTACTACTATAACTTATGAAGAAAATACTACTATAACTTGTGAACAACAAACTACTACTATAACTTATGAACAACAAACTACTACTATAACTTATGAACATACTACTGCTATAACTTATGAACAACAAACTACTACTATAACTTATGAAGAAACTACTACTATAACTTGTGAACAACACACCATTAATATAACTTATGAACAACAAACCATTAATATAACTTATGAACAACAACCTACTACTATAACATATGAACAACAAATTACTACTATAACATATGCACAAGCTACTGCTATAATTTATGAACAAACTACTATAACTTATAAACAACAAACCCTTACTATAACTTATGAACAACAAACTACTACTATAACGTATGAACAACAAACTACTACCATAAGGTATGACCAAAAAACTACTGATATAACTTATGAACAAACAACTACTAAAACTTATGAACAAACTACTATTATAACATAAGAACAACCTACTACTATAACTTATGAACAACAAACTACTACTATATCTTATTAACAACAATACTACTATAACGTATAAACAAAATACTACTATAACTTATGAACAAATTACTACTATAACGTATGAACAAACTACTACTATAACTTATGAACAACAAACCAATACTATAACTTATAAACAACAAACTACTATTATAACGTATAAACAACTAACTTCTACCATAACTTATGAACAACAAACTACTACTATAACGTATAAACAACAAACTACTAGTATAACTTATGAACAACAAACTACTACTATAACTTATGAACAACAAACTACTACTATAACTTATGAACAACAAACCAATACTATAACGTATAAACAACAAACTACTACTATAACTTATGAACAACAAACTACTACTATAACGTATAAACAACAAACTACTACTATAACTTATGAACAACAAACTACTACTATAACTTATGAACAACAAACTACTACTATAACTTATGAACAACAAACCAATACTATAACGTATAAACAACAAACTACTACTATAACTTATGAACAACAAACTACTACTATAACTTATTAACAACAAACCAATACTATAAATAACGTATAAACAACAAACTACTACTATAACTTATGAACAACAAACTACTACTATAACGTATAAACAACAAACTACTACTATAACTTATGAACAACAAACTACTACTATAACTTATGAACAACAAACTACTACTATAAATTATGAACAACAAACTAATACTATAACGTATAAACAACAAACTACTACTATAACTTATGAACAACAAACTACTACTGTAACGTATAAACCACAAACTACTACTATAACTTATGAACAACAAACTACTACTATAACTTATGAACACCAAACTACTACTATAACTTATGAACAACAAACCAATACTATAACGTATTAACAACAACCTACTACTATAACTTATGAACAACAAACTACTACTATAACTTATAAACAACAAACCCTTTCTATAACTTATGAACAACACACTACTACTATATCTTATAAACAAAAAACTATTACTAGAACGTATAAACAAACTACTACTATAATTTATGAACAAACTACTACTATAACTTATGAACAACAAATCATTTCTATAACTTTTGAACAACACACTACTACTACTATATCTTATAAACGTGGGGCTGGTCTGGTTCGCTAGATCAGTTCCGCGTCTAGCGTTCGTTGTCTCGGATGGCTGTGTGAGGTGCACCAAAATGGGATCTTCCCAGCCAACGTAAGTTAGCGAGGCAGGCGTTTCAAGAATGTAACCGCATCGTGCAGCCAGGGTCGTGGTTTGAGCGGGCAAAAGAGCAAAATTTGTACGACCGTTCGACAAAGTCTCGATAAGCGCCCACTCTCTCTCGATGAGTAGTGGCCTGCAGTCAGTAAGCTGGTATAGCTTTTTTTTCGGTCAGTCCTGCCGGCGTAGCTTGAAAGCTCGTCGGTAGGCGTCCAGTGGTTTTGCATGTATCACCTTGTACCGGGAGGGCGCGCTTTAGCGATGCTACTCTTGGCTTGCGTGTGCGTGAATAGTCCGTCTGTCCGATAGATATCTGGTTGATTCTGCCAGTAGTCATATGCTTGTCTCAAAGATTAAGCCATGCATGTCTAAGTTCACACTGTCTCACGGTGAAACCGCGAATGGCTCATTAAATCAGTCGAGGTTCCTTAGATGACACGATCCTACTTGGATAACTGTGGCAATTCTAGAGCTAATACATGCTTACCAAGCTCCGACCCTCGCGGAAAGAGCGCTTTTATTAGTTCAAAACCAATCGTCGTTGCCCTTCGCGGGGCGCGGCGTTCCCACTGGTGACTCTGGATAACTTTGTGCTGATCGCATGGCCTTACGTGCCGGCGACGCATCTTTCAAATGTCTGCCCTATCAAATGTCGATGGCTCCCCCGATGTGTCTCCACCTTGCCGTGGTGGGGGAGCTTGCGTGTCCCACTGACCCCATCTGCTTGCCGATGGATGAAAACTACATATCGGACAGCTTATGGGTTAGGGACCAGACTAAGAGAGACACAACCTGCTGCTCTGCATGTAGACTGAGGATAACAGTCAATAGACTAAATCAGGTACACGAAGGCAGAAGATCTTGGTCCGGACAAAACTCTAAGGCTCCCTGTCGAGGGCTGTGGCTGAACGCCTCTAAGCCCTCGGATCTGAGAGCCAGGCCGATACCCACCTACTGAAAAATAGAGGCGTGATACTGAGCAAGCTACATGCTCAGGACTGATACATGTTCGAAGGCTCTCAGCTGGGGGATATGAGAGATCCCCGGATGAGAGGGCCAGGCCGTTTCTCGTTCACTGCTGCACGAAGGTAAGGTGCTGACCCGGCAGCACATGTAGCCTACCTCGTGAGCGAGTACAAAAAGTCAGAAAAGTGCCCCAGTCGAAGGAAATGGTTACGAAAACTGTCTGTATCAAGCTCATAGAGAGTGTAGACAAAAGTGGAAGAACGTCTCAAGGACGCGAAATGGAACGCACGGCGAGCGAACCTATTGCGTGGTCTGAAGTCAAAAGCAAAAGCTTACCGAGTGGATGTCACTCGCAGTCTGACCGCTCCTAGTGTGTGCTTGAGCGATCAGTGGCAAGCGAAATGCCCAACATATGGAAGTAAGGAACTAAAGCAGCCATGAGCAGGACGTGGCAACTCCTGCCTGGAGGAAATGCCCATGGTTTGCCCCTGCCTTCTCATGAGGGCCGACCGCGATGTCGTTGATCGTTCTATCTTGACCAACTGAGATGCTGGCGACATCACAACAGTCTAACGTGCCTCGAAACCAGAGGAAGGCCAACCTCATTAAAAAATGCCCGCCGGAAGCCGGAAGTGTCGTCCTACGGTGGCAAACTAAAAATTGAAACTACGCAATATCGTCCGAGTGAAATGTCTCCTCCGAATGTCTCTCGTGCTAGGAACAGCTCTGACTACCTAGTTTCCGAATGCCGCTCTTGTTCGGAACAGCTCTGACTAGGTAGTTTTCCGAATGTCTGTCGTGCCTGGAACAGCTCTGACGGGCGCAACGACAAGCACATGTCCGAAAACTCGCTTGAGTGGATACCGTCTGCAAACCTGTCTTGTCTGTGCGGGAATGGCCCGGGGCAAACGAAATGACCAATATATTGAAGTGAGGATTTAAAGCAGCCATTAGCAGAACGTGACGATCCCTCGGTGAGCCCAGATCCACGGCGCTATGTGACGATCCCTCGGTGAGCCCAGATCCACGGCGCTATGTGTCGGCCCTGCAACTATGGAAGCAACCTTGGATGGCGGAAAATGCTATGGACTGTCCCTTCCTTCCTTTGAGGGATGACCGTTGTTTTCGACCGTTCCAACTTGGCCAGCTGGGATTAGATGGCACCACAAAAGTGAGAGTCTCCCAGGAATGCTACCTGGTCAAAATAAGCACGCTTTAGCCGGATGTGTTGGCCTACGGGTTTCGGCCCAAGGGCGCATAACAGACACACCGCAATCACATCTGAAAAAACACTCCGGATGAACGAAAAGAAGAAGAAGATATCTTATAAACAACAAACTACTACTAGAACGTATAAACAAACTACTACTATAATTTATGAACAAACTACTACTATAACTTATGAACAACAAGCTACTACTATAACTTATGAATACCACACTACTACTATATCTTATAAACAACAAACTACTACTAGAACGTATAAACAAATTACTACTATAATTTATGAACAAACTACTACAATAGCTTATGAACAACAAGCTATACTATAACTTATGAATAACAAACTGCTAATATAACTTATGAACAACAAACCACTACTATAACTTATGAACAACAAACCACTACTATAACTTATGAACAATAAACCATTACTATAAATTATGAACAACAAACCGCTACTATAACTTATGAACAAAGCACTACTGTAACTTATGAACAACAAAGTAGTACTATAACTTATGAAAACATTACCATTATAACTTATGAACAAACTACTACTATAACATATAAACAACAAACCACTACTATAACTATATATACACTACTACTACTACTACTACTACTACTACTACTACTACTACTACTACTACTACTACTACTACTACTACTACTACTGCTACCACCACCACCACCACCAATTCCACTATACTACTACTACTACTACTACTTCTACTACTACTACTACTACTACTACTACTACTACTACTACTACTACTACCACTACTGTTACTACTACTACTACTACTACTACTACTACTACTGCTGCTGCTACTACTACTACTACTACTACTACTACTACTACTACTACTACTACTACTACTACTACTACTACTACCACCACTACTGTTACTACTACTACTACTACTACTACTACTACTACTACTACTACTACTACTACCACCACCACCACCACCACTATACTACTACTACTACTACTACTACTACTACTACTACTACTACTGCTACTACTACTACTATACTACTACTACTACTACTACTACTACTACTACTACTACTACCACCACTACTGTTACTACTACTACTACTACTACTACTACTACTACTACTACTACTACCACCACTACTGTTACTACTACTACTACTACTACTACTACTACTACTACTACTACTACTACTACTACTACCACCACCACCACCACTATACTACTACTACTACTACTACTACTACTACTACTACTACTACTAATGCTACTACTACTACTACTACTACTACTACTACTACTACCACCACTACTGTTACTACTACTACTACTACTACTACTACTACTACTACTACTACTGCTGCTGCTGCAGCAGCTACTACTACTACTACTACTACTACTACTACTACTACTACTACTACTACTACTACTACTACTACTGCTGCTGCTGCAGCAGCTACTACTACTACTACTACTACTACTACTACTACTACTACTACTACTACTACTACTACTACTGCTGCTGCTGCTGCTGCAGCTACTACTACTACTACTACTACTACTACTACTACTACTACTACTACTACTACTACTACTACTACTACTGCTGCTGCTGCTGCAGCTACTACTACTACTACTACTACTACTACTACTACTACTACTACTACTACTACTACTACTACTACTACAACGACTACTACTGCTGCTGCTGCTAAATCTTCCGCTAACGTTTCTTCTTCTTCTTCTTCTTCTTCTTCTTCTTCTTCTTCTTCTTCTTCTTCTTCTTCTTCTTCTTCTTCTTCTTCTTCTTCTTCTTCTTCTTCTTCTTCTTCTTCAAGGAGTAGGAGGAGAAGAAGAAGAAGAATAAGAATAAGAAGAAGTGGTAGATTTCTTTCACGTTAGTTCATAATCATTAGAGATGATTTGAGAAATGTGCAACACTTTGTTTTTAAAATGCACAAGTAAAAAAAAGAACGCTTGTCTGAAACCCTTGCCCCTTTTTGTCTTTTCTCCCCCACCCCGCCATATTACATAGTATTCTTATCATGCCCAGCAGATATATACACATTTTTTAGACCTTTCGCGGCACTGGATAAGTACTGTGGTGGTCAATGTCACAACGGCCACATTAACTTCCAAGACAATGTCCTGGTACCCGTGTATGGCTGGGTCGATCTTTGAGCCCAGGACAATTTTAAACGTCTTCTCGGTGCGGATTCGAACCCACGACCACAGGGTCGACAGGCGAACATCTCAGATGCCATTAGGTCAAGTAAATATGGGCGAAGTAGCATATTTCCAATAGACAACGATGACAATTATTAATTAATTTGTCGCCAGGCAGTTTCCTGTTATATGTCTCTGATGTGACAGCGCCATCACATTTATTTAAGCCAGAGAGCAAGGAGGGATAGGTGTCCAATCTTTCCTTCACTTTGAAAAGCGACGAGCCCAGACGTCGAACTAGCATCCGACCTCATGGTATTACCAACGTAGCTCACTATCAACTTCGCTAGCCGCCACTGCACTTATGAGTTTGATGAGCGCCCCTTGGCGGCCTTCAACTAAAGCTGGTAAGTAGTTGCAGCAACCCGCTGGTAGTGCAGCTCATGATCCGCCCACAGTTTCCAGCTCTCAAGCCGCAGTCTTGTTCTGAGTCGTCCCGGCCACAGGAACACTCAACGATACTAAACCAGTCTCTGGGCGGGAGTCGGTGCGTGAGAAAGGGGAACCGTGGTCGGGCAGAACGCTATATGACGATTCTAATCTTTAATCTTTGCAGCAGAGTGATACAAGGAGATAAACCAGACAGTGGTTGCCTTTATGGAATATTATGTGTATCAGCTGTAACAGCTTCTTTGCCTCATTGCCACTGCTGTCACTGCTGATAAAATGGTGGTCGTGCTAGCTCCGCGGTGAATGCGCTTGCTAATTAACACAGTAGTACCAGCACTGGATTCCCCCCACCCACCAGCATGCAATAGACATAGAGTGAATTTTCTAGTAAGGGAAGATGAAGAAGAGATCGCCTAATCTCTTTCAACTCCTTCTTCTTCATTTTCTTCTTCGTCGCCAATAACTACACAAGGAACAGCACTCACATAATCAGTGACACAATGACTACACACGGAACATCATTCACATAAATAGTGACACAAAGACTACACAAGGAACATCATTCACATATATACTGACACAATGACTACACACGGAACATCATTCACATATATAGTGACACAATGACTACACACGGAACATCATTCACATAAATAGTGACACAACGACTACACAAGGAACATCATTCACATATATACTGACACAATGACTACACACGGAACATCATTCACATATATAGTGACACAATGACTACACACGGAACATCATTCACATAAATAGTGACACAACGACTACACAAGGAACATCATTCACATATATACTGACACAATGACTACACACGGAACATCATTCACATATGGTGACTCAACGATTAGTCAACGAACATCATTCACACACACACACACACACACACACACACACACACACACACACACACACACACACACACACACACACACACACACACACACACACACACACACACACATATATATATATATATATATATATATATATATATATATATATATATATATATATATATATATAGTGACTCAACGATTAGACAACATCATTCCCATATAGGGACGCAGAGGTGTTTCCAAGGCACCAGGGCCGCGTTATATACTGGCCAAGACCTATTGACGCGTCCTCGTCGAGCGTCCTGGGCAACAGGTCACTTCGGGGTCCTGGCTAAAGTCAGTAGGATTGCCGATTCCTCCGAAGTCGGAGAGTGTCTGCCTGTACGGCGAGGAATCACCAGTCTGCACACCAATAAGCCAGACATGGGACAACGGATACTCACGCAAACCTCAGGTCCTGTATGACATCACACTGATGTTGGACAACAGGATGCCTTCATCCGACATACAGGACTTCGCGTTGGAGCTCAAGCCAACGAACACAAGCAAGCAAGCAAGCATAAACAAGGAGTCAACGTTTCAGCTCAACTGACCAGTATGTGCGCCGTCAGCACACGAGAAGTTTAACTGCGGGCTCGTTAAACCACTCGGCCACGATGACCTCTAGCAGAAATAGAAAGTTAAATAATGCATTAAAATAAAGGAAACAAGATTAACATGAATATCTTAGTAGATTAGAATGACATTACGAACTTGCTTTGTGGAGGCGGAGGTGGCGCACTATATAAATTAACCATTTATCGATTTTCCTCAACAATCTGCAATCTACTTTTAGCATTTATCGATATTGTGCCCCAAAGGGCGATAAATCCTTTTTTAAGGTGGGCGTGGTCAAGTGACTCATCAGAGTAGGCTTGTTCAGGAGGTGGTTAAGTGGTTAAAGGGGTGGTCAAGTGACCCCTTATATTGTAGGGGAGAGTACAGCTAGTGAAGTGGTGGTAGTTAAACTGAGCGATGACGTGGTCAGGTAGTGGTAAAGAGGTGGTAAAGAGGTCAAGGGGTGGTCAAGTGACCCCTTAAATTGTAGGGGATGGTGCGTGTAGTGACACTGTGATGGTTAAAGTGAGCGTTGATATGGTCAACAGGTGGTCAAGTGGTCAATGGGTGGTCAAGTGAACCCTTAAATTGTAGGGGAGGGTATGGCAAGTGACGTAATGGTGGTTATTGTGAACGATGAAGTGGTCAAGTGGTAGTCAAGAGGTGGTCAAGTGGTTAAGAGATGGTCAAGTGACCCCTTAAATTGTAGGGGAGAATACGGCAAGTGACGGGGTGGTAGTTACAGTGACCGATGACGGGGCCAAGAGGTGACCAAGTGGTCAAGGGGTGGTCAAGTGATACCTTAAATTGTAGGGGATGGTGCGTGTAGTGACACGATGGTGGTTAAAGTGAGCGATAACGCAAGAGGTGGTCAAGAGGTTGTCAAGTGGTCAAGAGGCAGTCAAGTGACCGCTTAAATTGTAGGTACGTCTAGTGTACAACATAAAACGATACCAAATAAACTATTCAAAGAAGATATACGAAAAAAATAATAAAAGGAAAACATGTAGACAAACAATTGAATGAGAAGAGGCTATGGTGGTGGCCGTGGCGGGGTGGTATAGGGGTCGGGGTGCGCAGATATGGACAGTTGTGTTTAGATGGTATAGTTGTTAGGTCTAGAGGTTGGGGTGTCTCAGTCGTGAGGTATCGAACTTACTGCTGTGGGTAGGATGTCGCTGATCGGGGTGGGTAGGTTCTAATGCATGTATCGATATTGTCTAGAGTTGGCGTGGTTGTATAGTAATAGTAGAGTTGTTCGTAGTAATATTAGTCATAATCATATAGAGACACTTGCCTGGCATGGGCGATCATACCTCCCCACATATTGCGATCTCCGATGGCATGGATCAGTAATACAAGTTGTAATAATAATTTTTTTTAAAGTAATAATATTTGTAGCAGTAGTAGTAGTAGCAATAGTATTAATCATCATCATCATCATCATCATCATCATCATCATCATCATCATCATCATCATCATCATCATCATACTCATCATCATCATCATCATCATCATTATCAGCATCATCATCATCATCATCATCATCATCATCATCATCATCATCATCATCATCATCATCATCATCATCATCATCATCACGACGTGTCTTACCGGCTGGCGGAGGCGATCATACAGCCCCACATGTTGCAATCTCCGACAGCATCAAGCGATTGACTCACGCTACAGGAATCCACATTAACAACATTATCTTCATGCAATGATGGTAGTCGTGGTACCAATAGTAATAGTCGTCAGCATAAGCATCAGCAAGAGACTTATCACTTGGCGTGGGTGAGTATGACACTCCATACATTCTGATCTCCGACACCATGGATCAGTATGACACTCCATAAATTATGATCACCGACACCATAGATCAGTAATACAAGTTGCAATAATATTGGTAATAGTAGTAGTAGTAGCAATAGTAGTAGTAACAATAGTAATAGTAGTAGAGGTGATAGTAGCAGCAATAGAAGTAGTACTAGAAGTAGTAGCTCTAGTAGTAGTAGTAGTAGTAGTAGTAGTAGTAGTAGTAGTAGTAGTAGTAGTAGTAGTAGTAGTAGTAGTAGTAGTAGTAGTAGTAGTAGTAGTAGCAGCAGCAGCAGCAGCAGCAGCAACAGCAGCAGCAGTGCAGCAGCAGTATTGGTAGTAGTAGTGGATATTTGAGAAAAAGAAGAAGAAGAAGAGGTGGAGATGGACTAATAGTAGTAGAGTAGCATTGGTAGTAGCAGTAGTAGTAATAGCAAAAATAGTAGTAGTAGTAGTAGTAGTAGTAGTAGTAGTAGTAGTAGTAGTAGTAGTAGTAGTAGTAGTAGTAGTAGTAGTAGTAGTAGTAGTAGTAGTAGTAGTAGTAGTAGTGGTAGTGGTGGTGGTGGTGCTGGTTGTAGTAATAGTAGGAGTAGTAGACTAGCGAGGGTGCTTGTTGTTGCAATAAGTATTTGTATATCTTTTATAGTATAAAGTTAGTTTGTGTTGTATGCTATATAATGTGAAATATCTGTCTTTTGTAGTTGTAAGAGGTGATGACGTCATAATCACCGGATCTGTCATTGCTGTTAGCTTATTGACAGTGTCTTCATTGCAGCGAAAAATGCACATTATGAGATATTGACAGCATCTGGGGTGCAGGACCGTTAGGAGCAAGCAACGATACGGCAATTAAATGGCAACTACAAGGCAAAATGGTGTTGAATATAGCGTAATATACAAGACTTATGAGACCATCCACTGTCCGTTCCATCACGGTCGACAAATAGACGCTCACTAAGACCTCAAATTACTCACTCAGGTACATATATATAATAATAATTCACCAACCCAAACAATGAAAACTGACAAAAAAAACAATGAAATATGATATAAATACTGAACGATCCACAAACAATGAAAACTGAAACAACCAATGAAAAAACGACATAAACACTGAAAACTGACACAAACACTGAACAAAACACATAAAGAAAAGCATAACATCCAAAATACAACACATACAAAGAAATCGATAACTACTCAAAAATAAAATGAAACGACAAAATGACACAAACAATAAAAACAATGACACAAAGACATAATGACACAAATAACGAAAGCTGCTGACACAAACAACGACAAACTGACACAAGGACAAACTGACACAACGACAAAATAACACAACCAAAGATACCAAAATAGGCACATGTAAACTTTGAAATGTAACACGCAATAAGAAATTGACAACAAATGAAAATGACACACACACACACACACACACACACACACACACACACACACACACACACACACACACACACACACACACACCACACACACAAAAGAAATCGCCAACAAACAAACATGACACATTCAAGGAAAGATGACACAACATATCAACACAATTGCTGACATCAACACTGAAAACTGACACAAACACTGAGCAACGCACTTAAAGAAAAGCAAACCATCCAAAATGCAACACATAAAAAGAAATCGGCAAGTGCTCAAAACTAAAATGACACGACAAAATGACACAAACAACGAAAAATGATAAAATGACAAACTGACACAAGCAAAGAAACCAAAAGATACAAATGTTAACCTCAAAACTTAACAATGACAACTGAAAATGACACAAGCAAGGACAAAAATGGCACAACGGCAAAATGACCCAAAACAAGGAAAACTAAAACAATAAATGAAAACTGCCAACATAACACTGAAACCCTGACAAAACGACAAACTGATATAACCAAAGAAACTAAGACAGCCAAATGTAAAGGTCAAAATGTAACGCACAAAAGGAAATAACAACAACCGAAAAAGACACAACCACTGAAAATGACAAACATTAAGACTATCAAAGAAGCGAAATAACCAATGAAAGGGACATGAACACCGAAAACTGACAGGAACAGTGACAACTTCTGACACAATCAAAGAAAAAAAAAGACACCCAAAGGTAAACTTCAAAGTAAAATTGTAACACAAAAAAGAATTGGACAACAACCGAAATTGACTCCTTCTCTGAAAAAAAAAAAAAAAAAATGACACAATGACAAAATGTAACAACCAATGAAAACTGAAATAACAAATAAAAACTGACACAAAAGACTAACACAAACAGAGAAACCAACACATATCGACTTGCTCTATCAACTTACCCACTTACGCTCATAACTTGACCGCTTTAACTTTAACTTTAAAAAGAAAGAATGAGCTGTTGGAAGAGGTTGAACATAGTGGAAAGAAGAAAGTGAATATAGCTAGAGGATTTGGTATTCCAACATCGGCACTGTCCAGCATTTTACAGCATAAAGACCGCTACAGAAAATTGTTTTTCAAATGTTAAATCGACAGTGATAGACAGCGAGCTAGAACTGCCACGTATTATTTTGTTAATGCTGCCCTTTTAAAATGGGTCACTGTAATTAGATCGGCAAATGTACCAGTAAATGGGCCTTTACTTATTGCGAAAGCAGAAGAATTTTGCACGTCTTGGAGGTCAGACAGACTGGAATTGTTTGGTTGGATCGTTTCAAACAACACAAACGACATTTCATCACGTACAAGAATGTGTGTGGAGAGAAACAGTCGATGAAGCAACGATTGACTGATGACGAGGAGCCCTGACTCTGATGATGAGGATGACTGTGGGCTGCAAGCAAAACCTGTATCGCAGATTTTGGTATGGATTGGCAAAATTGACATTTACATGATGCAGACTAGATGTTCAGAAGATACAGTCTCACCAATTTGTGCCTTTAAACTGGCCATGGGAAGAAATTTTTCACAAGTCAAGAAGCAAAGCAAGATCACAGACTTTTTCTTTAAATAATTTGGAAATTTTCATATGATTTCAATGTTCCGCTTTCTAAAATATTTAAACATTTCAACATTTCTGATATTGTATGTGCTGTTTATTTGTTCACTAACTGTGTTTACTAAGTGGTACAATCATTTTACTCAATGCTAATGCTTTGTATTAGTGTAAATTAGTGTAAATGTATGCAGTCTGGATAAATAGAATTTCTCTTAAGTAGAACAAATACATTCGGCCCCTTTGACTTCTACTTATCCAAACTCCACTGTATATAGGATATACAAATATTTAGTGAAACAACAAGCACCCTCACTATACCACCACCACCACCACCACCACCGCCGCCGCCGCCGCCGCCGCCACCGCCGCCGCCACCACCACCACCACCGCCACCGCCGCCGCCGCCGCCACCACCACCACCCCGTCACTAGCCGTACTCTCCCCTACAATTTAAGGGGTCACTAGACCACCTCTTGACCACTTGACCACCTCTTGACCACTTCATCGCTCACATTAACTATCACCACGTCACTAGCCGTACTCTCCCCTACAATTTACAGGGCCACTTTACCACTCATTGACCACTTGACCACCTGTTGACCACATCAGCGCTCGGTTTTACTACCACCGTGTCACTACTCGCACCATCCCCTACAATTTAAGGGGTCACTTGACCACCCCTTGACTTCTTGACCACCACCTGACCACTTTAACCACCACTAAGTCACTTGCCGTACTCTCCCCTACAATTTAAGGGGTCACTTGACCACCTTTGACTACTTGACCAACTCATGACTACCTCTTGACCACGCCTACTCTGATGATTCAATTTACCACGCCCACTTTTTTTCAAAAAGGGAGTTATTGCCCTTTTAGGAGCAAAATCGACAAATGCTAAGAATAGATTGCAGATTTTGGAGGAAAATCGATAAATGGTTAATTTATATAGTGCGCCACCTCCATCTCCACCTCCACAAACCAAGGTCGTAATGTCATTCTATACTACTTATCTTAAAAATTCGCGAGGTGAAATAACAACGAACACACTCACAATAATATATTCATGACGTGATAAACACTGCTGTTTGACGAAGAAACAGCTAAAGTAATTAGTGGTCACTGGTGTATTTCACACAGGCTTACTGTTGATAGTATCACAGACAAATCAATGATGCAGATATGACACAAGAAGCAGTCAGTAGTAAACACTGGGTCATTTTAGATACCTTAATGCCCAATGGACACATAGTGCTGGATCCAATTTTTTAAAATAAACGAATCGACACTCGGCCGGTGGTGGGTACAGCATCAGACCGGTCACCTTTATTTCCCATTACTCTTTCTGTTGACTCTCGAGATGGAACATGGAAAATGAGTATGGGTTTGTCAATGGAAACTGGTGAAGAAGAGTATGGGTTTGTCAATGGAAAATGGTGAAGAAGAGTATGAGTTTGTCAATGGAATCTAGTGAAGAAGAGTATGGGTTTGTCAATGGAATCTAGTGAAGAAGAGTATGGGTTTGTCAATGAAAACTGGTGAAGAAGAGTATGGGTTTGTCAATGGAACCTGGTGAAGAAGAGTATGGGTTTGTCAATGGAATCTAGTGAAGAAGAGTATGGGTTTGTCAATGGAAACTGGTGAAGAAGAGTATGGGCTTGTCAATGAAAATGGAACACATGATGCAATATTCACATTCCGGACACAGATAGACAGACCAAGTTGTATACAGAAAACCCTAAATTAGTGCTTCATAGATGACACCAAGGCAATTGATAACGTGAAAGATGATGAAATAATCACAATATTACAGGATATTAAAACCAAAGGGCAAGACCTCAGATTAATCAAGAATATTTACTGCACAAAAGTAGCATCAATTAAAATGAAAACCACGAGTGAGTTAGAAAGTCATGAACAGATAGAGTAAAACGCAAGACAAGTGTTTAATTTCCGAATCTCTTCTCTTCTCTTCTCTTCTCTTCTCTTCTCTTCTCTTCTCTTCTCTTCTCGTCTCTTCTCCTCTCTCTCTCTCTCTCTCTCTCTCTCTCTCTCTCTCTCTCTCTCTCTCTCTGCAGTGATATAATAACGAAAGAGATCACAGATAAACCATGTATGCGAGAGAGTTATGCCGCGAACACTGTATCGACAGCTGAATGCACAGATCTGCAACAACTGCTGGGCACTATTAATAGAGGATACAAAAATTTAACTTTCCTTGAATATCAAACAAACAAAAACAATGGTTATATCAAAGAAAACGATAACACCAAAATGTGATATTACTAAATAAGAAAATATACATTAAAAAATTAATATTTTCAAAATAAAGTTCAAATATATAGGATACATAAATAAAGGATGATAAGTGAAAGACATTTCAGGTAGAATAGGCCAAGCAGAGGCTGCATTTCTGAAGATGGAGAGTATATTTTGTAATAAATGACTTTCACTGAATGTCAGAAAGATAGTACTGAACTGTTATGTCGAATGTTGTATGGCAGGGCATTTTGGAATGTGAAACAACAAACTAGGAAGAACTTGGAGACTTGGTAACTATGGTGTCTGAGACGAATGATGAGAATACCTTGAACGCCAGATTAATTAATAGCGATATGGAAGATGCCAATGAAAGTAGCGCATTATTCCCATCTATAAGAAAGGGACCAACAGTGTTCTATGGTCATGTCACGAGGAGAGAGAGACAGCGGAGAACGGCCTGACCACTGTGGGCATCAGTGGGAGAAGAAGCAGGGCCAGGTCCATACACGTGATGCTCTCTGGTCACAAACTATGGCCTGAAGGAATGGCATCAGTCGAAGTGATCCAGAACACCTGGCCGCGGCATATATGGAGAGACCTGTACGTAGACGCCATTTTGTAAGGCGCATGATGATGATTTTCCTTTCGCTTCTACAAGTGTCAATAGATCCTTATTAATTTATTTCAAAATTTACAGCAGCGAGTAAATTTTGAGAACTTGGTGACAACTGGTAAGATCAAGGGGAACAGACCAAGGGGAAGACCTAGAAGCAAGTACCTGGATGGCTTGGCCTTGTGGCATGGTCGAGACAGAAACACGGAGCTGATCCACGACTCTGGTGATCGAGTGAGATGGCAGAACATGACCGCCCACGCTTACCGGCATGGCACATGATGGATGGATGGAGTGTCAACACTGATGTGTCAATACTAACGTCATTTAACACCTACCATATCGTCAAAAAGCAGCACTACCAATATAACGTACTTGAACGTTACACGCATCATCATCATCATCATCATCATCATCATCATCATCATCATCATCATGCAGCAGGCCCTCTGCAGAACGTCTCTCTCATAATGGACTGCCAAAAAAGGCTCTCAATCTCTTGTATTTCAGCTGCCTCGTGCACCTTCTGTCTGCAATGCCCTGTATCCTTGTCGTTCTGATCGACCACTGCCCTTCTTCCAGCAGCAGTGCCCTGCATCTCTGTTCTTTCCAAGCCACTGTCACTTGTAATATGTTCATAGTATTTCAGTTTAAGAGACATGGTACTGTTTTATGAGACAGTTTTCTTCGATGCTCTGATCTGGTAGAATGTCGGTATTTGTCTTCTTCTTGATCAAGGATATTTAAAGAACTGTTCTTTAACATTTCAGCTCGATACCCCTGATTTTCTTCCTTGGTGATCGCAAAATTGTTCATAACCCACATCCGTATGTTGCTACAGGAAACATACATATTTTCTGAAATGCAGTCACAGTTAAAAGATACTTGCGGTTTAAAGGTGCCAACATCAAGCACTGACATATATATATATATATATATATATATATATATATATATATATATATATATATATATATATATATATATATATATATATATAAACAACTATAAAACAGCGCTATAGTAGTAAATAAGGGTTCAACCACAAGGCACCTACATCAAGGAAACAACTACAGGCACGACAGTACTAATGTTACCAAATGGTAATGACATGTTGCAGAATGGTTATAATAGAAAGTAACAGCTCTAACATTATGCGCTGACATCTAAACCAAAATACACACAGCACAAAGCGACAGTACTAACATTGCGAAGTAATGTCTACAGAACTGAAGTAACACTATGACGCAAGCAGGTATTACATATGTCTGCAAAGTAAGGCACTTTTAACCAGAAGCGATAACATGAACCAATGACCACTTAGGATGTAGGACAAAGTACAGAAACATTCACAATCCCCACCGTAGACAGCATTTAGGCTTGTGATAACTAGGGACTGGAGACAACGATATTCAGGCGTCATAAGTATCCCTTTTGATATATTTTATCTCACTTTCATGTCCTAGGCTAACAACCTGCACATCTTCACAACTAGAGCACTGAAGTCACAATCTGACTCCTCGTCCTAATTTCCTCACTCTCTCTGCACCCTCACCTCCTCTTCCATAACAAAAGACTTGCCAGTGTTTTAGCTCCTCATTTTACATTGTAACGAGCCAAATTATAGTTCTACCTCTTAAACGCAAGGGGATAGCCAAATTTGATGTCCTCCACCATTTTTGTTTTCTAACGAGGACACCTGTCCCAGTTTAAGGTTAAGGAGGAAAGAAGGCAGGAGAGTGACAGAAGTGGAGAGAGCTAAATCCGATAAAGAAGCAAACTATCACAGCGACCTCGTTGCTTTCTCACCCTGAAGATATCCAGCGCTTGATTACAAAGGGGGGAAAAACCGACACTAGCAGGCAAGATAGTCTCCTGTCTTTGAACTGTCACCCCCTGAACGAGTAAAAGTGGAAGAAGCCAACTTGGTAAGCTGTGAGGTGAAGTATCTGCGCCAGCGGGGTCCATTGTGCGCGAGTGGGAGGCACGACAGCACCCACAGTAGGCGGAATGGAGTAGGACAAGAGTGCGTATTTCAGTCATGTTAGCGCCAGTGAGAGGGCGGCTTATAGTTGGGGGATATCCCATGGTCTTGTACACACCATCGATTCGCTTGTTTGGATAGTTCACATAGTGTTTCAGCGTGTCGCCTGGCCTAGCGCTACATCTGCTTCGTTCGCCTGGCGCATGGGCTTCAGCAACAGTTACAGTTATGCTGTTTCGTCCACTGTTCATTGTTTTAGTACTAACCACGATTGTTATGTTTGCAACACGTATCACTTTAAAGAGGATGTTGGGTCCAACGAGAGATCTCTCTGCCGAGACATACTTGTAGGATGGCAAGTGTAAACAAACAGACTCACTGTGATGCTAGTGGCTGCGGTTTGGTGTGCTACTAGTACAGTGGCTAGTGTGTTGTATAGTTTACAGTGGGCTTCCCATCTCCAGACTTCTAATTGTAAGGTGTCAGCGCTGGGATTAGACACTGCTAGAAAATAGGGTATACGATTGTTTTCTGAATTAAACATGTCAGTGAATTTACAATCACGTCAATTAATTCAGTTATCACAAAAGAGAAATGTTACTGTTGCCTGCATTTATTATTAGTTAATTACTAAATAGTAATAATAACTAGTAATATTATTAGACTTAAGTGTACTAACTTCTGTCTTCTTGTAAAGTTTACAGTAAACTTTAAACATAATATGGATGTAGCCCAAGAGGAGCAGAGGGGTTGATAACAGCAGTTTCAAACGATTAACGTAAACTGTATAGAGGATTATTAAACGAACTCTCTCCTCTGTCATGTATAGAATCCAGATGTATATACTGTGCTCACCGATGTCTGGTTTGACACACTTCACCAGCTCCTTGTGTAGGCCAGGAAACTACGTGTGTTTATCCAAGTTAGCGCTCTAAGTGTGCTGGATCACCACGTGCGTTACTCCACACTGCCCCCTGCCCAACACCACCACCATCACGAAGAGCAGCAAGCAAGGTTTTTTGACAGCCAACAGCAGCACGCAAACAGCCACCAACATTCACCCATCCTGCAACAACACTTTCAGTCACTGCCATCAGTAGTGGATGTGCAGCAGCTTCGTCCTGGCAGCACCGACGACATCCAGCCTCTTCCCTCACACTCTCCATTTCATCCTCATCATAACTCTGCCGCCACCACGGCGAGCATGGGCGATTTTTTTGCCCCTAAAAAGAAAGATGTTGTTGACAAACTTCGCAAACGGCTAGCACTCTACCGACATCACCATTCGGCCACAGCAGACCGCTATTTACTTTCCAGGCAAGACATCTACGAACAGCAGAAACAAGATACGCTGTTGCTACGACAACGTTGTTTGGAGGGTAAGGCCAAGAAAGTCAAGCAATCAAAAGCCAACAGGGAGAGCAACTCACAAAGTGACCACAGGAATCTCCTTGTAACTGTAAGTTTGCCTGTCCTTTCTTCATGTTATGTGTATGTGCCAACTTAAAATTAAAAATGTATCATGTTGTGTGTATGTGCCGACTTAAAATGTATCATGTTGTGTGTATGGTATGTGCTGACTTTTAAAATGTATCCATGTTGTGTGTATGTGCCGACTTAAAATGTATCATGTTGTGTGTATGTGCTGACTTAAAATGTATCATGTTGTGTGTATTTACCGACTTTTAAAATGTATATGTTGTGTGTATGTGCCGACTTAAAATGTATCATGTTGTGTGTATGTGCCGACTTAAAATGTATCATGTTGTGTGTATGTGCTGACTTTTAAAATGTATCATGTTGTGTGTATGTGCCGACTTAAAATGTATCATGTTGTGTGTATGTGCTGACTTTTAAAATGTATTGTGTTGTGTGTATGTACCGACTTTTAAAATGTATATGTTGTTTGTATGTGCCGACTTAAAATGTATCTTGTTGTGTGTATGTGCCGACTTAAAATGTATCATGTTGTGTGTATGTGCTGACTTTTAAAATGTATCATGTTGTGTGCATGTGCTGACTTTTAAAATGTATCATGTTGTGTGTATGTGCCGACTTAAAATGTATCATGTTGTGTGTATGTGCCGACTTAAAATGTATCATGTTGTGTGTATGTACCGACATTTAAAATGTATCATGTTGTGTGTATGTACCGACATTTAAAATGTATCATGTTGTGTTATGTGCTGACTTTTAAAATGTATCATGTTGTGTTTATGTACCGACTTTTAAAATGTATCATGCTGTGTGTATGTGCCGACTTTTAAAATGTATCATGTTGTGCGTATGTGCTGACTTTTAAAATGTATCATGTTGTGTGCATGTGCTGACTTTTAAAATGTATCATGTTGTGTGTATGTGCCGACTTAAAATGTATCATGTTGTGTGTATGTGCCGACTTTTAAAATGTATCATGATGTGCGTATGTGCTGACTTTTAAAATGTATCATGATGTGCGTATGTGCTGACTTTTAAAATGTATCATGTTGTGTGCATGTGCTGACTTTTAAAATGTATCATGTTGTGTGTATGTGCTGACTTTTAAAATGTATCATGTTGTGTGTATGTGCTGACTTAAAATGTATCATGTTGTGTGTATGTGCTGACTTTTAAAATGTATCATGTTGTGTGTATGTGCTGACTTTTAAAATGTATCATGTTGTGTGTATGTGCTGACTTTTAAAATGTATCATGTTGTGCGTATGTGCTGACTTTTAAAATGTATCATGTTGTGTGCATGTGCTGACTTTTAAAATGTATCATGTTGTGTGTATGTGCCGACTTAAAATGTATCATGTTGTGTGTATGTGCCGACTTTTAAAATGTATCATGATGTGCGTATGTGCTGACTTTTAAAATGTATCATGATGTGCGTATGTGCTGACTTTTAAAATGTATCATGTTGTGTGCATGTGCTGACTTTTAAAATGTATCATGTTGTGTGTATGTGCTGACTTTTAAAATGTATCATGTTGTGTGTATGTGCTGACTTAAAATGTATCATGTTGTGTGTATGTGCGACTTTTAAAATGTATCATGTTGTATGTGCCGACTTAAATGTGCTGACTTTTAAAATGTATCATGTTGTGTTTATGTACCGACTTTTAAAATGTATCATGTTGTACGTATGTGCCGACTTTTAAAATGTATCATGTTGTGCGCATGTGCCGACTTTTAAAATGTATCATGTTGTGTGTATGTGCTGACTTTTAAAATGTATCTGGACTGCCAGGCCAACCTGGCTTACAATGGGTACCAGGAAGCATCTTGGGAAATAAAGGCAATCATGATACATATCACAGCATCTGGCTAGTGCTGAGTACTGTGTGATACATATCACATCATCTGGCTAGTGCTGAGTACTGTGTGATACAAATCACATCATCTGGCTAGTGCTGAGTACTGTGTGATACAAATCACATCATCTGGATAGTCCTGAGTACTGTGTGATACAAATCACATCATCTGGCTAGTGCTGAGTACTGTGTGATACAAATCACATCATCTGGCTAGTGCTGAGTACTGTGTGATACAAATAACATCATCTGGCTAGTGCTGAGTACTAATCACATCACCTGCCTAGTACCGAGCATTAATCACATCACCTGCCAAGTGCATACAGACTCAGTGAAAAAAAAAGTAGGTTTGGACAAAACAAAAATGGATGGCGGAAAATGGGACGTAGAGATATGTCACAGTTATGACTTAAAAGTTGTCAATACGATAGCAGACATATTGTATTATATATACAAATTAAAGGGCGGTTACAGAAGGAAAATTACTGTATGTAAGCCCATGGCAGATATGAGAAGTCATTTAAAAAGATGAACCATCCCATGGCATTTCATCAGTTAAGAATATAGGTCTACTAACCATCCCATGGCATTTCATCAGTTAAAAATATAGGTCTATTAACCATCCCGTGGCATTTCATCAGTTAAGAATATAGGTCTATTAACCATCCCGTGGCATTTCATCAGTTAAGAATATAGGTCTATTAACCATCCCGTGGCATTTCATCAGTTAGGAATATAGGTCTATTAACCATCCCAAGGCATTTCATCAGTTAAGAATATAGGTCTATTAACCATCCCATGGCATTTCATCAGTTAAGAATATAGGTCTATTAACCATCCCGTGGCATTTCATCAGTTAAGAATATAGGTCTATTAACCATCCCGTGGCATTTCATCAGTTAAGAATATAGGTCTTATAACCATCCCGTGGCATTTCATCAGTTAAGAATATAGGTCTATTAACCATCCCATGGCATTTCATCAGTTAAGAATATAGGTCTATTAACCATCCCATGGCATTTCATCAGTTAAGAATATAGGTCTATTAACCATCCCATGGCATTTCATCAGTTAAGAATATAGGTCTATTAACCATCCTGTGGCATTTCATCAGTTAAGAATATAGGTCTATTAACCATCCCATGGCATTTCATCAGTTAAGAATATAGGTCTATTAACCATCCCATGGCATTTCATCAGTTAAGAATATAGGTCTATTAACCATCCCATGGCATTTCATCAGTTCAGAATATAGGTCTATTAACCATCCCATGGCATTTCATCAGTTCAGAATATAGGTCTATTAACCATCCCTTGGCATTTCATCAGTTCAGAATATAGGTCTATTAACCATCCCATTGGCATTTCATCAGTTAAGAATATAGGTCTATTAACCATCCCATGGCATTTCATCAGTCAGAATATAGGTCTATTAACCATCCCTGTGCATTTCATCAGTTCAGAATATAGGTCTATTAACATCCCATGGCATTTCATCAGTTAAGAATATAGGTCTATAACATCCCATGGCATTTCATCAGTTCAGAATATAGGTCTATTAACCATCCCTGTGCATTTCATCAGTTAAGAATATAGGTCTATTAACCATCCCATGGCATTTCATCAGTTCAGAATATAGGTCTATTAACCATCCCATGCATTTCATCAGTCAGAATATAGGTCTATAACCATCCATGGCATTTCATCAGTTAAGACTATAGGTCTATTAACCATCCCATGGCATTCATCAGTTCAGAAATAGGTCTATTAACCATCCCATGGCATTTCATCAGTTAAGAATATGGTCTATAACCATCCCATGGCATTTCATCAGTTAAGAATATAGTCTATTAACCATCCCATGGCATTTTCATCAGTTAAGAATACTAGGTCTATAACCATCCCTGTGCATTTCATCAGTTAAGAAATATAGGTCTATTAACCATCCCATGGCATTTCATCAGCTTAGAATATAGGTCTATTAACCATCCCATGGCATTTCATCAGTTAAGAATATAGGTCTATTAACCATCCCATGGCATTTCATTAGTTAAGAATATAGGTCTATTAACCATCCCATGGCATTTCATCAGTTAAGAATATAGGTCTATTAACCATCCCGTGGCATTTCATCAGTTAAGAATATAGGTCTATTAACCATCCCGTGGCATTTCATCAGTTAAGAATATAGGTCTATTAACCATCCCATGGCATTTCATCAGTTAAGAATATAGGTCTATTAACCATCCCATGGCATTTCATCAGTTCAGAATATAGGTCTATTAACCATGCCATGGCATTTCATCAGTTAAGATATAGGTCTAACACCATATGTCCAACGGCCCTTTGCTGGTATTGCTACTGATTTGTTTCCAAAAGAAAGTAGAAGCTCTATAACAAATGGGGTAAGCACACAAGGTATAGAGTGATCGTTCACACACCACACAGACAACCACATGAACATAGAATCAGAGTATTGTAGGAGTAAAGGACCTTCTTACATGCCTTGAGTCATGTTGGGTCTATGGTGCTTGCCCCATATTTGTAGAGAATAATTAGCACAAGATGTGAGCAGTATCACGCTGGCTGACTTTACCTCCTGAAACATTCCCTGGTACCAGGCTGTAGGCTGGGTCAACCAGGTTAAACATACATCCTGTCCTTGATGGGGAGTCAAACACATGACCTCTGTGCTGGCAGTTCAATACAGTATTATCTTCATCACACCATGTAAAGTGGTTAGCTCAGTATAGTATTATCTTCACCATATCATGTAAGATGGTTAGTTCATTACAGTATTATCTTCACATCATGAAAGATGGTTAGTTCAATACAGTATTATCTTCACCATATCATGTAAGATGGTTAGTTCAATACAGTATTATCTTCACCACATCATGTAAGATGGTTAGTTCAATACAGTATTATCTTCACATCATGAAAGGTGGTTAGTTAAATACAGTATTATCTTCACATCATGAAAGGTGGTTAGTTAAATACAGTATTATCTTCACCACATCACATAAGGTGGTTAGTTAAATACGATATCCACATAATATAAGGTTACACACAGTATAAAGTTACATACAGTATTATCTTCACCAGGTAGTAAAATGGCTGCCTGGGTAGCACAGTGGCTAGCATGCATGCCTATTAGCTTGGTGGTCATGGGTTCGAATGTGCATCAAGGCAGATTGTCTAAATTGATTTAGGCCCTTAGATCGAGCGAGCCTAAAGTGGAATCCAGGAAATCTCTGGGGTAGTAAAGGCAGCCGGCCAGATTCTGACACCGTCACCCATTGATTGCCGATTGGTCTGTACACATATTGGGCTAGCACCATATGCCCTGTACACTTCAAAGTGTGTGGGAAAGGTCCTTAATGTGTACTTATGTTACACAGTTATCCAACAGATGTGTACTTATGTTACACAGTTATCCAACAGACGTGTACTTATGTTACACAGTTATCCAACAGATGTGTACTTATGTTACACAGTTATCCAACAAACTAGGCCGTATTATGTACACTTAAAATACCGCAGATGCAGGAGACTTATGTTACACATTATCAAATGTGACTTATTACACAGTATCCAACATATATTAGTACACGGATAAACATTGTTAACATTCATCATCATATAGTAGACAGGGATAAACATTGGTTAACTCATCATCATATAGTAGACAGGGATAAACATTGGTTAACTCATCATCATATAGTAGACAGGATAAACATTGGTTAACTCATCATCATATACTAGACAGGAATAAACAATGGTTAACTCATCATCATATAGTAGACAGGGATAAACAATGGTTAACTCATCATCATATAGTAGATAGGAATAAACAATCGGTTAACTCATCATCATATAGTAGACAGGATAAACATGGTTACTCATCACATATAGTAGACAGGATAAACAGGTTAACTCATCATCATATAGTAGACAGGATAAACATTGTTAACCATCATCATATAGTAGAAGGATAACATGGTTAACTCATCATCATATAGTAGACAGGATAAACAATGGTTAACTCATCATCATATAGTAGACAGGAATAAACAATGGTTAACTCATCATCATATAGTAGACAGGGATAAACAATGGTTAACTCATCATCATATAGTAGATAGGAATAAACAACGGTTAACTCATCATCATATAGTAGATAGGAATAAACAATGGTTAACTCATCATCATATAGTAGACAGGATAAACATGGTTAACTCATCATCATATAGTAGACAGGGATAAACAATGGTTAACTCATCATCATATAGTAGACAGGGATAAACATTGGTTAACTCATCATCATATAGTAGACAGGGATAAACAATGGTTAACTCATCATCATATAGTAGACAGGGATAAACATTGGTTAACTCATCATCATATAGTAGACAGGGATAAACAATGGTTAACTCATCATCATATAGTAGACAGGGATAAACAATGTTAACTCATCATCATATAGTAGACAGGGATAAACAATGGTTAACTCATCATCATATAGTAGACAGGGATAAACAATGGTTAACTCATCATCATATAGTAGTAGACAGGGATAAACATTGGTTAACTCATCATCATATAGTAGTAGACAGGGATAAACATTGGTTAACTCATCATCATATAGTAGACAGGGATAAACAATGGTTAACTCATCATATAGTAGACAGCGATACACAATGATTAACTCATCATCATATAGTAGTAGACAGGGATAAGCATTGGTTAACACATCATCATATAGTAGACAGGGATAATTTTGGTTAACTCATCATCATATATTAGACAGGGATAAACATTGGTTAACTCATCATCATATAGTAGTAGACAGGGATAAAAAATTGGTTAACTCATCATCATATAGTAGCAGACAGGGATAAACATTGGTTAACTCATCATCATATAGTAGACAGGGATAAACTTGGTTAACTCATCATCATATAGTAGACAGGGATAATTTTGGTTAACTCATCATCATATAGTAGACAAGGATAAACAATGGTTAACTCATCATCATATAGTAGACAGGGATAAACAATGGTTAACTCATCATCATATAGTAGACAAGGATAAACAATGGTTAACTCATCATATAGTAGACAGGGATAAACAATGGTTAACTCATCATCATATAGTAGACAGGGATAAACATTGGTTAACTCATCATCATATAGTAGACAGGGATAAACATTGGTTAACTCATCATCATATAGTAGACAGGGATAAACAATAGTTAACACATCATCATATAGTAGACAGGGATAAACAATAGTTAACACATCATCATATAGTAGACAGGGATAAACATTTGTTAACTCATCATCATATAGTAGACAGGGATAAACAATAGTTAACACATCATCATATAGTAGACAGGGATAAACATTAGTTAACTCATCATCATATAGTAGACAGGGATAAACAATAGTTAACACATCATCATATAGTAGACAGGGATAAACATTGGTTAACTCATCATCATATAGTAGACAGGGATAAACATTTGTTAACTCATCATCATATAGTAGACAGGGATAAACATTGGTTAACTCATCATCATATAGTAGACAGGGATAAACATTGGTTAACTCATCATCATATAGTAGACAGGGATAAACATTGGTTAACTCATCATCATATAGTAGACAAGGATAAACAATGGTTAACTCATCATATAGTAGACAGGGATAAACAATGGTTAACTCATCATCATATAGTAGACAGGGATAAACAATGGTTAACTCATCATCATATAGTAGACAGGGATAAACATTGGTTAACTCATCATCATATAGTAGACAGGGATAAACATTGGTTAACTCATCATCATATAGTAGACAGGGATAAACATTTGTTAACTCATCATCATATAGTAGACAGGGATAAACATTGGTTAACTCATCATCATATAGTAGACAGGGATAAACAATGGTTAACTCATCATCATATAGTAGACAGGGATAAACATTGGTTAACTCATCATCATATAGTAGACAGGGATAAACATTTGTTAACTCATCATCATATAGTAGACAGGGATAAACATTGGTTAACTCATCATCATATAGTAGACAGGGCTAAATACTGGTTAACACATCATATAGTAGACAGGGATGAACATTGGTTAACTCATCATCATATAGTAGACAGGGATAAACATTGGTTAACTCATCATCATATAGTTGACAGGGATAAACACTGGTTAACTCATCATCATATAGTTGACAGGGATAAACACTGGTTATCTCATCATCATATAGTAGACAGGGATAAACATTGGTTAACACATCATTATATAGTAGACAGGGATAAACATTGGTTAACTCATCATTATTTAGTAGACAGGGATAAACATTGGTTAACTCATCATCATATAGTAGACAGGGATAAACATTGGTTAACTCATCATCATATAGTAGACATAGGCAAACAAATGTTAACACATGATGTAAGTGTCAGCTATGAAGTTGGATGATTATTGTGTAAACACAAGTGGTCCAAGAACAGGAACAGTTGGATATAGGTCAGTCAAGTCCTTTATCCCATGCTTAAGGCCCATTGGGTATATGGAGCTGGGCCCCTATTTGTATAGACCAAATGCCACCCAGTGGCTGATGTGGTCGGTGTCATGCTGGCCGCCTTTTCTTCCCAAAACATTTCCTGGTAGCCATTTTAGGCTGGGTCGACCTGGGAGTCCAGGTCAATTAAACAGTTGAAAACCAGCCTGAATCAGATTGAACCCAATAGCACCAGTACGGCAGGCCTGCATCTAGCCGTTGTGCTACTGAAGCTACAGTGTTAATCAGTCAATCAATCAATCAATCAATCAGTCATTCAATCAATCAATCAATCAATCAGGTGCCATCTCCACAATGAAGGTTGGCTGCAATGGATCTCCATCACTGTCTGTCTCTTGCTGTGACTGTACATTCTATCAGAGTGATGTTCGTCCATCTCTTGATCTTCCCACTTGTATTGTTGTCTGCCTCTTGCTCACTTGCCCTCATCTTTTCCCTCCAGTATGGTTTTTATAAGAGTGTTATGTCTTTTAACGTGACCAAAATATTTCATTTGCCTCATTTCTATTTCTTTTATCAACTATCTTTTCATTCCCAGTTTTTCTAGAACTTCTGTATTTGATTGTTTGTATTTCCATGAAATACGACATATTCGTCTGTATATCCACATATGCAGAGCTTCTATTCGACTTTCTTGTTGCTTGTTCAATGTTCAGGCTTCCACGCCATACAATACTGTTGAATATACATAACATTTGACAATTCTCATTTTTAATGCGTTGTTAATCTCTCTAGATAATACTGATTTCATGCTGTTGAAAGCATTTTTCGCCATTCCTATTCTCTTTTTGATTTCTACTTAACTTCTGCCATCATCATATGTTTTTATATGTCCAAGATAGGAGATGCTTGTTACTTGTTCAAGTATATCCCCATTTACTGTGATGTTCCATTGATGGCCTTTCCTTTCCACTGATAATTATCATAGTTTTTGGGTTTTGGATGTTAATATATAAGCCACATTCTGCACTATGCCTGTTTACTTGTTCCACTAGGTTTTGTAACTTAGTATCGTCAGCATACCTAAGATTGTTTATCATTCTTAAATTGATGTAAAGTCCAGGCAGTTTGATTTGTTTGAAAATTCTTTCCATGTATAGGTTGAATAGGCTTGGGGACAACACACATCCCTGCCCTACTCTTCTTTTTATCTCTATGGGCAACGAATAATTATTTCCACATCTAATAGCACGAGTTACTAATAAGCCTGATGTCTTTTCCATCTACTCCTATATCTTGGAGGCATGTGATTAGTTGTTCATGTTTTACTCTATCTAAAGCTTTCTTTTAGTCTATAAAACAAACATATATTTTTCTGAACTTCTATATATTTTTCAATTAACATCCTCAAACAGATTATTACTTCTCTGGTGCCGCTGTTTTTGCCGAACCCAAATTGTTCTTCAGCTACTTCCCCATCTATTTTATGTTGAATTCTTTCTTGTATGACCTTGAGTAGTATCTTAGTTATATGGCTCATTAAGCTAATAGTTCTGGCTTCTTGGGTAGTGTGATGAAAACAGATGTTTTCAAATCCTTGGGGATGAACCCAGTCTCATATATCATTACATAATTCTGTGATAGTATCAGTATCAAAGCTGGATAAGGATTTTATCATCTATATTGTTATCTTGTCAGGACTTGCAGCCTTTCCTTCTTTCATCTTTTTAATAGCCTTCTCTACTTCAGCCTTTAATATGTTTGGACCATCTTGAGTATTACACAATGTTTCTGCTGTCCCAGAATAAATCTTATGTGTACACTGTCCATCTTTTTATTATGTCGGTATTATCAATTATAATTTCTTAATTTTTATTTCCTATGATACAACCATTTCCTGTTATATTATTTTTCTTCTTTGTAAATCATTTGATATTTTCATGCAGTTCTTTCGAGTTGTGTTTTATTTCTAGATCCTCTATTTCTTTGCATTTTTTCTGCAACCACTCTTCTTTGGCAACTCTGCACGTGTGACATATTTCTCTGTGTATTAAAATATACTCTGAAGTGTTCTTTGCTTTTTTTTTCTTTGAGTCATTTTGCTCAAGATTTCATCAATTTTCCATAATTGCTTTTTCTCACTTATCTTCACTGGTAAGGTGGTGATTGCAATCTGTATACTGGTTTTTACACATTTCTATTTTGCATTAATTGTATTCTCAGGATTTTCACGTCTATATTGTTCCATACTTGCAACAATTAGCCTATCATATTTATTTGTTACTTCAACCAGGTATAGCTGACTTATGTCTGGTTGTGTCAATATCTATTTGAGGTGTCTTCAATATCCTTATTCCTGTGTCTTGAAGTGTTATTTGAAATTTTAAGACTACAGGATTGTGGTCATAGTTGATATCAGCACCACAGTATGTTGTGGTATTTTAAACATTGTTTTAAAATCCATTTCTAATCATAATGAAGTCAGTTTGGTTTCTCGTTCTATCTCCAGACTTTTCCCACGTATACAGTTTCGTAGGGTTTTGTTGGAAAAATGTGTTACAAACAATAAGATTGTTTTCTTTACAGAACTGTATTAGCCGGTCTCCTCTGTCATTTCTGTTTCCCATGGCTAAAATATATCCTTTTGTGAAATAAATACTGCGTAAGAGATAGACATGGAGAGAGAGAAAGAGAGATATGCAATTTAAAGGTTTAAATGACTGCTTAACAAATAATAGAGGCAACACCAACTGCCTTAGAATATCAGATGACATGTAAAGAAATGGAGGATCTTGATCTCGAATGCCTGCTCCAGGGCTGACAAATGAAGGAGAAGAATCCTAAGAAATGTGCTATCAAGACGTCTTCAGCAGAATCAACAGTGAGACATTTTAGCATGTTAAGATAATACAGGAAGGAATGAGCTGAAAATAGTGGTTTCCACACAGCACATATAATACAGGATGGAATAGACAGAAAACAGAGGTGTCCACACAGCACAAATGATACAGGATGGAATAGACTGAAAATAGAGGTGTGCATAACAGCAGACATTGCTGCTTGCTGACCGGCTGAACATTGTACAAGAGGAGGAAAAGCTGCTTATGTGGAGCAAAGTGAGAGTTGTTAAATAATAGGTTCATATGCTGTATTGAGCAGAAAGGCCATACATAGCTCAGACACATTGAATCAATAACAGCAATAAATGTAGGTGAGTAACTAACAAACTAATGAAAACCATTCTCACATCATTTGTACAATTGCGGTGTTGTGGGGAGGTTGAGAATTTCAAACCTCCTGCCCTAGAGCAGACGCCACTGTGTACAGGCTACATACACAAATGAAATGGGGTGCACAGGCTATATACACACATGCTATGAAATGTACAGGCTATATACACACATGATACGAAGTGTACAGGCTATATACACACATGATATGAAATGTACAGGCTATATACACACATGGTATGAAATGTACAGGCTATATACACACATGGTATGAAATGTACAGGCTATATACACACATGGTATGAAATGTACAGGCTATATACACACATGATATGAAATGTACAGGCTATATACACACATGGTATGCAGTGTACAGACTATATACACACATGGTATGAAATGTACAGACTATATACACAAATGGTATGAAATGTACAGACTATATACACACATGGTATGAAATGTACAGGCTATATACACACATGGTATGAAGTGTACAGACTATATACACACATGGTATGAAGTGTACAGACTATATACACACATGGTATGAAATGTACAGACTATATACACACATGGTATGAAATGTACAGGCTATATACACAAATGGTATGAAATGTACAGACTATATACACACATGGTATGAAGTGTACAGACTATATACACAAATGGTATGAAATGTACAGACTATATACACAAATGGTATGAAATGTACAGACTATATACACAAATGGTATGAAATGTACAGACTATATACACACATGGTATGAAATGTACAGGCTATATACACACATGATATGAAGTGTACAGGCTATATACACACATGGTATGAAGTGTACAGACTATATACACACATGGTATGAAGTGTACAGACTATATACACACATGGTATGAAATGTACAGACTATATACACAAATGGTATGAAATGTACAGGCTATATACACACATGATATGAAGTGTACAGGCTATATACACACATGGTATGAAGTGTACAGGCTATATACACACATGGTATGAAATGTACAGACTATATACACAAATGGTATGAAGTGTACAGACTATATACACACATGGTATGAAATGTACAGGCTATATACACTCATGGTATGAAATGTACAGACTATATACACACATGATATGAAATGTACAGGCTATATACACACATGGTATGAAATGTACAGGCTATATACACACATGGTATGAAATGTACAGGCTATATATACACATGGTATGAAATGTACAGGCTATATACACACATGGTATGAAATGTACAGGCTATATACACACATGGTATGAAATGTACAGGCTATATACACTCATGGTATGAAATGTACAGACTATATACACAAATGGTATGAAATGTACAGGCTATATACACACATGGTATGAAATGTACAGGCTATATACACACATGGTATGAAATGTACAGGCTATATACACTCATGGTATGAAATGTACAGGCTATATACACAAATGGTATGAAATGTACAGGCTATACACACACATGGTATGAAGTGTAAAGGCTATACACACATAATATGAAGTGTGCATGCTACATACACATATGTAATGGGTTATATAGCTACATGAACACATGTAATGTGCTACATAGCTACATACACACATGTAATGGGTTACATAGCTACATACACACATGTAATGGGTTACATAGCTACATACATACATGTAATGGATTACATAGCTACATACATACATGTAATGGGTTACATAGCTACATACACACATGTAATGGGTTACATAGCTACATACACACATGTAATGGGTTACATAGCTACATACATAGATGATAGAATGAGGGAAATTGATTATCTGTGACATTTGTCTAAAGCTATTAGTCCAATATATGTTAGGGTTCTCTCTCTCTCTCTCTCTCTCTCTCTCTCTCTCTCTCTCTCTCTCTCTCTCTCTCTCTCTCTCTCTCTCTCGCTCTCTCTCTGTCTCTCTCTCTCTCCCCCCTCTCTGTCTGTCTGTCTCTGTCTCTCTCTCTCTCTGTCTCTCTCCCTGTCTCTCCCTCTCTCTCTCTCCCCCTCTCTCTCCCCCCCCCCCCCCCCCCCCTATCCCCGACCCGACAGAAAACAATCCATCAACCTACCGAGGATTGTGAACTTGAATAAGTTGTGCACATTTAAAAGAATACAACAGATGCCAAATTAGCAGTTGTAAAAATGGCGGATGAAACGTCTGTCGTGACTAAGGGGCGAACACACAAATCTCGCCGCAGCTTTTAATGAGTTCATTTAATATTCTGCTCATCTAATCTGCGAAAAAAAAAGGAAATTCGAAGCCAGATTACCACAGTTGAGTGTAATGACGATATGCAGGCTGCGTGGCCTTTACAGGATGTTGCAGTCAACCCCAGCATTTATTTGAATGTTTGAGATTTTCTAGGCAATGGTAGTTCAGTATTTGCTATTGATATGGGTAGTAGATAGTCATCATCATCAAGTGCTTTGTCTACTGGCGTGGGCAACCATGCTTCTCCACATCTTACGATCTCCCACGGCATGGGTAACTTCGTGTGCTAACTCGCTTTCATGCTGTTACACAAGATTGTTAAGAATCTGTTCTGGCTGTCTACTTCTGTCTCTCTTTCCACAAATCTGTCCAGCTGTCACAACATGTTCCAGTTTTGTTTTCGCATAATGTGGTCAAACAATGAACACTGCCTCTTTCTGATGTTTGTCATAAGTTGTCTTTGCGACATAGCTTCCCTGAAAATGTCCAGATTTCTCATTTTGGTTTTCCAAGGAATTTTCGGGGGGGGGGGGGGGGGGGCGCTGAGTGGTCTCAAGGTATGGTGTCAGCCTCGAGTGCTGGAGATCCCAGGTTCAAGCCCCAGTGAGGGCCAGGATTTTTTCACGTGGACTTCTAGTAACAACATTTCCCCTGGTCTCTGGGTAGTGAGATCGGACGCCCGTGTGTATTGTTGCGCACGTAAAAAATCCATTGGCAGTTCGCAAGCTTTTGGCCACGGAGACCGGATATATATATATATATATATATATATATATATATATATATATATATATATATATATATATATATATATAATATGTGTGTGTGCGCGCGCGCGCGAGCACGTGATAAGACATGGAGATGGGATAGGAAAATGAAGATATGAGTTTGCAATGCGAGTGAGCCTTAATCAAATCCACCTCTCTCTCTCTCTCTCTCTCTCTCTCTCTCTCTCTCTCTCTCTCTCTCTCTCTCTCTCTCTCTGGCCGCCTAGTGGTTAGTTCGTTGTTTTACCGAGTCAATGGTCCGGGCTCAATCCCCTCACGTGGCATGATGTTTTCTTGCAGTCATGTGACAGGATTCTTTCTTGTAGTCACGTGAGAGATGTCTTTCTTGCAATCACGTGACGCAATTCTTTCTTGTAGTCAGGTGGCAGGATTCTTTGTAGCAATGACGTGGCATGATTCTTTCTCGCAATCAAGTGACGAAATTATTTCTTGCAGTCAGGTGACGTAATTCTTTATCGCTGTCACGTGACACGATTCTTTCTTGCAGTCACGTGGCATGATTCTTTGTTGCAGTCAGCACGGCTCTGGGGTTGACCCAGACTTATAAAATTGGTACCGGGTCATTTTCGGAATTTTCTGGGAATTGTCCGAGAAGGAAAGACCACGAAGAATAGAACTGGTCACCTTATCGCAGTGTCCCGTGGCATAAAACTTGTGAAGATCTAACAGTCGATGTTCCAGTTGTGAAGATCTAACAGTCGATGCTCCAGTTGTGAAGATCTAACAGTCTATGCTCCAGTTGTGAAGATCTAACAGTCGATGCTCCAGTTGTGAAGATCTAACAGTCAATGCTCCAGTTGTGAAGATCTAACAGTCGATGCTCCAGTTGTGAAGATCTAACAGTCGATGCTCCAGTTGTGAAGATCTAACAGTCGATGCTCCAGTTGTGAAGATCTAACAGCCGAT
The DNA here is from genome assembly GCA_014155875.1 of Cepaea nemoralis. Classification (NCBI taxonomy): domain Eukaryota; kingdom Metazoa; phylum Mollusca; class Gastropoda; order Stylommatophora; family Helicidae; genus Cepaea; species Cepaea nemoralis. The sequence goes on along the minus strand of JACEFZ010023290.1, from coordinate 393,034 downwards.
GCTCCAGATGTGAAGATCTAACAGTCGATGCTCCAGTTGTGAAGATCTTAACAGTCGATGCTCCAGTTGTGAAGATCTAACAACCATCATCATCATCATCTTCCACTTCTGCCGTCAACTTCGTGGGGAGGAATAATTTGCGTTCCAGCGCCCGGTGGGCGGCACTGGATAGTGTCATTCCGCGTGGTTGTACGTCTTTGATGTCGTCAGTCCATTTACTTCTTGGACGTCCTCTCGGTCTCGTCACAGATGATCTTTGATGTAAGGCCAGTGATGGTAGTTGCTGGTGTTGCATTCTAACGACATAGCCAAACCACTTGATCTTCTGTCTTACAATACATGTGGCACAAGGTGTTGATCCCAGTCTGTCTGATAACAGCATTTCTTACTCTGTCTCGGATTGTTAAGTTGGCAGCTCTCCTCGGGCATCTCATCTCGCAGGTGTTGATTTTGCGAAAGTGTGATTTGGATAAAGCCCGGGTTTGAGATTGGTAGCATAGGGTTGGTGTGAATATGCTGTTTGTTATCTGTCGTTTTGCGGACATGGGTATATTTGGATGTTTCAGTATGGGTGATAGTTGATATATATATATAGTTGCAACCAACCCCATTATATTTTGGCTGTTTTTTTTATTTACTAGACACACTTTGGTTCCCTCCGCGTCGGTAACTTACGGGGTATTGAGCCGGTCGCTCAGAAAGCAATGGCAAACTACTGAGCGTAATCTTGCCAAGAAATCAACAATCAGCTGAAAGATGCTGATGTTGACAGCGATGTCCTGTAAATGATATGCGAAAAAAAGACACACTTTACTTTCAGTAATTTGCCAGTACCTTAAAATGATATATATTCTTACAGAAGTCTGAGCATGAAGTGAATGATAACTGAAACAGACGTTAACAAAGTAGGAACACGTTGAGAACTACACCGTTCCATGGAGTGTGTCGTTTGCGTGTATTATCAACCGCTCTTATTTAGCTCTTATACGTGAAAGATCTGTAAAATAACACCATGGCGATGAATCACGTACGCTCTCCGAAGAAGGTATTCGACAGGGCGGGGAAGGAACTGCTTTTTTTTCTAATTCTGTACCTGTGATATTTTATTCAGTTTAAATGAATATTATGTTTCCCTAGTGAAAAGCTGGTTGCCCTAACCCAGGTTGTGCTGTGTTGTGTGTGTGTTGGCTTTAGTCTTGCCTTGCCTTAGTACTTTGGTCCAATCACGCTATCACGTACTGTTGTCTTAGAATGCTACCACTAAATGTTGTCTAATCATGCTACTATTTAAAGATGTTGTCACGCTAAGCTTAATTCCCCCTTCTCAATATGGTGTCCATACCACTACCACTGGCTCCATCACACTATCAGCAAACATGGTCTCTGTGTGCTGCCGCTTATATTGCCTCACCACGCTACTCTAAATGTTGCCTCCTCACACAACTCACCTAGTCTCTCTTCACGCTACCACTAATCTGATCAGTTATAATAAGAATTGTTTCGACACATCCATTTCACGCTACTATTAATTTGGTTTCATTACACGTCCATCATTGTTATTTCATCACGCTACCACTAGTATTGTCTCCTCACGCTACCGCTAGTATTCTCGCCTCACGCTACCGCTAGTATTGTCTCATCATGCTGCCACTAGTATTGTCTCATGACGCTACCACTAGTATTGTCTCATCACGCCACCACTAGTATTGACTCACTACGCCACCACTAGTATTGACTCATCACGCTACCACTAGCATTGTCTCATAACGCTACCACTAGTATTGTCTCATCACGCTACCACTAGTATAGTCTCGTCGCGCTACCACTAGTATTGTCTCATCACGCTACCACTAGTATTGTCTCATCATGCTATCACTAGTATTGTTTCATCACGCTACCACTAGTATTGCCTCATCACGCTACCACTAATATTGTCTCGTCGCGCTACAAATATTGACTCATCACGCTACCACTAGTATTGTCTCGTCGCGCTACACGTATTGACTCATCACGTCACCACTAGTATTGTCTCATCACGCTACCACTAGTATTGACTCATCACGCTACCACTAGTATTGTCTCATCACGCTACCACTAGTATTGTCTCGTCACGTTACAAGTATTGACTCCTCACGCTACTACTAGTATTGTCTCATCACGCTACCACTAATATTGTATCATGACGCTACCCCTAGTATTGTCTCATCATGCTACCACTAGTATTGTCTCATCACGCTACCACTAGTAATGTCTCATTATGCTACCACTAGTATTGTCTCATCACGCTACCACTAGTATTGTCTCGTCGCGCTACAAATATTGACTCATCACGCTACCAATAGTATTTTCTCGTCGCGCTAGAAGTATCGACTCATCACGCTACCACTAGTATTGTTTCATCACCTACCACTAGTATTGACTCATCACGCTACCACTAGTATTGCCTCCTCACGCTTTAAGTAGTCTCATCACGCTACCACTAGTACTGACTCATCACGCTACCACTAGTATTATCTCATCGCGCTTTAAGTAGTCTCATCACGCTACCACTAGTATTGACTCATCACGCTACCACTAGTATTGTCTCCTCGCGCTTTAAGTAGTCTCATCACGCTATCACTAGTATAGTTTCTTCACGCTACCACACGTGTTCTGTCATCACGCTATACGTGTTGACTCATGCTAACATTTATCACCACGCTAATATGGTCACACCACGCTAACATGGTCTCACCACGCTAATATGGTCTCATCACGCTAACATTGCCTGATCACGCTAACATTGTCTGATCACGCTAACATTGTCTGATCACGTTAAGATTGTCTCATCATGCAACCACAACCACTGCCCCGTCACTCCATCACCGATATCTCATTATTTTGTCTTGGTGTCATAATTCTTTCATAATCTCATGGCTCATCCATTGATGTCTCATCATTTTGTCTTGGTGTCATAATTCTTTCATTATCTCATGGCTCAGACAGTGATGTCTCATCATTGTGTCAGGTATCATCATTCTGTCATTGTCCCATCACTCAGTCACTGATGTCTAATCATTTTGTCATTGTGTCGTCATTCTATCATTGTCCCACCACTCAATCACTGATATCTCATCATTTTATCACAATGTCATTATTCTTTCATTTTCTGGTTATGTATTCACCAAAATCTCATCATTTTGTCATTGTCTCATAACTCAGTCGCGATGGCTAGTCGCGGTTTCACTAATCCTTCATCACGCTTACGTAAGTATTGTTTCACCACGCTATCATTAACATCTAATTACAATTATTGTTGCACAACGCTACCCATCCATCTATCATATGCCAAAACGATAGGCGTGGGCGGTCATGTTTTGCCATCTCACTCGATCACCAGAGTCGTGGATCAGCTCCGTGTTTCTGTCTCGACCATGCCACATGGCCAAGCCATCCAGGTATTTACTTCTTGGTCTTCCCCTTAGTCTTTTCCCTTCGATCTTGCCAGTTGTCACCAAGTTCTCCAATTCATTTCTTCTCATAACATGCCCACATAATTTTGACTGTCTGCGTCTAATGTCTCTAATCAGTTTACGATCTTAACTTGTTTCTTGTAGGACTTGTTCATTGGTTTTTCTGTCTATCCATGGTATTCTCTGCATTATCCTCAGAAACCACATTTCCATAGCCATCGTATGTTTTTCAGCTTGTCTGCTCATTGTCCTCGCTTCACATCCATATAAATGTACAGGTTCTATGTAGCTTGTTTTGTTGTTGTTGTTGTTGAAAATAAAGATCAATTCAATTCAATTCAATTCAACACTCTTTTTCTCGTTTCAGTTGATATCTTTTTATTGGTCTGTATCATCTTGCTAAATCAATCAATTAATCAATCATCTTGCTAAAGGCTACCTTTGCAGTGGCAATTCTTGTTCTAATCTCTTCAAGGCATCTACCATCAGATGTTATGACTGTTCCGAGATAGCTGTACTGATTCACTTGTTTTAAGAATATGCTATCATTAACATCTAATTACAAGTATTGGTGCACCACGCTATCATTATAGTCTCGTCGTTGTCCCAATAAACAAGCACACTAACTGACCACTGTCTCAATAAGCAAGCACACTAAGTGACCACTGTCCAGGTAAACAAGCACACTAAGTGACCACTAATGCGTTAGACAATCACACGGACTACTGTCCAGGTAAACAAGAAATATCCTACGACAAGAAGTGGCCATGGTATAGACCGTGGGTGTGGTTGATATACTATCCACAGATATTTTTTTGTTGGGGGGGGGGGGGGGGGGGGGTAAAACCCCACACCGTTCCTCAAACCCCCCCCCCCCCCCCCCCATTATACCATGACCCATACAATGTGCAATCTCAAAGAGAAGTTATATTAGCGTCCACCCCTGGCTCAGATTAATAATACTGTGACTGAGTCAGCCACAAATAGGATATTAATTCGAAGGTGATTGTTGTCCAAAGAGCGTAATGTCGAAGCATTTCTTGAACTGTCTTCTCAATTTATACGCATACGACTTGCTTTTAACTTAGATTAATACCGAAATCCAGTTAGAGTGGCTCCACTAGTTGAGTCTACACGTCTAAATGAGGTTAATAAACGGTACGTATCTGTTCCAGTATTTCTACTAATCGGTGTAATTTCACAATCCCGACTGACCGTTCCAGTATTTCTACTAATCGGTGTATTTTCACAGTCCCGACTGACCGTTCCAGTATTTCTATTAATCGGTGTGGTTTCACAATCCCGACTGACCGTTCCAGTATTTCTACTAATCGGTGCGATTTCACAATCCCGACTGTCCTTTCCAGTATTTCTACTAATCTGTGCGGTTTCACACTTCCAACTGATCGTTCCAGTATTTCTACTAATCGGTGCGGTTTCACACTCCCAACTGATCGTTCCAGTATTTCTACTAATCGGTGCGGTTTCACAATCCCGACTGACCGTTCCAGTATTTCTACTAATCGGTGCGGTTTCACAATCCCGACTGACCGTTCCAGTATTTCTACTAATCGGTGCGGTTTCACAATCCCGACTGGCCGTTCCAGTATTTCTACTAATCGGTGCGGTTTCACAATCCCCACTGGCCGTTCCAGTATTTCTACTAATCGGTGCAGTTTCACAATCCCGACTGACGGGGTTCGAAGTCAGCTACAGATCATTTGAGAGCAGATCGCTTTGCTTTGAATTTCACACAATGGTGTGAGCGCTGGCCGTTCAGAAGGCAATGGCAACCTATTGAACGTTGTGCACGTAATGTTCAATTTATAAGTGATTGTGAAATATGAAGGGCGTTTACTCACAGAAATGAGGTTTAAGTAGGCGATGTTTGAGCGCGCCTTACCGTGAGCAGACCCTCTCTCTGCTGCCGTGTCTAGGGCTGGAGTGAAGAACAAATGAACCGTGTTTGGCCATGTATAGTGTAACTGAGCCACAAGCGGTGCTGAGCTCGGTCCAAGATAGGCAATATACAGTAACTGATGAACGCTTGCTGCCTTGCATTGTGAAAGTGTTCAGTCATACTTAGTGTTCGTGGGTTGTCACTGTTCTGCGTTTTATGGATTTCTCGTCGTAAAATGAGTCAAGACATTTCCTGCTTACCTTCGAATGTATTGAAAGACGTGCTGACTGAAGATTTGTTCGAGAAACTCGTTAAGATTTCTCAGATCTTCTTATAGTCCATGCCTTGTGGCGCTGGTGTTCATGTCTGTCCACAGCCTTCTGTCTCTTATGCTGCGAAACATTTCTGATATAATTTCATAATATTATTTCTGATTTCTGATATTATAAATAATTACCAACAATGGTGACACAATGAACGAAATTAAAAGACGAATATCTATTGCTATTCAAAAACTAAAACAACTGGATAAATTGTAGCGTGGGACACATAGACCTACAAAAATTAGATATTTAAGAGCATGCATCTTTCCCATTGCAGCGTACTCCTGTGAGACCTGGACACTTACTAAACAAGCTGAACAGCGCATAAATGACTTTGAATATAAATGTGAATACAGAGAAGAACAAATTCATCCATACAACAAGAACTGAATATTGTAGAAGGTTGGCTACTAAAGGCGATAAAACAAAGAAAATGGAAATATTTTGGTCACTTGAAACGGCATGATAGTTTGGAGAGAACAATAATGGAGGAGTATGCTCGGGAAGAGAGGAAGAGAAAGGCCAAAGTGAAGATGGGTGCAGGATGTGTCGGGATGATCTCCGGATGGGTTTATCGGACGCGGGACATCTTGCCGAGAAGTTTTGTGAAAGGTGTTGATGGTAGTGAGGTTCTGTAAAGGGACATGCTACTATGAATGAATGAATGATATCATAAATGCCCTCAAATACCACCTTATAAATATGTTTAAAGATGTTTCACCTGAAGATTTGTCTTCAAATATAAGCCATGAATATACGTATAGATATGTTAGCTGAAGATGTATCAACAAATACCAATCTATATATATATATATATAATATATATATATATATATATATATATATATATATATATATATATATGTGTGTGTGTGTGTGTGTGTGTGTGTGTGTAAAAGGGGAGGGGGGATGAAATTGAAGTGTTCATCTATCATTTTTTTTAAAAATTCGCATATCCTGTACAGGACATCGCTGTCAACAGCAACATCTTTCAGCTGTCTGTTGATTTCTTTCATTGCTGGTAGTAAATTCTATCATTCTATCATTTCTATCATTGCTGGTAGCAAATTAAGAAGAGTTTATAAGGTTGCAGAGACAAATGTTGCGATGACCCTGGACTGCCAGAGTAACTACAACTATCCCTTGGAAGAGGTTAATAAAAGTAGACCATTAAACACAACTATAAGAAAGAGAGAAACATTGTTGTTTGCTTATATAATGAGAAGAGGGGCACTGGAGAACGCCCTGACGACGGGAAAGGGGGGGGGGGGAATCAGCGGCACAAGAGGGAGACCGAGAGAAATAATGCTGGATGATCTAGACCAGTGGTTCTCAACCAGTGGGGAATTCCCCCCCCCCCCCACCCAGGGGGAATTTTAGGGTTTTGCGGGGGGGGGGGGGAATTAAAATTATTTCAAGATCGCGTTAATACAATAACCGATTATTTGATATTGTTTTTCCCTCCATACTTTACAGTTATGTACTTCTCGCTCTTCTGAAATTCGTTTTATAACGTAAGTAGACCTGGAAATCACGTTTTATGTAGATGTCTAGACTTATTCTAGTATGTGTTATTAAATTTAGCTTCCATTTTTTAATGTATACTGTGTGCGGGGAGGGGTGAGGTTGTGAAATTTATAGGGAGGCAATACGAAAGAGTTGGTGGTGGGGGGGGGGGGGGTGGAGGGGTAATTCTGAACATATGTAAAGGGTTTTTCAGGGGCCAAAAAAAGGTTGAGAATCACGTCTAGACATGTTTGTGGAATGTCATAACTAGAATTAATCTAGAACAAGAAGGGCCAACATGTGTGGAAAGACACGAATGCCTACGCCATTGTGCAAGGGCCATAATGGTGGTGGTGGTGATGATCATTTCTATGTCGGCCTAGCTATTAGGGCCGAGGTTTAGGACACCTGTCTTTGCGAACGCTAGCCATAATTAGAAGCATGTGCCTTCTTTCCCCCCCACCCCCCCCCCCCCCCCCCCCCCCCCCCCCCCCCCCCCCCCCCCCCCCCCCCCCCCCAAAGAACACCCCCCCCCCCCCCCCCCCCCCCCCCTTTCCCGATTTTCAGAGAAAACCAATCTGATCGCGCTCAACACCCGTTCCTATTTTTGTAATAACAGGTTCATTTGTACGCTTTCCACAACATTCCCTGCCGTCCTTCAGCCATCCACCCTTCCGTCACTTGGCTGGTCTACTATTTTAACTATCGTTTCCCTTGCCTGTTTTCGGGAGTATTTATTTGCAAGCTCACACCATAAGTAGGACGGATACCTGTCAATCAGTGTCCCGTTGTTGTGCAAGGAGTGTTCCTACTTCCGCTGTGCCACACACATGGACGAACTTCCTCCTCTGACCGTTTGACCGTTGATGTGGTTTGTGGGACACTTGACCAGGATAAACCAGGCGGTCATGCTTGTCTTTGTTGATCTGTTCTTATTTTCACTCCAACTGTTATATCAATGACATCTCTCTCTCTCTTCTCTCTCCCTTTTCCTCTCTTCTCCCCTCTCCCCTCTCTTCTCTTCTCTCTCTTTCTCTCTCTCTCTCTCCTCTCGCTTTTCTCTTCTCTCGCTCCCCCTCTCGCTCTCTCCTCACACACTACACCCCCCTTTTAACCTATAAAGTTTGAAAAAATAACTACTGTTGCCCCCAAACCCATTTAAAATGCTGCTGCTACAAACTACTACTACTATACATTTACTACTACACACTACTACTACTACTACACTACTACTACTACAAATTAACACTATGACACTATACAAATACTACTACTACTACTACTACTACTACATGACGCTAAACTTTCCCCCCGCTGCGGGAACATCTGTGTTGTCTCAGGAACCTTTTTGAAGGGTTGTAGCACTCTCATCGGTCTCCACCACACTCGCACCTTCTCTCTTCTGCCTGCTAACCCCCACACTAGAGCGAACCACACGGATTGACATTTATGGCCCTGTAAGAAAAATTACCCCTCCCATTTTTCTCCTGTGTTAGTTAGCCAACGGCTGATTGTTTTTGCCGCACCCCTGTTTCTTTTATCAACGATGTTTGTTTGTTGGGGGAACATTATGCGAAGAAATAAACTAGAGAACTTGGTGACAACTGGCAAGACTGAGGGGAACCGAAAATTGGGAAGGCAGCGAAGTAAATATCTAGGCTTGTCCACAAGGCACGGTCGAGACAAGAACACAGAGCTGATCCACGACTCTGGTGATCGTGTGAGATGGCGAAATGTGACCGCCCTTATCGGCATGACACATGATGATGATAATGTTCCTGTACCCAGCATGCAACTTTCTGTGGCATCATTTTATCCACGTTTGATAGTGGCTTGACTGCAACAGAATCGGTGTCTGTGGTGTTCTTATTTGCATGATGCCTATCACCATTTTCACCGCTGCCATTACCGGTCCCTCCTCATCATTATTCCAGCCGGTTGGTAATGTTGGAACATAGCGCTAGAATTGCTGCCTTTGTCTGGCTTTGCGTTTCTCGACTTAGGTATTGTGTCTTCGACCTTTGTGTAATTCGCGCAATTGGTCGCATCCTGTCGTTAATAAAATGGCATCACGCCATTGTGTATGTTCAGTGCATGTTTGATATTTAAGAAAACAGCAGGCCACGTATTAAATCACGAATTTACCACAGGAACGGGGTCCCAAAACGGCTCACTAGAACAGATTAGACGCCCTTGGAGACCAACGACAATTTGTATCAGCAAAAACATATACGATGAAGTGAAGATATGAACCACCATTACTCTACAGCGTGAATACTTAAAACTAATATTATAAAATGAATACACGAAGTACTGCCTTGCAACACTATAAATACTTGAAACTATATTATAGAATGAATACAAGAAGTACTGCCTGACAACACTATAAATACTTGAAACTATATTATAGAATGAATACAAGAAGTACTGCCTGACAACACTATAAATACTTGAAACTATATTATAGAATGAATACACGATGTGCTACATGACAACGCTGTGAATACTTGAAACTATATTATAGAATGAATACAAGAAGTACTACATGACAACACTATAAATACTTGAAACTATATTATAGTATGAATACAAGAAGTTCTACATGACAACGCTGTGAATACATAAAACTATATTATAGTATGAATACAATACGTGCTACGTGACAACACTATAAATACATGAAACTATATTATAGAATGAATACACGAAGTACAACATGACAACACTATAAATACTTGAAACTATATTATAGAATGAATACAAGAAGTGCTACATGACAACGCTGTGAATACTTGAAACTATATTATAGAATGAATACAAGAAGTGCTACATGACAATGCTGTGAATACTTGAAACTATATTATAGAATGCATACAAGAAGTGCTACATCACAACGCTGTGAATACTTGAAACTATATTATAGAATGCATACAAGAAGTGCTACATGACAACGCTGTGAATACTTGAAACTATATTATAGAATGAATACAAGAAGTACTACATGACAACACTATAAATACTTGAAACTATATTATAGAATGAATACAAGAAGTGCTACATGACAACGCTGTGAATACTTGAAACTATATTATAGAATGCATACAAGAAGTGCTACATCACAACGCTGTGACTACATGAAACTATATTATAGAATGAATACAAGAAGTACTACATGACAACACTATAAATACTTGAAACTATATTATAGAATGAATACAAGAAGTGCTACATGACAACGCTGTGAATACTTGAAACTATATTATAGAATGCATACAAGAAGTGCTACATCACAACGCTGTGACTACATGAAACTATATTATAGAATGAATACAAGAAGTACTACATGACAACACTATAAATACTTGAAACTATATTATAGAATGCATACAAGAAGTGCTACATCACAACGCTGTGACTACATGAAACTATATTATAGAATGAATACAAGAAGTACTACATGACAACACTATAAATACTTGAAACTATATTATAGTATGCATACAAGAAGTGCTACATGACAACGCTGTGAATACTTGAAACTATATTATAGTATGAATACACAACCCAAGTTTGGATATATGAAACTATACTATTAAGTATAAATTCTACTGTGGGACAAGCATAAAAGGGGTGTTTGTTCATCTGAAGATGTCCGCTCCTCCTTCTCCCCTCCTCTTTTTTCGCGAATATCTGTCTCTATATTCTGGACACTCATGGTTCTTTTTCGTCATTCTGCAAATTGCACATACTCCTTCTGTCTGCGGCACATTGCACATATTCCCTCTGTCTGTGGCACATTGCACATATTCCCTCTGTCTGCGGCACATTGCACATATTCCCTCTGTCTGTGGCACATTGCACATATTCCCTCTGTCTGCGGCACATTGCACATATTCCCTCTGTCTGTGGCACATTGCTTCTATATGCGGTGAAGTACACATATTCCCTCTGTCTGCGGCACATTGCACACATGTTCCTTCTATGTGCGGTGAAGTGCACATATTCCCTCTGTCTGTGGCACATTGCACATATTCCCTCTGTCTGCGGCACATTGCACATATTCCCTCTGTCTGTGGCACATTGCTTCTATGTGCGATGAAGTGCACATATTCCCTCTGTCTGTGGCACATTGCACATATTCCCTCTGTCTGCGGCACATTGCACATATTCCCTCTGTCTGTGGCACATTGCTTCTATATGCGGTGAAGTACACATATTCCCTCTTCGGGGCGCACATTGCACCATGTTCCTTCTATGTGCAGGAAGCACATATTCCCCCTGTCTGCGCACATGCACACATTTTCCCTTTCTATGTCCCGTGAAGTCACATATTCCCTCTGTCTGCGGCACATTGCACATGTTTTTCATTCTAATGTAATTGAAAGACGTGCTAACTGAGATTTGTTTTCGAGAAACTCGTTTAAGATTTCTCAGATCTTCTTATATCCAATGCCCTTGTGGCGCTGGTGTTCATGTCTGTCCACAGCCTTCTGTCTCTTATGCTGCTAAACATTTTCTGATATAATTTTCATAATAGATTTTCTGATTTCTGATATTAATCAATAATTACCACACATGGTGACCCAATGAACGAAATTAAAAGACGAATATCTATTGCTATTCAAAACTAAAACAACTGGATAATTGTAGCGTGGGACAGAATTATTCTACAAAAATTAGATATTTAGAGCATGCAAATCTTTTCCCATTGCAGCGTACTCCTGTGAGACCTGGAACTTACTAAACAAGCTGAACAGCGCATAATGACTTTGAATATAACTCTGAATACAGAGAAGAACAAATTCATCCAATACACAAGAACTGAATATTGTAGAAGGTTGGCTACTAACTATAAAACAAAGAAAATGAAGATTTTGTCACTTGAACGGCATGATAGTTTGGAGAGAACAATCATGGAGGAGTATGCTCGGGAAAAGGGAAGAGAAAGGCCAAAGTGAAGATGGGTGCAGGATGTGTCGGGATGATATCCGGATGGGTTTTACGACGCGGGACATCTTGTCCGAGAAGTTTTTGTGAAAGGTGTTGATGGTACGAGGTTCTTGTAAGGGACATGCTACTGAATGAATTAATGAATGAATGATATATAAATTCACTCACATACCACGTTATAAATATGTTAAAGATGTTTCACCTGAAGATTTTTCTTCAAATATAGCCATGAATATACGTATAGATCATGTTAGCTGAAGATGTATCAACAAATACCAATCTATATATATATAATATATTTATATATATATTATATATATATATATATATATATATATATAATATATTATATAGTGTTGTGTGTGTGTGTGTTGTAAAAGGGGAGGGGGGATTGAAATTGAAGTGTTCTTCTATCATTTTTTTAAAATTCGCATATCCATGTACAGGACATCGAATGTCAACAGCAACAATCTTTCATCTTTCAGCTGTCTGTTGATTTCTTTCATTGCTGGTAGCAAATTCTATCATTCTATCATTTCTATCATTGCTGGTAGCAAATTAAGAGATTTTAAAGGTTCAGAGACAAATGTTGCGATGACCCTGGACTGCAGAGAACTACAACTATCGCCTTGGAAGATGTAATAAAAGTAGACCATGACATACACTTAGAGGAAAGTGAGTGGGGGGGGGGAGACAACATTTGTTGTTTGCTTATATACTGAAAGAGGCACTGGATAAAACGCCCTGACGACGGGAAAAAGTGGGGGGGGGGAGGGTCAGCGGAACAAGAGGGCAGACCGAGAGAATAATGCTGGATGATCTAGACCATGGTTCTCAACCATTGGGAACTTCCCCCCCCCCCCCCCAGTCCTCAACCAGTGGGGAATTACCCCCCCCACCCCCACCCAGGGGAATTTTAGGGTTTCTCCGGGGGGGGGGGGATTAAAATTTATTTCAATGATCGCGTTAATACATAACATTATTGATAGTGTTTTCCCTCCATACTTTAGCAGGGACTGTACTTCTCGCTACTTCTCGAAATTCGTTTTATAACGTAGTAGACCTGAAATCACGTTTTATGTGAGTGTCCTAGACTTATTCTAGTATGTGTTATTAATTAGCTTCCATTTTTATGTATACTGTGTAGGGGCGGGGCGACTTTAATAGGGAGTCAATACGAAAGAGGTGGGGGGGGGGGGAGGGGGTGACATTCTGAACATATAGTGAAGGGTTTCATGGGCCAAAAAAGGTTGAGAATCACTGATCTAGACGATGACTTGTGGAATGTCATAATAACTCGAAATTAATTTCTAGAACAAGAAAAGGAGGGAAGAAGTGGGAGGGTCCCGACATGTGTGGAAAGACACGAATTCCTACGACGCCATTGTGCCAAAAGGGCCGTAATGAATGGTGGTGGTTGGTATCATGGTGGTTAATGGTGGTGGTGGTGATGATCATTACTAGTGTCGGCCAGTAGCTACTTAGGGCCGAGGCATTTAGGAGACAAACCTGGTCTTAGGACACCTGTCTTTCACCTGTCTTTGCGAACGCTAGCCATAGATTATAAGCAGTGCCTTTCCCTTTTTTCTTTCCCCCTTTTTTTCCCCTTCCCTCTTGTGCCCTTTTTCCCCGCCCCCCCCCCCCCCCCCCCCCCCCCTTCCCCCCCCCCCCCCCCCCCCCCCACCCCCACACCCCCCCCCCCTCCCCCCCCTACCCCCCACCCAACCCCCCACCCCCCCACCCCCCCCCCCGCCACTATTTTCCAGAGAAAACCAATCTGATCGCCTCTCACACAAACACCCGTTCCTATTTTTGTACTAACCGTTCATTTTGTACGCTTCCTTTCCCACAACAGTCCCTTCCCGCCGTCCGTACACCCATCCACCCTTCCGTCACTTGGGCTGGTCTATCTAATTTTAACTATCGTTTCCCTTGCCTGTTTTCGGGAGTCTTTGATTTGCAAGACTCACACCATAAGTAGGGACGATACCTGTCAATCCGTTTCCCGTTTGTTGTGCAGGAGTGTTCCTTACTTACGCTGGTGCCACAACACATGGGACGAACTTCCTTCCTCTGACCGTTTTGAGACGTTGATGTGGTTTTGGGAGGACACTTGACCATGATAACATGCGTCATGCTTGTCTTTGTTGATCTGTTCTTATTTTTCACTCCAACTTTATATCAAACTGCATCTCTCTCCTCGTTCTCGTCTCTCCTTCAGTCTCCTTCTTCCGTCCTCTCCTCGTCTCTCTCACCTCCTCTCTCTCCGCTCCTGCCTCTCGCTCTCTCTCTTCTCTCTCCGCTCTCCTCCTCGTCTCCTCTCTCACACCACTCACCACACACACTCGTATAACGCGATCAGTTGAAAAAAATCACTACTACTGTTGCCACGCCACCACTGCAAAGCTGCTTTCTCCTAACACTAGCTACTACTACCACCCTACTACTCTACTAACACACCCCTACTACTACCACCACCTACTACTACTAACACTAATTACTACTACTGACTACTACAACTACTACTACTAACTACTACTCCACTACTACTCCTACTACTGGACGACGACTACTACTACTACTAACTACTACTACTACTACTACTACTAACACTATGACTACTACTACTTTATACTCTACTAATACTACTATACTACTACTAACTACTACTACTATACTAACCTACTACTACTACTACTTACATGCCGCTAAACTTTTCCAAAAACATTTCCACCTTTCCATTTCCACCGCTGCTGTTAACATCTGTGTTGATCTCAGGTAACCTATGACACGGTGTACCTCTCCTTCATCCTCATCATTTCTCATCGGTCCCACACCACACTTCGCACCTTCCTCTCTATCGCACCTTCTCTCTTCTTCTTTCTGCCTGCTACCTATAAACAACCCCCAACCACGCCCCACACTATAGCGAACCAAACGGAATTGACATTTATGGCGATGGGCCCTGTAAAAGACAAATATATCCATACCATGTTCTCCTGTGTTAGTTAGCCAACGGCTGATTGTTTTTGCCGCACCCCTGTTTCTTTTATCAATGATGTTTGTTTGTTGGGGGAACATTATGCGAAGAAATAAACTAGAGAACTTGGTGACAACTGGCAAGACTGAGGGGAACCGAAATTTGGGAAGGCAGCGAAGTAAATATCTAGGCTTGTCCACAAGGCACTGCGGTCCGAGACGGAAAACACAGAGCTGATCCACGACTCTGGTGATCGTGTGAGATGGCGAAATGTGACCGCCCTTATCGGCATGACACATGATGATGATAATGTTCCTGTACCCAGCATGCAACTTTCTGTGGCATCATTTTATCCACGTTTGATAGTGGCTTGACTGCAACAGAATCGGTGTCCGGTGTGTTTCTTATATTTTGCATGATGCCTTCACATTTTCAATTTCCATTCCTTCACCCGCTGCCATTACCCGGTCCCAGTCCGCCTCCTCATTTATTATCCAGCTTGGTAAAGTTGGAACATGCGCTAGAATGGCTGCTTTGTCTGGCTTTTTGCGTTTCTTTTCTCGACTGGTATTTGTCCTTCGACCTTTGTGTAATTCGCGCAATTGGTCGCATCCTGCCTGTCCGTTAATAAATTGGCATCACGGCCATGTGTATGTTCAGTGCCCTGTTTTATATTTAAAAAACAGCAGGCCAAAAACCCCCGTATTTAAAATCACGAATTTATACCCCCACAGGACCGGGGTCCCCGAAAACGGCTCACTTCGAACATATTAGAAAGCCCTTGTATCACCAACGAGACAATATTTGTATCAGCAAAAACATATACGATGAATGAAGATATGGAACCAACCAGTACTCTACATACAAAGCGTGAATACTTAAAAACTAATTTTATAAAATGAAAAAAAATACACGGAGTACTGCCTTGCAACCCTATAATACTTGAAAAAACTATATTTATATCTGATACAGGAAGTGTAACTGCCCCTTGTACAACACTTAAATACTTGAAACTATTTATAAATGAATACAAGAAGTACTGCTGACAACGCTAATAATACTTGAAACTTGATTGATGAACTGATACACGATGTGCTACACATGACGAGGAAACACGCTGTGAAATACTTGACACTCTATTTAATATTATAAATATAATTTTTATATAATTAAATATAAATTAAATTATAATGATAATTAATAAATATAATATAGATAAGATAAAAACAAAAATATTAAATAGAAATAATAAAATAATTAAAATTATCTTATATTAACATCGAGAAATCCAACAAAATAAATTTTCTTTTTAATATACTATACTTATCAATTTGAATACTCAAATTAAAAAATTAATAAAAAATAAATTAACTCATATAAAAATTAAATAATCCGATAGAAAAAAACATAAGAAAAAAAACCCAAACACACACAATAATAAATAACCTCGAACTAAAAAGCAACTACCATATAAATATAACAACATTAGAAAAAGATGATACAAGAAGTACTCCCATGACAACACTATAAATATTGCACTCTTTTATAGTCTGACTACACTAATTCTAAGCATGACCACGCTGTGACCGAATACCATACACTATAGATAGTATGGTATGTATACAATACGTGCACGTGGCAACACTAAAGTACATGAAACTATATTTAAAATGAATACACGAATTACAAAAACTGCAACACTATAAATACTTTGAAACCTATATTATAGAATGAATTACAATAAGTGCTCCATGACAAACGCTGTGAATTACTTGAAACCTATATTATAGAAGAATGAATACAAGACGTGCTAACATGACAACGCTGTGAATACTTGAAACTATATTAAGAATGCATACAAGAAGGCTACATCACAACGCTGTGAATCCTTGAAAACTATATTTAGAATGCTCCAAGAAGGGCTACATGACAAAACGCTGTGAATACTTGAAACTATAATTAGAGAATGAATACGAAGAGTACTAGTACTATCGATGACAACACTAGATAATACTTGTGAAACACTTATATTAAAAATGAATACAAGAAGTGCACATGACAACGATGTGAAATGACTTGAAACCTATATTATAGAATCATACATGGAGTGCTACAACATCAAAACTCTGTGGACTACATGAAACTAATATTATAGAATGAATACAAGAAGTTATCTACATGACACAACGATAAATAAACTTGAAACTATATTATAGATGAAATACAGAAGTGCTACATGACAACGCTGGTGAAACCTGAAAACTATATAAATTAAAGAATGCATACAAGAAGTGGCTACATATCATCACACACCACAACGCTGTGACTAAATGAAACTATATTATAGAATGAATACATAAGTACTACATTACACCACACATAAATACGTGAAACCTATATTATAGTTGGCCATACCAGAAGTGCTACATGACAACGCTGTGATACTTGAAACTATATTATAGTTGAATATACACGAGCCCCTACTCAACCCAAGTTTGGATATATGAAAACTATCTATTAAGTATAAATTCTCCTACTGTGGGACAACTAAATGGGTGATTGTTCAATGCTGAAGATGTCCGCTCCTCCTCCTCCTTTCCCCTCCCTTTTTTTTTTTTTTCGCGAATATCTGTCCTCTATATTCTGGACACATCATGGTTTCTTTTTTCGTCATTCTGGCAAATTGCAACATATTCCTCTGTCTGTGGCACATTGCTTCCTATATGCGGTTTATGCGTTGAAGTGCACATATTCCCTCTGTCTGCTGCGGCACATTGCAACACTGTTCCTTTCTATGTGCATTGAAGTACGCCATATTCCCTCTGTCTTTTCTCGGCCATTGCACACATTTCCTTCTATTGTCAGTGAGTACGCATATTCCCTCTGTCTTCGGCACATTGCACACCATGTTCCTTCTTGTGCAGTGAAGAAGTACTCATATTCCCTCTGTCTTTGTCCTTCGGCCATTCACCAGTGTTCCATTCTAATGGTGCGGTGAAGTGCACATATTCCCTCTGTTCTGCGGCACATTGCACACATGTTCCTTCTATGTGCCGGTGAAGTGCACATATTCCCTCTGTCTGCGGCACATTGCACACATGTTCCTTCTATGTGCAGGTGAAGTGCACATATTCCCTCTGTCTGCTGGCACATTGCACACATGTTCCTTCTATGTGCGGTGAAGTGCACATATTCCCTCTGTCTGCGGCACATTGCACACATGTTCCTTCTATGTGCGGTGAAGTGCACATATTCCCTCTGTCTGCGGCACATTGCACACATGTTCCTTCTATGTGCGGTGAAGTGCACATATTCCCTCTGTCTGCGGCACATTGCACACATGTTCCTTCTGCAAGGCTGGTCGTAATTTGGAAGTGACTTGTTTGAACCTCGGTGCACTTGTAACTTTCACTTGTTCTGCTATCTGTTGTGTCCTCTGATTGAGTGCCAACCAGTATCCGTTAAATTACTTAGCAGTTGTAGTAAATCACCGACATTAACACCGGTGTAGAATATACAAAAGTAGCCCAGATTGTTAACAATTTAACATATGAAGAGAGGCGAGTGGCTGCCATTCTCCCATTATCGACAAGCAAACTTACAAAAAAGAACACCCACATGCAAGCCGACCATATTCTTGGCCATTGCATTCTTTGTGTGTTCTCTAGCTTTGAACTCAAGCGTAGTCCATACACATGCTAGCTACTACTTCTAGTGCACTGGTCTGATCTTTCACACAAGATAACCTCTGTGTATGGCGCAAAATATCCTGTCCCGGAACTGTGTGTGATGACTTATTACACGATTTCAACCTGCCCCCTTTTATTATAAGTGGCTCATAAAATGTAAATGTTACAAATAGAGTGTGTTGAGATCCTGAAGAAAACAGGCAGGCGCGCGCGCGCGCACACACACACACATGCGCACACACATGCGTACACACATACAGAGAGAGAGAGCGAGAGAGAGAGAGAGAGAGAGAGAGAGAGAGAGAGAGAGAGAGAGAGAGAGAGAAACCCCAGCCAGACGATATTGGCGTACCCCTGGTCCCACTAATACCATTTATGACAAGGTTCTTTAAGTGGACATTTAGTTTGTTACCGTCAACTATTTTCACCACAGTAACTAACATATGATGTAACGTAAACAGCACGCTGGTGCGACACGTTAACGCCAGACGAGAAATGGGAAGGCGACGATACAAGATGGCAGATAGTTGCAAGAGATGGACTAACAGCACTCTGTTAGTGTACCATTAGAACAAGTTACGTGTTGGGGATTGATTTAACTACCATTCATTGTGAAGGCCACACTGAATCCATTGATTGATTGTTACCGTCACTGTGATCAGTAATATGCTACTATCCTCTTTGTGAGATATAGTCTGTATTATATTCGTTGTTTCACCAGCAGGATCGTACCCTGTCATATTTGCTATGTTCCTTCTTCCTTGTTCACTTGTAAACGCTCAATATATATGGATGCAAAGAAAGTAGCTGGCAACCTAAGCTTGTTGACATCTCCATACAGCTTGTTTTCAAATGGAGCGGGTGTAGGCCGACATATCTTTCTTTGTTGTGCATATGATTGGACATTCCCTGCAACAGATGTTGAGATGCCATTTTACCAGTTCCAGAGTCACATACGTGAATGATCTCCTGTCTTTAGTTGATTAAATATGTGATTATCAGCCTATTATGTTATGTTTGATAAGATCGTATACTGGCGCACTCATTTCCAGAGGTTCACATCCAGATCTCATAAATTAGTAATGTCCTTGCAATTATAATCAATTATATCTCCTTCGATAACATCAGCTGAAAGATTCGTGACAAATAGTAAAGATTCAACAACACAATAATAAATGATATAACACGGCAGTTGTAATGACATTCATATCCTCTGCGTCACACGAAGTCACAGTGATGTATGTTCCTGTTTGACATTGACTGTCAGTGTCAGAGTTACACATGGGGGTGTTCCACAAGTCAACAGACAAGTCATCCCATGACTTCATAGTGGTTGGTTTGCTGTTTACCAAAGCCCGATGGCTGTTCCATTGTATGTGTATAGGAGTAATCTGGTCGGTTCATTCGCTAACTTTCAACCACGTTTCGGGGATGGTCTTGTCCAATTCGTCCGGCCCGATCTCTTGTGCTTTGCCGCTTTGACTTTACAACTGATGTCGTTTAATGAGATTGTAATCCCAGGTAAAGCACAGGATTTCTATCTGTCGGAGGTAAAATAAATAATTCCAAGCCGGAACACCGTGTGGCGACTGTTTGAGCAAACCGTCATTATATCCTCGGCCCCAGAAAATCTCGCCGTCATCCATGAGATTAGTATTTAGGGCTGTAAAGGCATTTTAGTTTCATTTTATGAATCATCCTGGCAGCTATCATTTCAGGATCTATGACTCTGAAAGTTAAATACTGACCATCTATTCTTGACTATCTTACATTGTGGGATATATGAAAAGTTAAATCTTAATGTGTATCCCTGACTGATATTTCTGGACACATGGCCTGCACTTTAAATCGTCAACGTGTATACTTGACTATGTGTCTTATATTGTTATTTCGTTCATTCGTGTATACTTGACTATGTGTCTTATATTGTTATTTCGTTCATTCGTGTATACTTGACTATGTGTCTTATATTGTTATTTCGTTCATTCGTGTATACTTGACTGTGTGTCTTATATTGTTATTTCGTTCATTCGTGTATACTTGACTGTGTGTCTGATATTGTTATTTCGTTCATTCGTGTATACTTGACTGTGTGTCTGATATTGTTATTTCGTTCATTCGTGTATACTTGACTATGTGTCTTATATTGTTATTTCGTTCATTCGTGTATACTTGACTATGTGTCTGATATTGTTATTTCGTTCATTCGTGTATACTTGACTATGTGTCTGATATTGTTATTTCGTTCATTCGTGTATACTTGACTGTGTGTCTTATATTGTTATTTCGTTCATTCGTGTATACTTGACTATGTATCTTATATTGTTATTTCGTTCATTCGTGTATACTTGACTATGTGTCTTATATTGTTATTTCGTTCATTCGTGTATACTTGACTATGTGCCTTATATTGACTATGTGTCTGATATTGTTATTTCGTTCATTCGTGTATACTTGACTATGTGTCTTATATTGACTGTATGTCTTATATTGTTATTTCGTTTATTCGTGTTTACTTGACTGTGTGTCTTATATTGTTATTTCGTTCATTCGTGTATACTTGACTATATGTCTTATATTATTTCATTCATTCTTGTATACTTGACTATGTGTCTTATATTGACTATGTGTCTTATATTGACTGTGTGTCTTATATTGACTGTGTGTCTTATATTGACTATGTGCCTTATATTGACTATGTGTCTTATATTGTTATTTCGTTCATTCGTGTATACTTGACTATGTGTCTTATATTGACTGTATGTCTTATATTGTTATTTCGTTCATTCGTGTTTACTTGACTGTGTGTCTTATATTGTTATTTCGTTCATTCGTGTATACTTGACTATATGTCTTATATTATTTCATTCATTCTTGTATACTTGACTATGTGTCTTATATTGACTATGTGCCTTATATTGACTGTATGTCTTATATTGTTATTTCGTTCATTCGTGTTTACTTGACTGTGTGTCTTATATTGTTATTTCGTTCATTCGTGTATACTTGACTATATGTCTTATATTGTTATTTCGTTCATTCGTGTATACTTGACTATATGTCTTATATTATTTCATTCATTCTTGTATACTTGACTATGTGTCTTATATTGACTATGTGTCTTATATTGACTGTGTGTCTTATATTGACTGTGTGTCTTATATTGACTATGTGTCTTATATTGACTATGTGTCTTATATTGACTGTGTGTCTTATATTGACTGTGTGTCTTATATTGACTATGTGTCTTATATTGACTATGTGTCTTATATTGACTATGTGTCTTATATTGACTATGTGTCTTATATTGACTATGTGTCTTATATTGACTATGTGTCTTATATTGTTATTTCGTTCATTCCTCACACCAATCAGTTGGACTTCAACGTTGACTTTTCGTTCAGAAAGTAATGGCAAACTACTGCCCGTCAAATTGCCTAGAATGTCCGCCCGGGTTGATTGCAAGGTCCTGCAAAGGACATGCAGCAATAACACAATTAAATTGTATTATATTGCTATGATGGTATTACCTGTATTGTATTGCTATGATGGTATTACCTATATTATATTGCTATGATGGTATTACCTATATTATATTGCTATGATGGTAGTACCTATATTATATTACTATGATGGTATTACCTATATTATATTGCTATGATGGTATTACCTATATTATATTGCTATGATGGTATTAACTATATTATATTGCTATGATGGTATTCTTCTTATCCTTCAGCATTCCGAGCCATTGAGGTTCTATGCTGCAGATGCAATCCGTCTCCATTCGTCTCTCTGGTTGACCTTCTCTTGCCAGTCGCTGATTCCAAGTGCTTGTAGGTCTGTTTGTATATTATCTCTCCACCGTCTTCTTGGTCTACCTCGGGGTCTACGGTCATTTATTTCCTGAGTGTAAGCGAGTTTTGTTTCCCTATTATCTTCCATTCTTTTCTATATGCCCCAGCCATGCTGTCTATTAGCCCACATGATACCAGTGATTAGAGCGGGGACTTAAACAAATCATAATGTCTTTGTTGATTCTTCTTTCCAACTCTCCACTTTTGTTTCCTAATGGGCCCCAAGATGCGTCTTAAGACTTTGTTCTCGAAGGTTTGTAGCAAGGCTTCGTCTCTTTTAGTTGTACTCCAGGTTTCAGAGCCATACAGCACAACTGGTCTAATCAGTGTTTTGTATATTGTGATCTTGGTGTTACGAGATAGCGCATTTGATTTTAGCAGATATTGTAGTAAAAAAAAATGTTTGCATAATCTTTACAGGACATTGCTGTCAACATCAGCATCTTTCAAGCTGATTGTCGATTTCTTGGCAAGATTACGCTCAGTAGTTTTGCCATTGCTTCTTCGTTTCGGTCTGAGCTGGCCGGCTTATACCCCGTAAGTTACCGACGCGATTCGAATCACTGCTGATTCTCACCGTCGTCACGTTACTTACGAGAGTATACGAGATTACGGAGAAAAGTCGCTAACCTCTAGGCCAGGAAGCCGACAAATATTGTAGTGCATAGTATACTTCCAGAGTTGATTCTTGCTTGTATTTCTTCCCTTATTATGTCGGAGCAGTTGAAGATTGTACCCAGGTACTTGCATGTTTTCCGTTCTTTTAATGGTCATATTATCTATTTGTATGTGGTCAGAGTTTTTAGCCGTGCCTTCTCTTGAAATTACCATATTTTATGTCTTTCTTGGTTGATAACCAGCCCCTTTGTTGAGCTTTTTCCTTTAAGTGAGTCAATATTTCCATGTCTTTTGTTTCATTTCCCCCCTATAATATCTATATCATCTGCATAACCAAGCAGCTTGGATGTTCCTCCAATAGCACATTCCTCCTTCCTCCTTTTACCTTCCTTACAACTTTCTCTAGAGCCAGATTGAAAAGGAGCGGCGATAGTGCATCACCCTGTTTCAAGCCAGATGTTATTTGGAAAGGTTCTGATTTTCCGAATTCGAGGCTTATTTATCTGTTTCGTAACAAATAGTGTTTTTGTTAACCCACGCGCTTCAACCCCTAACCTGGAGGACAAGGGTTTTTCTCTTTGTCTGTTCTCTACCCTTTGCCTGTCCGGCTTGGGAGCTCTGCTGTAGCTACGCTACCGCCGGCATAACTCTCAGGGTCGTTGAGAAACTCAAACTCCCCCACCACGCCAAGGTGGAAACACCATCGGGGGAGATGATGGTATTATCTGTATTATATTGCTATGATGGTATTACCTTTATTATATTACTATGATGGTATTACCTGTATTGCTATGATGGTATGTATACCTGTCAATTCGCATAGTTCACTTGTGCACGACTTGAAGAAGTGGCACTGTGATGATCTGCTGCGCCTATCCTGTAGTCCACAGCACACTCATTCCAAGGGTAATTATGAGCTCTGCACTTGAAGAATGCAAGACGTGAGTGATGATTGGTTTACCCCTCCGCCTCGAAAAATACATCTAAGGCTATTTCAGCCTCATTAGGAGACTACATTTGTCATCGACAGGCTTCGTGTCACCAGAGACTGTGGTAGTTCCTCCATGGAATCAAGGCGGGGGCTTCCATTCGTTAGACTAGTGTCTGCCCAGATGCCCCGCGTGAAGCTGACTAGCGGACCTGGTCAGTGTGAACTCCGACTCGATCGGACTTCCGGTCACGAGGAGGATAGGTAGTGAATCGGTTAGGGCCTCTTGAGTGTTTATGCTCGTGGCCACGGTTTGCATTCGCATTTTTCCTCATGTTGGACTGGTAGTTTTTTGTTTTCGTCGCCCTGCTACTGAGTTGAGTGCGTGGCGCGACGCTGTGAGCTGTGAATTTCGTGTGAAATGCTTTTAAATCTGCCCGAGTTTGTGAGCGTGAACTGCATGTTCAGTGCAATGGTGGCTGGCTATATCCCATAATTGACCGGTTTTTGAACTTTATACAGAAATATTTGTGTCAGGTCTTAGTCAGATATGACTGAGCTACCGTATAACAGTATACGGTACTACCTGCTTTCTGTTAGCGCCGAACGTTGGCGCGCTTACCAAACCCGACACCCCACATTGTGCCAACGGCTTCGGGCGGAAGAGCGCAATTGGGAGTTTACTGCCCCCGGCATATTCTGCACACAGATAAAGTAAAGATTCACACACACAATATATATAGGTGCGTACAGTAACTGAATCTTTAACAAAGGCATTATATAACACCTGAACACTCTACCAGGCATAAGTCAAGTAAAGCGAAGTTCTTCCCTGAATTGGGAGTGAACCAAAGTTGAAGATAGATTGACCTCTGCAGACACAGTACAGAATTTACAGAGACATCATACTCTTCAAAAGAAGATGAAGTAGTGATCACAGCATGATAAGAATGGGATGAGAACTGTAAGCATAGGAATATAGGGCATTGGTATAGACGTTCAAATCTCAGGCCGGCTTTCTTACAGAAGTAATGATGCCGTAGCAAAGCCCTCCGAAATACATACATGACATGTAGTATGACTTTTCATATCAAACAAAGATTGTATTAAATAGTTAACACAAATCTTATCATTCAAAAAAACATAAGTATGCTCACCAATGCAACATAGAGGCGAAAATAGCCCCCCCCCAAAAAGGGGCTACACCCTCCCGGGAAAAAAAACACGTCTACATGGTTCGAACTGCTAGACTCAAGTGAATATGGCTGGTCCCTCCTGGAAGTTTTACCAGATTATTCCAGGCTATTCTGAGCTATGGGCACATTCCTTGCCTCTATCTGAGTGCTGGCATTCCTTCCCATAAAAGGTAGTGCCTGTCTCTCACACATGAAATCAGTCGTTCCAAGAACCGCTATTAATAATCGTCTGTAAGCTGGTGCGACTGGAGACAGTATGTCACAAATACCAGGAATGTTTTCTATCATCTCAGGCAGTTGCTGCTGTCTCCAAGCTGGGAACTTGTCTGCATTGTAAATGGGTTTGACTGTTGATATGTTAAGTATGGGATCTGCCCTAATCTTTCGTTTTGCAGTTTCTACAAAGTTGCTACGCTTCAGTCTTCCCTTTCCAAAACCACTAAACCTTTTATACATAGGGTGGTCTGTCAATCTTCTAAATTTTTCAGCTTGTTGCTGGGCTCTGCTATCTCTTCTATCCTGCATTGGTTGTAAACAAGTGATCTTTTCTAATTCATTAATAGGCGTTGTCTTCAGGCTTCCAGTTATGATTCGCATTCCTTGATTTTGGACTCTATTTATTTTGTTAAAGTTTGACTTAGCTGCTGTTGCCCAAGCTGCAATGCCATATTCCAGTACTGGCCTCACCCGTCCAGTATATAACTTCTTGAGAACTTTCTCATCTGCTCCCCACGTTGTACCAGCAAGCTTTTTCATGATTGCCATTCTTTGCCTTGCTCTTGTTCGATTTTTCTCAACCTGTGTCTTCCATGTCAGGCGACGATCAAAGGTGACTCCTAGATAGTTTGGATTTTCTTCATGGCGCAACATTTTTCCATTCAATACCAGCTTAGGTTGCTGAGTTTTAGTTGAGAGGGAGAACACTGTGCATGTTGTTTTCTCCTCACTTATCTTCACTAGCCATGATTTTGACCAGTCCTCTAGCGCTAGTAGGGCTTGCTGTATTCTGCTGTTAGCTGTACTAATATATTCTTCAGATGTCCATATGGCTAGGTCATCTGCAAAGGATGATGTGTGTACTCTGGCTGGAAAATTTTCCGTGATGTCGTTTATATATGCTAGGAATAATGTTGGTGAAAGAACTCCTCCTTGGGGGACACCTTGCTCCAACAGCATCATTTTGCTGGTTTGTCCTTGTACTTTTGTCCTGGCAGTTCTGTTCTCAAGGTAGTGGCTGATCCATTTGTACATTTTCCCACAAACATGCATTTTTTGCAGTTTTACTTTCAGTCCTTCCTTCCATACTTTATCAAATGCTTTTTCTAAATCTATCCAGACTGCTAGTGTGTGCTTTTTCTCTTGGAAGGCATCCTCTATTTCCTGAGCTATATAGGTTATTTGATCTTCAGTGGATCTGTACTTTCTGAATCCTGCTTGGTGTGGTGTTAAGAGTTGGTTTTCTTCCAGATGCCATGTTAGCCTGCCATTGATAATGCGTTCCATTAATTTTCCTACACAGCTAAGAAGACTGATAGGTCGATAGCCATTTGGTTCTTCCAGGTCTTTTCCTTTCTTTGGGACTGGTATTAGTATAGCTTCCTTCCATGCCTGTGGGACTATTCCCCTCTTCCAGCTGTAATTTAGGACTGCTAGTAGTTTCTTTTTTGCCTTAGTGCCTAGTCCTATTAGCATTTCATTTGTGATTCCATCCTTTCCTGGTGATGTCTTCTTTTTTAGGGTATTCATTGCCTGTTCCATTTCTTCCATTGTTAGATTTGCCATCATATATTCTGCTGCTGTCTCTGTATATCTATGATGTATCTGTTTATCTTTGATTGCTTTCTTCTGTTCGGCTGTAATATCAATGTGGTTTGCACTGGCATAGTGTTTCATTAGTGCATTTGCTGCCTTTTTTCCTGTAAGCAAGGCATTTCCTTGTTTAATTGTTATTTGTTTGTTTCTAGGTCCTTCATTGTTCATGGCTTTCACTAGTTTCCATAGTTTGTTTCCATCCCTGTCAAAATTCAGGTTTTCTGTTTTTTTCCTCCAACAATCTCTTGTTGTTTGATTTACTGTTCTTTTATATTTTGCTGAGATGGCTTTGAGAGAGATGTTCGCTTCAGTTGTTTGTTCTCTCTCTGCGGTCTTCCTAGCATCTTCAACTTTGTCCTCCAAAATTTGTAGTTCCTCAGTCCAGTATGGTTTGTAATTTTTTCTCGCTCCTCTTGGAATAGACTCAGTGGCCGCCTGTATTATTGCTCTGTTTAGACTTTCCACCATTTGCTTCATGTTGCCATATCGTGTATTTATGTTTTCACAATATTTGTCTGTTAGTATGGCAAATCTGTCCCAATCTGCTCGTTTGTAATTCCAGCGGGGCAAAGGCTTTTGCTCCTGTGGAACATACTCCATATTTATTACAAGCTTGATTGGTCTGTGGTCACTACCTGCTAATTGGTCAAGCACATGGCGATCGATTTTGTGGAGGATGTCTCCTGTGCAGAAAGCTAAGTCTGGAGTAGAAGTGGTAATCCATCTTCTGGAGTAGAAGCTCGGTGTGTCATCCGCTTTGTTGAGTAGATGGAGATTTGAGTCTATTTCCCAGTCCTCCACTTCATCTCCTCTTTTGTCAGTATCTGGGTATCCCCATCTTTCTGAACGGCTATTAAAGTCTCCGACAACAATGCAATTTGTGTCAGTTATTTTCATGTTTGAGAGTGTAAGATCCTTATCTGCCGGGCTATACAGATTGTAAATTCTTATTTTCACGTCCTTTATCATTATATCAACACCTATAATTTCCGTTTGGTTGTCAGAGATCACAGATACTTCGCTGCAAGGTATTGTATTTCGTGTAAGTATTACAACTCCTCCTTTGTGTCCTTCGCGGTCGAAACGTGTGGCCTGATATCCCTTGACTGAAAATGTGCGATTGGCGTTGAGGTGTGTCTCTTGAATGCATGCCACATCTATTCCATCTTTATGAAGACGCTGTGTTAGGGAGGCTTTCTTGTTATAAACTCCTTCTGCATTCCATTGTAGTATGTTGAGTGTCCGGGGTGTTTGGTCAATAGCTCTTAACCTACTCCTCTGTGCCTTGACTCCACAGCACAGGGGAAGGTGACCACCAGTAGTCATGGGTGGACCCCCTCGAGGCAGGGGGCCCGGCACTATCACCGCCTGATGGGACTTCACGGGATTAGCACCATAACGATTAATTTTCATCTATGGCATCATGAAATGATAAAGTTACGTTGCACTTCTTTGTCAAGCCTATGGCTCAGTACATCCGATTTCGACAAGCTTTGTTCGGGATGCTTTCCCTAGCCTTTGACTGTCCCCAGTCTACCTACAAGGCAGCAGGTTTGTGCGTCACTTCGTCTGGTCCCTCTCCCTTGACCTGTCCGACATGGGTGACCCTACCAGTAGCTGTGCTACCGTCGGCATAGCTCTTGGGGTCATTGGAACGCACAAGCCCCTCTACCTCGTCAAGGTGGACGCACGGCAGAGGGGTTCCATTCTTTCTATATGCCCCAGCCATTGCTGTCTATTAGCCCACATGATACCAGTGATTAGCGGGGACTTAAACAAATCATAAATGTCTTTGTTACTTCTTCTTTTCCACTCTCCACTTTGTGTATTCCTAATGGGCCTAAAGATGCGTCTTAAAACTTTGTTCTCAAAGATTTGTAACAAGGCTTCGTCTCCTTTCGTTGTACTCCAGGTTTCAGAGCCATACAGCACAGCTGATCTAATCAGTGTTTTGTATATTGTGATTTTGGTGTTACGAGATAGCGCATTTGATTTTAGCAGATATTGTAGTAAAAATATGTTTGCATATCCTTTACAGGACATTGCTGTCAACATCAGCATCTTTCAGCTGATTGTCGATTTCTTGGCAAGATTATGCTCAGTAGTTTGCCATTGCTTTCTGAGCGGCCGGCTTACATACCCCGTAAGTTACCGACGCGATTCGAACCACTGCTGATTCTCACCGTCGTCACGTTACTTACGAGAGTATACGAGATTACGGAGAAAAGTCGCTAACCTCTAGGCCAGGAAGCCGACAGATATTGTAGCGCATAGTATACTTCCAGAGTTGATTCTTGCTTGTATTTCTTCCCTTATTATGTTGGAGCAGTTGAAGATTGTACCCAGGTATTTATATGTTTCCGTTCTTTTAATGGTCATATTATCTATTTGTATGTGGCCTAAGTTTTTAGCCGTTCCTTCTCTTGAAATTACCATATATTCTGTCTTATCTTGGTTGATAACCAGCCCCATTTGTTGAGCTTTTTCCTTTGAGTCAATATTTCCAATGTCTTTTGTTAATTTTCCCCTATAATATCTATATCATCTGCATAACCAAGCAGTCTGGCTGTTCCTCAAATAGCACTTTCCTCCTTTACCTTCCTTACAACTTTCTCTAGAGCCAGATTGAAAAGGAGCGGCGATAGTGCATCACCCTGTTTCAAGCCAGATGTTATTTGGAAAGGGTCTGATTTTCCGAATTCGAGGCTTATTTATCTGTTTCGTAACAAAATAGTTTTTTTTTTTTTTTTACAAAGGTGGGGATGTTAACCCCACGCCTCAACCCCCAACCTGGAGGACAAGGGTGTTTCTCTTTGTCTGTTCTCTACCCTTTGCCCTGTCCGGCTTGGGAGGCTCTGCTGGTAGCTACGCTACCGCCGGCATATCTCTCAGGGTCGTTGAGAAACTCAAACTCCCCCACCACGCCAAGGTGGAAACACCATCGGGGGAGATGATGGTATTATCTGTATTGTATTGCTGTGATGGTATTACCTGTATTGCTATGGTGGTATTACCTGTTAATTCGCATTGTTCACTTGTGCACGACTTGAAGAAGTGGGCACTGGTGATGATCTGTGCTTATCCTGTAGTCAGACAGCACACTCATTCCAAGGTTAATTATGAGCTCTGCACTTGAAGAATGCATGACGTGGGTGATGATTGTTTACCGCCATCGTAGAAAATAAATCTAAGGTTATTTCAGCCTCAGAGAGACTACATTTGTCATCGACAGGCTTCGTGTCACCAGAGACCGTGGTAGTTCCTCCATGGAAATCAAGGCGGGTCTTCCATTCGTTAGACTAGTGTCTGCCCAGGATGCCCCGCGTGAAGCTGACTAGCGGACCTGGTCAGTGTGAACTCCGACTCGCTGACTTCCGGTCACGAGGAGGATAGGTAGTGAATCGGTTAGGGCCTCTTGAGTGTTTATGCTCGTGGCCACGGTTTGCATTCGCATTTTCCTCATGTTGGACTGGTAGTTTTTGGTTTCGTCGCCCTGCTACTGAGTTGAGTGCGTGGCGCGACGCTGTGAGCTGTGAATTTCGTGTGAAATGCTTTTAAATCTGCCCGAGTTGTGGAGCGTGAACTGCATGTTCAGTGCAATGGTGGCTGGCTATATCCCAGAATTGACCGGTTTTTGAATCTTATACAGAAATATTTGTGTCAGGTCTTAATCAGATATGACTGAGCTACCGTATAACAGTAGACGGTACTACCTGCTGTCTGTTAGCGCCGAACGTTGGGCGGCGCTTACCAAACCCGACACCCCACATTGTGCCAACGGCTTCGGGCGGAAGAGCGCAATTGGGAGGTTACAAGCCTTACCCTGGTGCGAGGAAATGCAACCTAAAGACAAAGTGTCATGGCAGGGCAGACCAGGCCCTAAGCCTTGGTTGGCGGCTGGTCTAGGATCGAAGCTCCGACAGGCGGACAATTAGAGCATTGCTTTGCTGATCCGGCAGCTTCTGCAGCTTGTCTTGTTCCAGATGTAGAGGTGTTACCTTTCCTCTGGAGTGAACTAGGCAGGCCGAGAGAGGGATCATACTGCATGGGCAACACATGATCTCTATATTTTAGCCCAGGCTTTGTGCTATGGAGAGGCAATAACTCCATCCCTTACAAACTATCGTCTGTCAAGGCGGCAAGGTGCCAATGACAGAAATATGTGGCTACTGGTCGTCTGGTTGACTGCCGCTTCCTTTGACGATGAACTGTGTTTCGTGGAGGACTGTTGTTTTGGCATTCTGGAGACGGCATTATGTATTCATTCATTCATTCATTCATTCAGTAGCATGTCCTTTGCAGAACCTCGCTCCCATAATAACCTTCCGGAAAACCTCTCGATCATAAGCAAGATGTCTCGCATCCGATACACCCATCTGGAGATCATCCGCCACATCCTGCACCCATCTTCTCTTTAGCCTTCCCTCTTCCTCTCTTCCAGGCATATACCCCTCCATTATTATTCTCTCCAAACTTTCGTGACGTTTCAAGTGACCAAAATATTTAATTTTCTTTGTTTTATCGTTTTAATAGCCAACCTTCTTCAGTATTCAGCTCTTGAAGTATGGATGCATTTGTTCTTTTCTTTACCCAAGATATTCTTAGAACTCGCCTATAACATTTATATTCAAAGGCATTTATGCGCTGTTCAGCTTGTTTAGTAAGTGTTCAGGTCTCACAGGCCTATGTTGCAATGGGAAAGATGCATGCTCTTAAAAATCTAATTTTTGTAGTTCTGTCTGTCCCATTCCATAATTTATTCAGTTTTAGTCTTTGAAGAGCAATTGATAGTCGTCGTTTAATTTCTTTCATTGTGTCACCGTTGTTAGTAATCAATGACCCAAGATATTCAAAATTTTCCACCGCCTCCAATTTTTCCTCATTAACATGTATTTCTTGCATTATATATAGTGAAATGTTTTTTACATCTGTCAGAGGTTTTGTGGCGTGAACTGCGTGCTCGGAAAATGGCTTAGCTGGCTAGAAAACCTCTAGAAACGGAACAATAGCAACATCTAGAAATATCTGCATGCATGGCGGCTGTTTGCGACGCAGAAGTGACCTTTTTTTTTTTTGCCTTGTTTTCTAATGACTGCCGTTTCCATCGATGATGAACTGTATTTTCGTAGAGGACTTTTGTGTTGGCATTCTGGCAAAGGCATTATGTACAGTGAAATTTTTTTTTTTAAACACCTGTTCGAGGTTGCTTTGTTGCGTGAACTGCAATTCGGAGAAAAAATGGCGTGGCTGGCTAGAAAACATCTAGAAACGGAACAACATCTAGAAACATCGAGACTTTGTAGGTGAATATCTGGTTGGGAAAGTGATTGCCACTTCCATTGAGGATGAACTGCATGTTTCGTGGTGGACTTTTGTGGTGACATTCTGGTGGCGGCATTATGCACAGTGTGCCTGAGCGGGCTGTTGTTTGTCGAGACTCCTGTCTTTTCCACTTTTCACATGGGGCAGTGAGGAACCTTTTATGTGATATTCACTGGCACAGGAACGGAGCATAATGGGGACGACCCGTTGCTGTGATGTTGGAACCGCGACTGAACTGAACTTAACTCCGGCCCTATGTCTATATTAGGGAACTGTGTTATTTCTGTCAAAGATAGAAGTAACCCCCGCAATATGCATTCATGAAAGATGTTGCATAATCTGACCTAACATACATTAGGTCAGAGCATTATGAAAAGAAGTGACAAGTCACCTTGCTTATCGTCCTGTTCGTTCCTCCTATCCCAGAGAAATCCTTTACCCATTTAATGAGGCTGACTTGAGCCTCATATAATCGGGGGGAAATCCCTCTTTAATTAGGGATGGAACCCCGACTGCTCGAATGGCAGACAATGTACACTCAACTGAGCCAGAGCGACTTTTTGTATCTGGAATTCGTTATTTTTGTTTTCTCTGAGCCTGTCCGAGAATCCGTGTTGAGATATTTGGCTTCAACTGCCTACGCGTCTCTCCCAGGCGTAATTTGTACTGCTGCCTGCCAAGACCCACACAGGCTAACCGGGTCAGGTCAGCGCGGTTGTGTTTAGCCGTTGCCGGGGGGAGGGAAGCATGTAGGCTGGCCATGACAATTTGCTGCTGTTGTAAGGTGCAGACTTGCTGTGCCCTCTCAGCGCTGTTAGGTGCAGCTTTTCTTTGCACTCTGCCGCTGGGTGCACATTCTCGCTGCTTCACTATCATATAGATGGCGGTGGGAATGGGACTTGTTTACATGCATAGTGGTTAATACACTAGCTGTACAGAGCGGGGGTTCAAGGTTCAGTCCCGGCCAGTGACGAGCTCTCCCACCAGTAAGTCCGTCCAGCCTGCTCAGTGGGCAACCATCTTGCATGTCCTTTGTCATCTGCATATCGTAGATTGTTTATATTATAACACCAGCAAGTATTCTCAGCCTCCCTTTGATCTCTCTCATTATTAATTCGCTACAGAGAGAGGAGAGATCCTGTGACCAAACACTCTAGACTTACTCCCTGCTTTATCTGTTAATTATTTCCCTCCTTCTTTCCCATGTTAATTGCTGCTACTTGTTTCCAGTAAATATTTATGTATGTAAACACACGACTCTCACACTGTTTCACTCGGCTCTGACCCAGGCAGACGCCAGCCTTTTCCAGCTCTCAGACCACCCAAACGACAATTTATATACGCATATGGTCGCGCTGACAACTTGCTTATTGGGCTTGCTTTACCAAGGCAGTGATGTGCGTTCATTCTTCAGTAATGGGAGATTATTTATTTATTTTGTTTTAACTAGTACTGCCCTGTAATCGACTCAGCCTCATAAAAGTGCTATAGGATAATGTTCCGGGAATTTTTGGACGTGGACCGACTGTGAGGAAGAGAACTGGATATCACACTTCACTATGCCGTGGCCTAAAATGGCGTAAAGATCTAACACTTCATACCCCGGCGACAGTATTTGATTTGTCATATTATGTACCTTACCTTCCACTGGGAAAGAAGGTAAAAATCATGTGAAAAAAAACAACAACACAAAACATAACACACTTGGAACGTTAGCTTAAAAAAAGAAAAACAACAACATATATCCAGTTCACTGAAGGCCTTACGAATGGTCAAGTAGAAATGAAATTATATAACTGTCACTTGTGCTTATTGTTCTTCCAACTTCAGTTTTCTCGTTTACAACTCCCGGTCCTCATGTGTCAGAAGGTACATAATCCAAATACCTGCTCTAAGAACCTGCTTGTGGTGTCATGTAGACGTATTTCTAATGTCACCCACACTGAATATCCCTGCTTAGTGTGTCAGAAATCATTGCCAACATCCTGCTGGAGCGCGCCGTGAGAAACCTTTGTCATTGCACGGGTGCTTAAGCAACTTCAGAGAAAATATCTTTTATGTTTGTGCTACTAACAAGAGAAATAAATAAGGTTACACGCAAATAACAAGAAAAAAACAACACAAGAACAAAACACACGCACGTGCGTGCGGGCGCGCGTGCGCGCGCGCGCACACAAATGCATATGTATATATAATTGTTTTATATAATATAAGAGCTTTCAAAGAACACTACATCAGCAGGCTGCCTAAAGACAAAAGATGGAAGAGTCATAATAGAAAAAGATCAGATCTTATATGTATGGTCAGATTGTGTGAAAAACCTTTATGACGATAACAGAGACGAACAGTATGGTGTTCAAAATAATAATGAAGAACCATCAATTTTGAAGATGGAGGTTCAGAATGCTCTTAACCATATGAAATCTGGCAAGACCCCCCCGGTTTAGACAGCGTCACAACAGAAATGATTAATGCTTTAGAAGAATATGGAAAAGATAAAGTTACCAGTCTGCTTAATACAATATATGATACTGGAAATATACCTCATGAATTATGTAATTCTGTATTTATTCCACCATTAAAAGAACGGAAACATACAAATACCTGGGTACAATCTTCAACTGCTCCAACATCATAAGGGAAGAAATACAAGCTAGAATCAATTCTGGAAATAAGATATACTATGCACTACAACATCTACTTAAATTAAAGGCGCTATCTCGTAACACCAAGATCACAATATACAAAACACTGATCAGACCAGTTGTGCTGTATGGCTCTGAAACCTAGAGTACAACGAAAGGAGACGAAGCTTTGCTACGAACCTTTGAGAACAAAGTTTAAAGACGCATCTTTGGACCCATTAGGGATACACAAAGTGGAGAGTGGAAAGAAGAAGTAACAAAGACATTTATTATCTGTTTAAGTCCCCTCTAATCACTGGTATCATGAAGGCTAATAGACTACGATGGCTGGGGCATATAGAAAGAATGGAAGATAGTAGGGAAACAAAACTCGCTTACACTCAGGAAATAAATGACCGTAGACCCCGAGGTAGACCAAGAAGACGGTGGAGAGGTAATATATATATACAGACCTGCAAGCACTTGGAATCAACGACTGGCGAATGGAGACGGATTGTATCTGCAGCAAAGAACCTCAATGGCTTGGAACGCTGAAGAAGAAGAAGAAGTATTTATTGCAATCCCAAAGAAATCAGGAGCCTTGGAATGTGATCAGCATCGAACAATTAGTATAATGAGTCACATCACGAAGATTTTGCTAAGAATTATCATGCAAAGAGTTAGGAGGCAAATACGACCTGAAATAGGAGAAGAACAATGTGGCTTTGTAGAAGGCAAAAATACAGTGAATGCTGTGTATATACTGAGAACCGTAATCGAACGTTCTATAGAAGTAAACAAAGATCTACACCTTGCTTTATTGACTACACAAAGGCTTTCGATAAAGTGGGACATCTGGACATGATAAGGATGCTTGAAGATCTACAAATTGATAGAAAAGTCCTTAGACTTGTAAAAAAACATATATTGGAAACAACAAGCTGCCATAAGAGTTGATAATGAAGTAGGCCAATATCAGCCTATTAAGAGAGGTGTGAGATAGGGATGTGTAATGTCTCCAGATCTGTTTTCCCTGTGCAGTGAAAGTATTTTCAGAAATATTGAAGATATGGAAGGAATCAACATTGGGTGACGATGCATCAATAACATTAGATATGCAGATGATACAGTCTTGATTGCAGACAATGAGCAGGACCTGAAAAATTTAGTAGATGCGGTTATTACACACAGTGAACAACTATTGTTAGAATTCAACTGTAAAAAGACACAGATTATGGTCGTCACTAGGAAGAACGAAATACCACAATGCAATATACAAGTAAATGGGAATATTCTTCAACAAGTGAATCGGTACAATTATCTCGGAACAGTAATAACATCTGATGAGAGGTGCCTTGAAGAGATTAGAACAAGAATCGCCATGACAAAAGTAGCCTTTAGCAAGATGAAAAACATACTGATCAATAAAAAGATGTCAATTGAAACGAGAAAAAGAGTATTGAAGGTGCTGTACTCTTATATGGATGTGAAACTTGGACAATGAGCAGTCAAGCTGAAAAACATCCGATGGCTGTAGAAATGTGGTTTTTGAGGAAAATGCAAAGAATACCATGGACAGACAGAAAACCAATGAATAAGTCCTTCAAGAAACAAATGAAGATCGTAAAGTGATTACAGATATTAGACGTAGACAGTGGACATGTTATGAGAAGAAATGAATTGGAGAACTTGGTGACAACTGGTAAGATCGAAGGAAACAGACCAAGGGGAAGACCGAGAAGTAAATACCTGGATGGCTTGGCCTCGTGGCTGGGGGGGGGGGGGGCCTTGAGTGTCACAGTGACCCCAAGCGCTATGCCGATGGATACACAACTACATGTCGGACAGCTCTTGAGATAGGGACCAGACTAAGAGAGACACAACCTGCTGCTCTGCAGGTAGACTGAGGATAGCAGTCAAAAGCTCAAATCAAGTGCACGAAGCCACTAGTACTTTGTCCAGACACATACCCTAAGACTACCATCTGTGGGATATGGCTGAACGCCTCTAACCACGATACCCACATACTGCAAAAACGGTGGTGAGATGCTGAGCACGCTACATGCTTAGTTCAGATACTTGCTCGAAGGCTCTCAGCTAGGGGATATGAGGGATCCTTGGATGAGAGGGCCTGGCCGTTTCTCGTTCACTGATGCCCAGAGGTAAGTGTGCTGAGCCGGCAGCACATGTAGCCTACCTCGTGAGCGAGTACTAAAGGTAGAAAAGCGCCCCAGTCGTACGAAATGGTTAAGGAAAATGTCTATATCTATACTCACAGAGTGAGTGCAGTCAACGGTGAAAAACGTCTCATTAACACGAAATGGAAAGCCTGGCTAGCGAATCCATTGAGTGGAAGTCCGAAGCTAAAACTTACCTAGTGTATGTCGTCCGCAGACTGACCGTTCCTGGTTTGTGCTGCAAGTGGCTAACGATATGCCCAATATATGGAAGTGAGGAATTAAAGCAGCAATGAGCACTATTGGCGATTCCTCGGGTGAGCCCAGTCTCAGAGCAATATGTGCCAGCTCTGCAATTATGGAAGCCTCCTTGGATAGCGGGGGAATGCCCATGGTCTGCCCCTGCCCTTCCCTTGAGGGTTGACCGTGATGTCGTTGACCGTCCTACATTGACCAGCTGAGATGTGGGCGCCACCACAGCACACAACAAAAGTCTAACGTCTCTCGAAACCCAGGGAAGGCAAACCCGTAAAAATGCCTGCTGAAGTCGGATGTGCTTGCCTACGGGTGCAAATAAATCAGGCACAACGCATAAAATGTCCGAGTGAAATGTCTTTCGTGCCAGTAACAGCTCTGACTAGCTAAGTTTCCGAATGTCCGCCGTGCCCGGAACTATAGAGTCGTGCTCTGACTATATTATCCCCGGGCACAGCGACAAGCACATGTCCGAATCGAAAACTCGCTGAGTGGATACCGTCTGCAGACCGGTCTGGTTTATGCGGGAACGGCCCGGGGCGAACGAAATGCCCAATATATTGAAGTGAGAAATTAAAGCAACCATGAGCAGGACGTGACGATTCCCTCGGTGAGCCCAGCACCCGGGCGTTATGTGTTGGCTCTGCAACTATAGATGCCATCCTGGATGGCGGAAAATGCCATGGACTGCCGTGAAGTCTTCGACTCTTCCAACTTGACAAGCTGGGATGCAGACAGTACCACATTTAGAATATCTTATTTGCCTAGTAACATATTAGAAAATAACTCCGTCATGGCTCAACAGGCACACACTGACTGGCTGAGATTAGGCCTTGATTGACAGTGTTTCCTCCATGCGTTGTAGGTGCTTCAATGGCAAGAAACTTGAAACCA
Organism: Cepaea nemoralis; assembly: GCA_014155875.1. NCBI lineage: Eukaryota > Metazoa > Mollusca > Gastropoda > Stylommatophora > Helicidae > Cepaea > Cepaea nemoralis. The sequence goes on along the minus strand of JACEFZ010023290.1, from coordinate 354,551 downwards.
TTTCCTCTGTGGGTTGTAGGTGCTTTGTGGGCAAGAGTCTCTGAACCATTTCCTCAGTGAGCTTTAGGTGCTTCGTGGGCAAGAGACTCGGAACAATTTCCTCCGTGAGGTTCAGGTGCTTCGTGGGCAAGATACTTGGAACCATTTCCTCTGTGGGTTGTAGGTACTTCATGGGCAAGAGACTCGGAACCATTTCCTCCATGGGTTGTAGTGCTTCGTGGGTAAGAGACTCGGAACCATTTCCTCCATGAGTTGTAGGCGCTTCGTGAGCAAGAGACTCGGAACCATTTCCTTCATGGGTTGTAGGTGCTTCGTGGGTAAGAGACTCGGAACCATTTCCTCCATGAGTTGTAGGTGCTTCGTGGGCAAGAGACTCAGAACCAGTATCATTCAGTCATCCGTTTCTAAGGACCTAACATCTTCAGTTTTGTGATAGTGTTTATACAGCCTGTCTGAGCTATTCAGTATTTCCCATTTATCATTCCATCCATCCATCATGTGCCATGCCGATAACCGTGGGCGGTCATGTTTCGCTTACTCACTCGATCACTAGATCGTAGATCAGCTCCATGTTTCTGTCTCGACTATGCCACGTGGCCAAGCCATCCAGGTATTTACTTATCCGTCTTCCCCTTTGTCTCTTCCCTTCGATCTTGCCAGGTGTCACCATTGATCATTAACATCTTTAAATATAATGTCTAGATCACACTGTATCACATTACTTCTTTATATCTATGTTGAATGTTTCCATCATCTGTTTGTCATTGTCCAATGCTCAGAGATTTAGTTTAATGTTTCTTTGTTTATAATTTACCTTTCTTTTCGTTATATATATATATTGCCTATAACAAATCGTTGGTCACTTGAATTTGGTACTGTTTTTGCGATCTTTAAAGCATTTCGAAATATTTTGTCCACGAGAATGTAGACGATCTGATTTCTGATCTGTTTGACAGAATCCTTCTATGCACATAATTGTCTTGTATGTTTCAGATACCAGGAGTTTCTAACAATCTTAGCATGCCCTGTTGTCCACTCTACACTGTTTTCCACCTTTCTTTACGTTCTTCTAGTATATAAACACCTACTGAGCAACGCTCTTGTTGGTTTCTAATGTTAGCATTCACGTCTTCTAGTGTTTTTATGTATGTCTGTTTACACTTCTTCAATAAATCGGGCCATCTATTGTTTATGGCTTCTGTCTCTATCTGTAACTACTTAACGTACAAATACAAGTCAGTACTTGGCATATTGCAGCTCTCCACCAGAGTTCACTGAAAAAAGGCAAACATCTTGTTATGCAGTGACCTACTTTGACGTTTGTTCCGGATGGTCCAGTACCCCGCTGGCCACAAAGGGTGGTCATTATGATAGCTTCGTGTTGGCTGGCGCTCCGTGTGCACTTCCGTCCTGACCTTTCCATGACTTGTCGCGGTCATTTTAACCCCGCTCACCGTCTTTTGTTTTGCCCGCCCCATTGTATCCGTAGGGTCATTAACATTAGGAGAATTACTTACCACCCATACTGATTTGCTGTCCAACTATGTCTTGGGAGGGATATGTGAAAGAGTGTCTTATTTCTGCATACAAATCAGCCACGTGCCATACCCATCAGTAGAGCGGGCGTTGTCGTTAGACCATCTAGGCATCCGGTTAGGGCGCTGACCTGTGTTGGTCACCCAGCTGTGTATTGCTCAGTTAAGGCTTGCCCCAGAAAAATCGGACATAAAGAAAATAGCAACCACGGTGACAGCTGTGTAACAGAGTTAGTTGCATTGCTTTTACAGTACGTCGCAATCAACCCCGAATTTGTTGGCTGTTTGTGATTCACTAGGCAATTTTCTGTGTAGTTTGACATTGATTTCTGAACGACCGACGCTCATACCATCGAAATCAACGTAAGGCAGTCTGCTTACACATGGTCTGCGGATGATGTTGAACTCTGTACTCGCTCTTCCGGGTAATTGTGAAACACGGTCTCTACCCCAGAGCCACAGCGCCGGTAGTGGGGCCACAAGCTGACGGTTTGAACATCATCGTCAGCATGTGGCACATCCGATCCTGACCCATGCTCTCATCAAAGCTCGCCAGAAATACTCTCGATCTGTCGCCGGTTAGTCTGCCTCACGAATTGTTATGCCCGTGCTATCTTCAACGTCGAGTGTCCAACTTGGAGCTGGTCGGCACCGACCTCGTCTAATGACTTTAGGTTATGACTGTGACACAGCCCTACTTCCCATTTTCTGTGACATACTCCTACTTCCCATTTTCTGTGACACAGCCCTACTTCCCATTTTCTGTGAAACACCCCTACTTCCCGTTTTCTGTGACATACTCCTACTTCCCATTTTCTGTGACACACACCTACTTCCCATTTTCTGTGACACAGCCCTACTTCCCATTTTCTGTGACACACCCCTACTTCCCATTTTCTGCCACCAATTTATGTTTGGTCCAAACCCACTTTTTGTTGGGCAGTGAATCAGAAGACACCGTTTTTGAAACAGATATACACCGATCTGTCGATGTAGACACTTATGGTATTATAGACAACATATATGATACAGACACGCACAGATGTATTAGTGCAGACACTCATGGTGTTAAATGCAACATATATCATACAGATACGCACAGATCAATCAGTACAGACATTCATAATATGAGTATTAAAGACAACATTTATGATACAGACACGCACAGATCTATGCATCCCTCGCACCTGTCTGTAATGGTCAGTTTATCGATGTTACGTATTGCAACATGCAAGGTTTATACTGGCAGACACGGCTGTAACCAGCTCATGATTTCAACATCATAATATAAACAAGTCATTTGCAGCACGTCGCTCTGGCCAGAGCCCGCTTGAAAGACTCTATCGGTGAGTTTTTATAACAAACAGCATACAACTGTATCTATGGACAATTCTCCCCGTGTACATCTGGTCAGCCACATTACACAGGTTCTGAATATTTCTGAATTTCTGGCCGATGTTCGACGCTTAGAGGAAAGGCGAGACGCACATATAATCAGATTGCTACTGTTACTATTGGGGTTGGAACTCTTCGCTGGCTTCTGAGGATGGGGACGGAGAGCTTATGGGAATGCCCCGAATGCTGTGATGTCGGTTCCTAAATCAATCAATCAATCAATCAATCATGAATATTTCTGAAATGTGTACGATAGATCAATGGGATGCAGAACGTTATAACCATTTGATGTAGTCTTAACGAGAAATTATAAGAACCGCCAGGATTGAACAATTGTCAAATGAACAAATTCTGGAAGACAGAACAAAGAAGACTTCCTAAAGCAGTTAAAAGCGAAGGCTCACATTACTTGACCACATACTAGGACATGAAAAAAATAACACAGAAAGTGTACTAGGATGCAAAATAGTGGAGTACAAGGATGGATAGGCCAGGAAAAACAGGAACACACAAGTCTATCAATGCAGACATATATGGAATTAACGAGCCGGACACCGGGCACTCAACTGTGGAATGGAGTGATCAAGCAGTTTCTCGATCAGTCCAAAGACTGAAATACTTGATTGTTTGATGATTGTAGTGTTTGATGACGAGGCTGTATACAATAACAGATGCTCCTGTAGAGGTTTACGTGTTAATGATTTCAGTGAGAAGGACTGGCGACATTGCATATGATGTTGTCATCATCATCATGTGCGAGCATGTGTCTAGAGAAACACTGTCACAAGCTGCATTTAATGTGGCCTTTCAATCCCAGAAACCATTGCTATTATCCCCGTGACGAGACTAATCAAGCCCTCACTTCATCTTCTACTTTAACGATCAGATAGTTTCTTATGCTCAACGGTGGGTGACACACTTTCCTTCATGAATACAGTTATCAGCAAGAGGTGATCTGGGCTGCCTTCCCGCTTCTTTTCCACTTTTATCTCCTGGAGTCAGCGAAGTTTTGTACAAGAGACAACATTGCAGATACAGACAAGTTAATCCAAGCCAACGAAAGTACAAAAAGAGATCTCATGGAGATAGATTTGAACTCTCGATTTGCTCCAGAGTCTAGGAGTCATTTTGCCATGTTCACTTGTCAGTTTTGGCAGCTGTGCTTGTTAGATACGGCCCATCGTGAGGATAAACTAGTGGTCTGAATAGTACTCTATCATGACTCCAAGCACAGTATTCTTTCTGTGAAATCAGAAACACGTGGTTAATTTTCGATCTTTAACAACGTAAAACAGTTGGAAGTTGACTGACCACCCACCCTACGGGATAAGAACAGCTCGGAAGTAGAAGACCATGCCCCTCACCCCCTTTAAATTAAGAACAAATAAAACATTAATGAGGCTATACGTATCCGCAATCAAATCAGAAACGTTGCATCGGTTTGGAGGCAGCACCGTCTGCGTACGATGATCTAAATTCTTGGCATTTCGAAAACTAAGATCCAGAGGGAAACAGAAAGAAAGGCATAAGCTTAGATGACAAAGAGAAACACTACCCAAGCAATACGACACGTATGTATGTGAGTAAAAACTGTAGGCGATGGAGTGCTGAATCTAAAAAAAAAATCACGCGAAGAAAATGTTGCCAATGCCAATGGGAAAATTCTCAGGTTACTCGATGGCCGAGCAGTGCCTTGAAAAGTGCGGATGTTAATTGCATTGGGAAAACAGAGCGCACTTGTTTTTGCAGTCTACACGGATGTGACTGCAGTGGTCTAAGAACTTCTTATAGTCCATGCTGTGTGGTGTTGGTGTTCATGTCTGTGCATCTTCTGTCTCGTGTACTGCTTGACATTTCTGTCATCCATGTTTTCCCATGCCATCATGTTGGTATGTCCAGCATCTTCTCTCTCGGTGTTCCCGTTCCTCTCCTCCTTTCAAGCTTTCCCGTTGTCACGGCGTATTCCAGCTTCCACAATCTCGTGACTTGCGAGTAACCAGGTCTGTTTGTGAGTTTACTTCTTGCAAGATATCTTTATTACACCTTATATTCGTCCATGTTATTTCCATAATTCTTCTATAAACTCGCATCTCTGTTGTGTCCACTAATTCCTCACTAGTCCATGATTCTATTCAGTACTGGCTCGACATAGCTCTTAAAAACTCTTTTTCCCATCTCAACTTGACAAAGATATTTTGCACAATATATTCTTTATCTGAATAAATACTGCGTTTGCTTTGCCTATTCTGCATATAACTAACACCCAGTTATCAAAGCACCGAAATGCTTAATTACGTTGGTTTGTTTCATACTAGTTCACTTTGATGGGGGTATTTGGAAATATGTTCTCTTCACCACCCCCCTGTAATCATTACTTCTGAGTTTCTGTTACTTAGACTAAAACCTTTATTGTGACTCTCTCATAGCTACAGTCACAAAAACAATACAGATTCCACGCATTCTGTGGGAAATGGAACAGGAGGTTGTAATAGAATATGTATCATCCCACTGGAACATGTATGTCAAAGGGGAATCTAATATACTGCCCAAAGAAGTTAAAAGACGACGTCAGGTTCACACACACGCACGCGCGCGTGTATATATATGCGTACCGACAACGAGCTAGAGGAACTAGCACAGCGGTTCTCAACCTTTTTTAGCCCATGCACCCCTTCACCATATGTTCAGAATGCCCCCCTTTCAAATTTCCTCGCCATAAATTCGCCCCTACATAATATGCGTAAAAATGGAAGCTAAATTTAATAACACATAATAGAACAAGTCTAGACGCCTACATAAAACGTGATTTGCGGGTCTACTTACGTTATATTTTAGAAGAAGTACAGAACCTTAAAGTATGGAGGGAAAAACAATATCGAGTAATCGGTTCTGGTATTAACGGAATTTCTCGCCCCCCCCCCCCTCTCAATGGAAACCCCCCCCCCCCCCCTATGGGGGGGGGGGATTCCCTACTTGTTAAGAACCACTGGACTAGCAGATATGTACTGCAACAGCATAGGGAGTGCTAGCATCAAGGAAGAGTGGTTACACAACTATCTGATTCCCTTGCCGAAGCCTGGCAAAGGCCACACACAAATTCAGGGATATTGGGTAATTTCCATGCACAATACAATAGGCAGACTGCTGGAAAATATCAAGTCATCTAGAGGGACAAGGTTGTTTCCCACCTACCCTTGGGAGGGTACCGTCCAAACAGGGAAACCTGGACCAACGCAGCAGTTTTTGCCCATGATGTCTATGAAGGTTTCCACTCAGGCATTGAAACATGTGCTGCGGCGATTGATCTTGAGGATGCGTACAACAAAGTACCGTTGGATTTCTTAATGTTTCAGCTTCTTGAACTCAAGATAAATCCATTCCTCCTTAGTTGGATCGGTGCAGCTCTATTCCAACGGAAAGTAGTTTTTAGATGTGGCTGTTGGACTTTTGAACCAACAAAATATATCCTGGCCTGCCACATGGATCACCATTATCTCCGATGCTGTTCAACGCCTACAGTGTGAGAATTACCGGCGAGCAGATAAGAGGACAGGGTCATATGCCGACGATATGTTAGTGTATCGTTAGGGTAAGGATAGAGATCGAGTTGCTGTGGATCTACAAACAGAACTAAATCGCATAGCACTTGGTGTGTGGAATCTTGGGCAATGGTCAACCCAACAAGGCTGTAGTTACATGGTTGCCTTTGAATAACCATATTGTTAACACTCCAACACCAACTATAAATCTGGGTTCAGAGACGGTGGAAACAACGCAGGCAATGAACTAACTACCTGGGGATACGTTTTGATCGAAGTCTTCTTGCTTATCATGAGCACATAGACCGAGTGTTAACAATGGCCAAGCGAGGTTTGGCTGTGATGCGGGTGATGGCGGCAAACTGTGAGCAGCGCCATCTGTCTCCTTTACGAGGGTCTGGTCCTTTCTGGTGGAGGCGCAAGTACAGGCTTTGATCTTCGAAATTTCTTTGGAGGGTGATGCTGTAATCTACACAGATGGGTCGGTCGTTCGACAAGTGAGAAGTTCATGGGCTTTTACGGCTCAGGCCGGAGGGAGAATTGTGAAGGAAGATTCTGGTGCTATTGCTTTGACCACAAGTAGCCTGATTATTGAAGTCATGGCAGTAAGTAAAGCAATAACATGGCACGAGACATAGACATTCACTAAGGTATGTTTCCTTAGTGACTCCAATGAGCATGCTCAAGAAGATAGAGATGGGGTGGATCCGAAGAGAGTGGCTGCTGTCTCTGAAGCGGTCTCGGCTGGCAAAGATTAGTTTCATCTTCGTGCCAGGGCATGCGGGTGTACGAGGAAATGAGCCTGCTGACAAGCTTGCAGGCAAGGCTACTGTGGAAGGCGAACGAGCCATGGACCAGGCTGACATTCTGAATGGTCTACGAGAAGAAAGACTTTTGCGAGAACCAAGTGATGTCTGTGAATCTACAACCATGGCCAGACTGCGAGAACAGCAAATTAAAAGAGGGGTGGCCAAACAAGAACACTACGCGGGAAGCCAAAGAAGATTGATAAACCAACACAGAACTGGTGTCGTCAGCCGCTACACGTTGCGGGATTTGCTGAGGAGGGGATCCGAGCACTTATGGACTGAATGGTTCGATGTGCAATGAGGATGATCTGTCGACTAACTAACTAACCAACCAACCAACCAACCATATACACATGTTGAGAGGTCATGAGGTTTGTAGGCAGAAGCTACTCGTACAAGTGGCCAAATACTGGTATAAGCGATCAGTCACTGGTATACGTGGCCAGATGCTGGTACGTGTGACCAGACACGGGTACAAGTGGCCAGACACTGGTACAAGTGGACAGACACTGGTACAAGTGGCCAGACAACAAGTGATCAGACACTGGTACAAGCGGCCAGACACTGGTACAAGTGGCCAGACGCTGGTACAAGTGGCAGACACTGGCACAGTTGGCCAGACAGGACACACGTGGTACAGACAGAAGATGTGTATGGACATATTGCGACTCTATTTCGTAAAGTAAAGCAAGCATTAGACCTCGTCCTACTTGCTTGTTTACATTAAAGGTCTCTGTGTTGCGTATTTTATCTGTGTGATATGCTTTCAGTTGTAGTAGTTGACTTTCCTAGCTTCTTGCAGTCCCGGGAAGGTTAACCCGGTCAACACATGCCCGCAGAAGTCGGATGTGTCGGCCTAACGGTGCAAGAACACAGCTCTACTGTAAACAGACACAACGCAATCACGTCCGGGACACAAACTCAGAAGAAGAAGATTGTTGCAGTTTCACAAAGGAGCGGGAGTGTTCATAGAATACTCAGATAATAATAACGACACAACCAGAGTACCAAAAGGAAAGTACCATGGATAGCAACAGAGAAATGATTGAACACCAATCATGGTTCACAGCTTGTGTTGTTACTGAGAGAAGCAAAGTCAGTTCTTCAGACACTTCAGTCCAGAACATTGATATTGCTACAGCCTCTGCTGTCTGAATGAGACAACTACAACATGCAATGGCTACCGTATCATTGTGGGATGTCCGGGAACGAGAGAGCTAATTAACTAGTTAAGGAAGGTGCTTCAAATGAGCAACCTAGTGTACCAGTCACATACCACCAAGAGACAGAATAATCACGCCAGTCACAAGACGATTATCATATTATGAATATACAATGGCAAATAATTATTCTTTACACAATAACGGGACACAGTCGACTCCGCACTCACATGTTTGTAACATTTAAGATAGGAAAATCAGCCTTGTTTACTTGTGAATAGGAGTCTTAGACGGCAGATCACGCACTCCAAGACTGCCCCGAATAACACGCACTAAAACAAACCTGGGCTAGAAAAACAACGGTGGAGGCAAGACTTTACGGGCCACTGAGTGAACAAAAACAACGGTGGAGGCAAGACTTTACGGGCCACTGAGTGAACAAAAAAAGACATTAATTTTGTGAAAGAGACAGCATTGCACATATTGTGTAGTAGGTCCTTTGCAAAAAGTCACTGTTATCTCGGCCCGCAGACAAGGTTCTCCATCTGTTGTCTGTTCCTCTGCCTCACGATTGTCCATCCCCAGGGTGTCTTCTGCGGCCTGTGTCCATCTTCGTGCTGACCAATACTGGCCTCTTCTTTCAGGAACCTTGTCTCCCGTCACAGCAAATAGAGACAATTTATTTGAATCGAATGAAGGAAGAAGAGGAAGAAGAACTGGTATTGTCCGCTCATTGTATGCTCTACTATCACGTGGGGTTAATGTTGCTTTTAGTTGTTCCGTTCTTGCTAATTACATCTGGGTGTTCGTTCTGTACTGATGGCAACCGACCGATCATTTATCAATCGTCATCGTGGCTAGTCACACTTCTAATGCGCTGTCTTGGCATTTCCTTCCCAGACAGTTCTAGAAGTTGTAGGCACACGACATCTGGGCTTGTTTCCATTGTAATTCCACATTTCACAAACATACATTTCGAAAATGGTCGGATTATTATCTTACTATTATCATAATCGTGTTAACGTGTATTATTATCGTGTAATCATTGCTTATAATCATGGATTCCTCTCTATCTTCTAATTTTCTAAACATATTTTTACTGTATACGTAAAACAGACTTGGAAACAATACACATCCCTGTCGCCCACCTCTCTTAATAGGCTGATATTGCCCACTTCATTATCAATCTTTAGTCATTAATCATTAGTCGCTGTTTCAACTTCATTGCAACGGGTCGTCCCCATTATGCTCTTTTCCTGTGCCAGGGAATATCACATAAAATGCTCCTCACTGCCCCATGTGAAAAGTGAAACAAGGAGGAGTCTCGACGAACAAACAGCTTGCACAGGTGCACTGTACATAATGCCGCCGCCAGAATGCCAACACAAAAGTCCTCCACGAAAAATACAGTTCATCGTCGATGGAAGCGGCATTCACTAGAAAACCAGCAATTTTTTTTTTTCTCATATCCCTTACATGATGTTGCAGTCAACATCAGCATTTTTCAACTGCTGTTGATGTTCTAGGCAAGATTACTGTCAGCAGTTTGCCATTGCTTTCTGAGCGACCGGCTCACATACCTCGTAAGTTACCAACGCGGCGAGAACCGCTACCGATTCTCGTGCAGGTTAAGTTACTCACGAGAACATACGGGATTACGGAGAAAGACTGTAACGCCTAGGCTAGTGAGACCGGCAACATTACTGCATAAGGCAATTCAGTCAGTTCTGCGACAAGCCGATTGCCATTATTCCGAACATGCAGTTCACACTACAAAGAACCGCGGACACATTTAAAAGCATTTCACACGAAATTCATAACTCACAGTGTCGCCACCTGCTTGCTGTCGTCCCCCCCCCCCCCCCCCCCCACACACACACATGTAGCCACGACCTGAATTTATGCCTTTCTGCCATCTCTGCGTGACCTTGAAAAGACCTTCTGAATAAAACAAACTATTTTTCCTAAACCAGTTATCACAAGCCAGTATGACATCTTCGTCACTGTCAAACCGATTTCCTTTCAGCTGTTTTTATTTTAAAGATTTGGGAAAAGAAAAAAGTATGATGGAGCAAAATCTGGAGAATATGGTGGGTGTGGAAGAATTCCAATATTAAAATCGTTGGCAGTTTGCAGTACAAGCCATGCTTTATGGAAGGGCGCGTTGTCTTGAAGCAAAGGCAGAATTTGCGTACGCGCTATCCCTTGTTTTCTTAGTTTGATAGGGAGATCTGACCATTAACCGTGTTGCCATGAAGCATGACACCTTTGACGATCCAAAATACAGTCAGCATCACTTTTCTTGCAGATTTTTGTGCTCTTGGCAGTAGGGGTTTTCTACTGCATGCTGGCAATTTTGGATTCTGGGTCATAATGGTGAATACTAGTCTCATCTACCGTCACTATGGTCGTCAACATGTTTTTCGACCGCCACATGTTGAGCATTGAGCAACTGGCCACATCAATCAACCCGTGTTTGTTTCTGTTCACATGTCAGCAGTCGCTGGGCACACACTTTTCTCATGTTCAGTCTGTTGTGTAAAATTCTAAAAACTGTACTCTTACTCAGTTTTGCTGAACCCGATATATCTGCAATTGTCATTTTCCTATCCTGGTCAATGATTTTCTTCACCTTTGCAGCATTTGCATCATTGCACTCTGAGGACGGTCGTCCTGATCTTGGCAGATCAGCAACTTGGGAACGGCCACACTTAAACTGCAAACACCAATTTGTTACAGAAGCATACGAAGTACAGACGTCCTTAAACACTGGCTCCATCTCCCTGTGTATTTCTGTAGGTGTTTTCCCCTGTAACATCAAGAATTTTATCACAGTCCTGACGTCTGATTTCTCCATTGTTCTGACAAACCGTTGGATGTGCAGATCTGCTCAATAGGGTGTGTTGTGCCATGCACCATATCGGGAAAACCATTTAAGGAGGGAAATTCATAATTCATATGTCCATTAAAAATGGAATGAGCTATACATGCGCCAAATTAAAATTTTCTCCACTTACTCCTTCATGGTCAGGCTAAAGACTTATGAGACGCCCCTTGTATATATTGCTTACAAACCTAAAGTCTTTCCCGCGGGTTTCTGTGGCAAAGGTGTTACGGACGCGGTTCGTAATGCCGCTTACCTGCGTTCGAAACAGCTTCGACCGATTTGGCAGCAGTCGACGTCACGGTGGGTATTAACGTAATGGTATGGGAGCCGGTCGTTCAGAAAGCAATAGCAAAATACTGAACGTAAACTTGCCAAGACATCAATAACAGTGGTGCTGGTTTTGGCAGCGATGTCCGGCAAAAAAAGGTGTTTCCCATCAATGTGTAAATCTGCAAGCATCTTCATCATGTTGACATGTCTTATTTTACACAGTGAAGCAAAGATGTAGGTGTTTGTTTATTTCTATTGAACGTTCAATAAATGTTCTCGGCAACTACACAGCATTTACAGTGCTCTTGCCTTCGACGAACCCACGTTGTTCTTCCCCTGTTTCGGGTTGTATTTCTTTCTCACTCTTTGCATGCTGATTCTTAGCAACATTTTCGTTATGTAGCTCATAATGCTAATTGTTCGATGTTGACCACATTTCGAGGCTCCTAGGATTTCTTCGGGATTGCAATAAATATAGAATTACATAGTTCAGGAGGTATATCTCCAGTACCATGTATTGTGTTCAGCAGTCTGGTGACCTGGTCTATTCCATATTCTTAAGGCATTGACCATTTCTGTTGTGATGTGGAAACTTCACATTCACGGAGATCATATTAGGAAGTCACCAGATCGCATATCAGAACAGCACACACACGTGACCGAGGGCAGGTCTAAGTTGACCATGTTCGTCGTCTGGTTTTAGGTATTTCATTATCAAATAGACTGCAGCCCAATGTCCGTCTGCAACACACCGGAGGCAGTGCAGCAGTAGATCTGATATGACACGTGGCACACGTCGAAGGGTAAATTTGTTGACTTGCAGGCAGACTGGGGACAGGTTTAAGCTGGCTGAATTAAACCCTACGATATTGCTTGTTGAAACCTGATGCACATGCACAAGGTTACAGGCCGACCATAGACCAGCACGTTGTAATTAACTAAATACTATGTATAATATTTTACTGAGCTTGCTTCGATCAAAGAGCTATTATTATGAGTTTAATTTATGTTTGCTCTCTCTCTCTCTCTCTCTCTCTCTCTCTCTCTCTCTCTCTCTCTCTCTCTCTCTCTCTCTCTCTCTCTCTCTCTCTCTCTCTCTCTCTCTCTCTCTCTCTCTCTCTCTCTCATACGATCGCTTATGTATCCTCCAACTGTTCGTTTTGTCAGCTCCTTGACTGGTCTTTCTGTCTGTGTCTGGTTTTCTGTCAACATATTTTTCCTGTCTGTTTTATTTTCGTACGTATCCATCACACATTTCGTTATTTTCAGTTTAAATCCCTGGGTTCCAATCTTATCTCTATATTGTGATAGAGGTCTGTTGCACACATTCCCCTTTATCTTAATTGTTATTATCCGCGGCGAAGAGTTTACGGACGCAGTTGGAGGGTGATTAGTTAGTTATCCGCTTTATGTTTTTTGGTTTTGTTTATTGAAATGGTATGGGAGCCGGTCGTTTACAAAGCAGTGGCATCCAAAGTATCCAAACTTCTGAACGTAAACTTGCCCATGAGTCACGAACAGCCAAAAAATGCTGGGTTTGACTGCTACGTCATGTAAAGGATATGTAACTCCTTTTGTTAACCTCTTTATTCCTACATTTTCGAATATTACAGGCACGATTTACAAACCTGCCTAGTTTCCACATAAACGGTAATTATGGCCTATTCCCCACACAAACGACAATTCTTACCTATTTCTCCACACCAACTACAGATCTTCCCTATTTCTCGCACTGGCAACAACCACAGTGTATTACGACATTAATCTCTCTCTCTCTCTCTCTCTCTCTCGCTCTCTCTCTCTCTCTCTCTCTCTCTCACACACACACACACACACACACACACACACACACAGGGAACTACCTAATTGTAGCCCTTGTCAGGGAAAGCAAAGACTATGACTACAATCTAGGAATGTGGGATGCACAGTTACTTCCTCGGACTTATTCTGTCAAACATGCCCCTCCCTCCCCCTCACCAGGACTGGTAACCGCTAACTTGTGTAGTTAGAAACGGGCGTCGTGCCTCTGTGCCACTCTACCGATCAGGAGAATCTGTCACAAAATTATACGAAAGTCCTACTACAATTTTAGGCGCGCTGCTTCAACCTTTATTGTCTGCTACCCCTGTAGTACACTTTCCATGATAGCGTCTAACAGTCTCCCTGTAGTTGACTTGTTAAACCTGCGAGGCGCGAGAATGCTTCATACGAACAACAGAAAGTACCACAGCAACGTTGGAATGACAAACTTGTGTTTGCAATATGTAATTTATATGTTACATAAACACGCAGTGTTTACGTGTATTCATATACAGATGTGCTGCACAGAAATAAATACCATGTGCGCGCGTGAGTGAATAAAAGACGTTGTTAAAGGCATTTCTCTCTTCAGCCCCACACAATCAGATGCATAGTCACACAGAGGTCATGCGCACGCTCGCGCCGCCGCCATCTCTGGTGTCTGGCTACTGGAGTGTCATATTCCACATTTATTTACTGCGCGGACAGCCGCCGGCCCAGACGAACAATGTTGATGATCAATATCACTACCAGAGATTTGCATATCCAGATCGGCTCTGGTAAACAGGGGAGGGAAATCTTGAAACATTATCTTGATATATGACCAGACGTCATAGCCACTTCCCTCTCTCACTCTCTCTCCCCTCCCTACTCTCTCTCTCTCCTCCCTCTCTTTCTCACACACTCCCATATAGTTTGAATGTGTTTATGCATGCTCTCATCACTCTCCCCTCCACCCCCCCCCCCCCACCCCATATTCGAGTTCTTTAAGTTTGGCTATCTTTACAGGGAATATTACATCCCAGAAACAATAATTAATAGACAGACAGACATTTCATCAAGTAAGTATTTGTGATTCCGTTCAGCTGCCCTATTGTGCCAGATCTACACCCACATGGTTTCAAAATAAATGTCAGTCATTCTGAAATTAGTTGCAGCAGAATACTAGAAACTGTTAGAAGGCAGAGAAGGAATGGATGAAACCAAATGATGGACAATACAACCAGCAAGACACAACCGACAAGGCACAACCGACAGACAAGATTTAGTGGCCCTAAGATCCACCTGACCCTCTTCTTGTGTAGGTATGTCAGACCCACCTGGCCCTCTTCTTGTGTGGGTATGCCAGACCCACCTGGCCCTCTTCATGTGTGGGTGTGCTAGACCCACCTGACCTTCTTGTGTGGGTATACCAGACCCACCTGACCCTTTTGTTTGGGTATGCCAGATCCACCCGACCCTCGTGTGCAGGTATGCCAGACCCACCTGATCCTCTTGTGTTGGTATGCCAGACCCATCTGACTATCCTGTGTGGGTATGCCAGACCCATCCGACCCTCTTCTTTTGTGGGTATGCCAGACCCACCTGACCCTGTTGTGTGGCTATGCCAGACCCACTTGACCCTCTTTTGTGGGTATGCCAGAGCCACCTGACCGTCTTGTGTGTGTATGCCAGACCCACCTGACATTCTTCTTGTGATGGTATGCCATTCTGTTAATTTAGAAAACACTAGTTTTAATTGGCGTTAGCTTTTAAACGTCGCTGTATTATGTCTACTCATTTATCTTCCATCTTTCTTAGCTTCTTCTTTGTTGATTATTTACTGTTATGCTAATCATACCCATGCAAAATCATTGGTTGTTATGAATTCACGTGTCACATTAATTCCGGTCTATTCTTGATAAGTGAAAGAACTTGCTGCGTATTGAGTTTACTTGTGCCTTGTTCATTGTATTTGGGGTAAAAGTAACATGATGGAAACTTCTGAAAGATGTCATGTTTACAAAGACAGTGTGAGTTGTGGCGATACACTCTCTTCCATGTCACCTTTTCCTTGCTTTTGAAAAACTGTGGTACCCATTTAAAGAAACCCCCGACACTCACGTCACGTGGTTCCGACTCCGGAGTTGATACCCACGCCTGTTTGTTCTGACTCCAGGGCTGGCACCGACGCCAGTTTGTTCTGACTCCAGAGATGTACCCACGCCAGTTTTTTTCTGACTCCAGAGAAGTATGCAATAAGTAAAACATTCCTCGTTAACCGAGAATTGGCTCCCGGCCGCTGTCTTGAGAGGCGAGTGCCGCGTCCACCAGGCCAGGACGAATCTTCATTATAATATACAGCCATTTAACGGACACACTATAGTACCCATAGATGCTTCTGAACGGACAGTCTCCAGTAACGGGGGAGGGGGGGGGGGTGTGTGTTTGGGTTAATCCGATCACATCCTACTTTGTTCTACAGTTTGTAGTTGATTCAATTTTGCTAGTTAGTTACTAGGTGACTGTCATTCTTTTCCCCCTTCTCTCATAACCCAGCAAGTCAGTGGCGCATTTCTCACCTTGTGCTTGTACCTAGTAGCAAGTCATGCAAATCCCTAACAGAGCCCCACTATTGCTAGACACTAGAACCAACACATACTGTAAATATTCTTTTGTCAGTGATTGCCATATTTTTGTAAAATGTTGTCACGGCAGAGCTATTATGGTCTTCTCTGTACAATGTTCTCGTGTTGATGTATCTTTAAAGCGCTCAAAGGGCCGTTTGTCGACAGGGCTAGACAACATGGACACTACCTACAATATCACAAGGAAGTTTAAAATCACCTGGACCCATTGCAAGAAATAGCAAATGTCTTCTATAGGATTGGAACCAATCCGACACAACCAACGAGACACAACCAACACGACACAACCAAGATGCAATTTGGCTTTCAAATTGAAGGCCGTCTCCATGGTGACCCTCGTATGTGGAGTTAGTGTCTTCTGAATGTGTATCTCTTAATAATAATAATAATAATAATAATAATAATAATAATAATGTAGACCGTATACTTCCTGCCAGCAAGGGGTACTTCCCAACGAATATGGTAGGATCAATTAAACGGCGCGGGAACGACAGGAAACAAATATAGCTGCCATCCCGAATGGATCATGGCTGAGACAGATATATCAATACTGTGTTACTAAAATATCAGACACGGGAGTTTGTTTTTATTAGTAGAATAACGTAACTGAATTTCCCCCACTCTATGACAACTTTCACATCTTAAACAGTGTTAGTTGTCTTTTACTCTGTGACAACTCTCGCATTTACACCAGTGGCAACGTTTCTACTCCATAACTTTCTCAGTTACAACAGTTTATTACTACATAACAACTTTCTCACGTACATTTTGTTCGTGATAACTTTCTTATTTAAAACAATGTCTTATTTTTCTACTTATTGACTACTTTCTTATTTAAACTAATGTCATTTGTTTGACACCATGGCAACTTATTTAAAACAATCTCATTTGATTGACATCACGACTTCTTTCTAATTTCAAGCAATTTCTCCGACACCAGGACATCTTTCCCCTACACCGTGACATCTTTCTCTTACACAGTGACAACTTTCTCTTACACCGTGACACATTCTCTTACACCATGACAACTTTCTCCTACATTGCGACAGCTTTCTCCTACACAGTGACAGCTTTCTCCCACACCCTGACAACTGTCTCCTACACCGTAACAACTGTCTCCTACACCGTAACAACTGTCTACTACACCGTGACAACTGTCTCTTACACCATGCCAACTGTCTCCTACACCGTGACAACTGTCTCCCACATTGTGACAGCTTTCTCCCACACCATGACAACTGTCTCCTACACCACGACAGCTTTCTCCCACACCGTGACAACTGTCTCCTACACCATGACAACTGTCTCCCACACCATGCCAACTGTCTCCTACACCGCGACAACTGTCTCCTACACCGCGACAACTGTCGCTTACACCATGACAGCTGTCTGTTGCTTACACCGTGACAACTGTCTGTTGCTTACACCGTGACAACTGTCTGTCGCTTACACCGTGACAACTGTCTGTCTCTTACACCGTGACAACTGACTCTTGCACCATGACAACTGGCTCCTACACCACGACACCTGACTCTTACACCATGACATCTGACTCTTACACCATGACAACTGTCTCCTACACCGTGACAACTGTTGCCTACACCATGACAACTGTCTCCTACACAATGACAACTGACTCTTACACCATGACAACTATCTCCTACATTGTGACAACTGTCTTCTTGCACCATGACAACTGACTCTTACACCATGACAACTGTCTCCTACACCGTGACAACTGTCGCCTACACCATGACAATCGTATCTTACACCATGACAACAGTCTCCTACACAATGACAACTGACTCTTACACCGTGACAACTATCTCCTACATTGTGACAACTGTCTTCTTGCACTATGACAACTGTCTCTTACACTGTGACAACTTTCTCCTACACAATGGCAATTTTCTCCAAGGACTTGGTGGTGTAGTTTTCCTCACATTAATTATTTCTATTGGTGTATGGTGGTATAGGAATGGAAGAACTTCTATATATAGTTTGTCAACGCTGCTCAAACCACCCAGTTGGCTTTGTAATGTTGCCCATATTCAAACCACCCAGTTGGCTCTGTAATGTTGTCGATATTCAATCCAGCGGTTGTTTCTAGTGACTTCTCCTAAGGTTTTCCCTATGTGTCGTAGAATATTCTTCCGAGGATTCCACTGTTTTGTGAGAAAGCTGCCAACTACTCGTAACATGTGGAACTTTCCATTAAAGTATAATACTTTAACCGGGCATGTTTTTGTTAACTAATTCTGTTTCATGCACTTGTCTATTTAACAATTTATGTTTTATACAATTGCCTCTATAATTGTTTCTGTTTCGTGCAATTGTCTCTTTAACTATTTCTGTTTCACACACTTGTCTTTTTGACTGTTTCATACACTTATCTCTTTGACTGTTTCATACACTTATCTCTTTGACTGTTTCATACACTTGTCTCTTTGAATGTTTCATACACTTGTCTCTTTGACTGTTTCATACAACACTTGTCTCTTTGACTGTTTCATACAACACTTGTCTCTTTGACTGTTTCATACACTTGTCTCTTTGACTGTTTCATACAACACTTGTCTCTTTGACTGTTTCATACACTTGTCTCTTTAACTATTTCTGTTTCATACACTTGTCTCTTTGACTGTTTCATACACTTGTCTCTTTGACTGTTTCATACACTTATCTCTTTGACTGTTTCACACACTTGTCTCTTTGACTGTTTCATACACTTGTCTCTTTGACTGTTTCACACACTTGTCTCTTTGACTGTTTCACACACTTGTCTCTTTGACTGTTTCATACACTTATCTCTTTGACTGTTTCACACACTTGTCTCTTTGACTGTTTCATACACTTGTCTCTTTGACTGTTTCATACACTTGTCTCTTTGACTGTTTCATACACTTATCTCTTTGACTGTTTCACACACTTGTCTCTTTGACTGTTTCATACACTTGTCTCTTTGACTGTTTCTTACACTTGTCTCTTTGACTGTTTCATACACTTGTCTCTTTGACTGTTTCATACACTTATCTCTTTGACTGTTTCACACACTTGTCTCTTTGACTGTTTCACACACTTGTCTCTTTGACTGTTTCATACACTTGTCTCTTTGACTGTTTCACACACTTGTCTCTTTGACTGTTTCACACACTTGTCTCTTTGACTGTTTCATACACTTGTCTCTTTGACTGTTTCATACACTTGTCTCTTTGACTGTTTCATACACTTGTCTCTTTGACTGTTTCATACACTTGTCTCTTTGACTGTTTCATACACTTGTCTCTTTGACTGTTTCACACACTTGTCTCTTTGACTGTTTCACACACTTGTCTCTTTGACTGTTTCATACACTTGTCTCTTTGACTGTTTCACACACTTGTCTCTTTGACTGTTTCACACACTTGTCTCTTTGACTGTTTCATACACTTGTCTCTTTGACTGTTTCATACACTTGTCTCTTTGACTGTTTCACACACTTGTCTCTTTGACTGTTTCATACACTTGTCTCTTTGACTGTTTCACACACTTGTCTCTTTGACTGTTTCATACACTTGTCTCTTTGACTGTTTCACACACTTGTCTCTTTGACTGTTTCATACACTTGTCTCTTTGACTGTTTCATACACTTGTCTCTTTGACTGTTTCATACACTTGTCTCTTTGACTGTTTCATACACTTGTCTCTTTGACTGTTTCACACACTTGTCTCTTTGACTGTTTCATACACTTGTCTCTTTGACTGTTTCACACACTTGTCTCTTTGACTGTTTCATACACTTGTCTCTTTGACTGTTTCATACACTTGTCTCTTTGACTGTTTCACACACTTGTCTCTTTGACTGTTTCATACACTTGTCTCTTTGACTGTTTCACACACTTGTCTCTTTGACTGTTTCATACACTTGTCTCTTGACTGTTTCATACACTTGTCTCTTTGACTGTTTCATACACTTGTCTCTTTGACTGTTTCACACACTTGTCTCTTTGACTGTTTCATACACTTGTCTCTTTGACTGTTTCATACACTTGTCTCTTTGACTGTTTCACACACTTGTCTCTTTGACTGTTTCATACACTTGTCTCTTTGACTGTTTCACACACTTGTCTCTTTGACTGTTTCATACACTTGTCTCTTTGACTGTTTCACACACTTGTCTCTTTGACTGTTTCACACACTTGTCTCTTTGACTGTTTCATACACTTGTCTCTTTGACTGTTTCATACACTTGTCTCTTTGACTGTTTCATACACTTGTCTCTTTGACTGTTTCATACACTTGTCTCTTTAACTATTTCTGTTTCATACACTTGTCTCTTTGACTGTTTCATACACTTGTCTCGTTGACTGTTTCAAACACTTGTCTCTTTGACTGTTTCAGACACTTGTCTCTTTGACTGTTTCATACACCTGTCTCTTTGACTGTTTCATACACCTGTCTCTTTGACTGTTTCATACACTTGTCTCTTTAACTATTTCTGTTTCATACACTTGTCTCTTTGACTGTTTCAGACACTTGTCTCTTTGACTGTTTCATACACCTGTCTCTTTGACTGTTTCATACACTTGTCTCTTTGACTGTTTCATACACTTGTCTCTTTAACTATTTCTGTTTCATACACTTGTCTCTTTGACTGTTTCATACACTTGTCTCTTTAACTATTTCTGTTTCACACACTTGTCTCTTTAACTATTTATGTTTCATACACTTGTCTCTTTGACTATTTCATACACTTGTTTCTTTGACTGTTTCATACACTTGTCTTTTTTTCTTTCTTTCTTTCTTTCTTTCTTTCTTTCTTTCTTTCTTTCTTTCTTTCTTTCTTTCTTTCTTTCTATTTTTTCTTTTATATGTTATCTTGCCTATGCACAGAATGTCTGTTGACAAATGTCGTTGATACATTCTATTTCAACACTCTTGGAGAATGAGCTTGTTGTATTCCTCATCTTGTGTCACTTGTTGATCTTGTTGGGTGGTTTCAATCGCATATCTTATTATTCCTACTTCCCTAGTCTGTGCTAGCGCCCGCCCGTTTGACCCTTCCCACTGTCTGACCCGTGGCTCACACGGTGAAGCGATGCTCCGTCTGGGATGCCGAAACCGCCTTTCTTCTGTACACTTGCCAATTTCTGTCTGATATGCATATCGCATTCTATAAATCAATAAATCACGAATCGACCAGTCGCCTGAGGTAAATGATGGCCTAGTCAACACTCGATTGGGAGGCGCGTATTTTCTGTATCTGAGCGAGTGAGTGTCCTAGCTCGAGTGTATTAGTCTGATAGTGATCAAGGGTACTTGGGGATATACAAGCAGAACATAACCAAACCAGCGGGCGAACGATAAGCAGAAGTAGATACTAGCAAGTGGGTTTGTGTTTGATCTAAAACTGCACATGTATTAGCATGTATTGATCTGGGTCTAGAGTGTAGGCCTGTTTTTTCTCTCGTCTTTTTTTTTTTTTTTGGTATTAAGAGGTTTAATTTGAGATACGTTTGCCCATTATAAGGACATCAGAGCTGAGAACGGTGGGTTACTGTAGGAGGTGAGGAGGGGTCATATAAGCTGAACAATATAAGAAAACCAGAGCTAAGAAAGGTTGCTTACAGTAGGAAGTCAGGAGGTGTCATATAAGCTGCTCATTATAAGAAAACGAGGTAAGAAAGGTTCCTTTCTGTAGGAAGTGAGAAGAGATAAGTTACCCAGTGTGAGGGAAATAGAACTAAGACTTCCCCGGGAAGGTTAACCCGGTCAACAAATGCCCGCAGAAGTCGGATGTGTCGGCCTAACGGCGCAAGGACGCAGCTCTGCTGTAAACAGGCACAACGCAGTCACATCCGGAAAAAAAAAAAAACAACTCCGGATGAACGCAGAAGAAGAAGAACTAAGGCTTGGGTTGAACCTCTGAAAGGGCGCCAGTATTTCCCTGTTAGATCAGGATTCCTCTCTCATTTTCGACTTCTCGGAGTGGCTTAGTGGTTACAGCATTTGCCTCTGGTTCATCTAGACCTGGTTTGATTCATGGTGAGAACTGTGTGGCGTCTTACAAGTTACAGAAAGCATGATATTAACCCCTCTGATCCTGGGGTAGTGGATCTAATGTCTAGACTTCTCGGACAAGGACGTATGCGCACTTTTCCCACGTGAAATACCATTCGGCAGTTAGAACTGGGGAAGAACAAGTTACGTAGGCGACTGTCAATATGTGGAAAGCTACTAACAAAGAGAATAGATGTAGCAGGGGCGTGGTTCCGGTATATCACATCTATATAGATGTAGCAGGGGCGTGGTTTCGGTATATCACATCTAGATATTTGTAACAGGCGTGTTTCCGGTATATCACATCAAGATAGTTGTACCAGGCGTGGTTCCGGTATATCACATCAAGATAGTTGTACCAGACGTGGTTCCGGTATATCACATCTATATAGATGTAGCAGGTGTGGTTCGGGTATATCACATCAAGATAGTTGTACCAGACGTGGTTCCGGTATATCACATCTATATAGATGTAGGTATATCACATCTAGATATTTGTATCAGGCGTGTTTCCGGTATATCACATCTATATAGATGTAACAGGCGTGGTTCCAGTATATCACATCTAGATAGTTGTAACAGTCGTGGTTCCGGTATATCACATCAAGATAGTTATACCAGGCGTGGTTCGGGTATATCACATCAAGATAGTTATACCAGGCGTGGTTCCGGTATATCACATCAAGATAGTTATACCAGGCGTGGTTCGGGTATATCACATCAAGATAGTTGTAGCAGGTGTAGTTCGGGTATATCACATCAAGATAGTTATACCAGGCGTGGTTCCGGTATATCACATCAAGATAGTTATACCAGGCGTGGTTCCGGAATATCACATCAAGAAAGTTGTACCAGGCGTGGTTCCGGAATATCACATCTATGTAGTTGTACAAGGCGTGGTTCCGATATATCACATCTATAGAGTTGTACAAGGCGTGGTTCCGGTATATCACATCTATATAGTTGTACAAGGCGTGGTTCCAGTAAATCACATCAAGATAGTTGTAACAGGCGTGGTTCCGGTATATCACATCTATATAGTTGTACAAGGCGTGGTTCCGGTATATCACATCTATAGAGTTGTACAAGGCGTGGTTCCGGTATATCACATCTATATAGTTGTACAAGGCGTGGTTCCGGTATATCACATCTAGTTAGTTGTAACAGGCGTGGTTCCGGTATATCACATCTATATAGTTGTACAAGGCGTGGTTCCAGTAAATCACATCAAGATAGTTGTAACAGGCGTGGTTCCAGTATATCACATCTATATAGTTGTACAAGGCGTGGTTCCAGTAAATCACATCAAGATAGTTGTAACAGGCGTGGTTCCGGTATATCACATCTAGTTAGTTGTAACAGGCGTGGTTCCAGTAAATCACATCTAGATAGTTGTAACAGGCGTGGTTCCAGTATACAGACAACTAGATCCGCGCCGGTTATACAGAGTTCGTGCACTGTGCCGGGATTCTCAATGTGTGGTCGGTGGGGTGGGGAAGAGGAGAGAGATCGGGGTAGGGATAGCGATATCCGTGTATGTAATGAACATGATCCTGACTGAACTAAACTAAATCTAAATGGTTCATTATTTCTGTATTTGTTTTACATGGTCATGCGGGTGTGTGGGGGAATGAAAGGAGTGATGGGCTGCCAGGGAATACCCCTTTGGTGGTAGATTACCTATGGACACGGGAGAGGTGGTCGGGCGCCTGTGGGACCAGGTGGAGACAGCGGTGGAACAGATTGAGAACACGCATGTGAAGAGAGGTGGGGGGTCACTGGGGTTCTGCACGAATATCAAAACTGAGATCAGGAGAACTTTCAGTCAGATTGCGGTTGAAACGATTAGTAGTATGAATCTTCGCTGGCTGTTGAGCGAGGGGACGGAGCGCGTGTGGGAATATCCTGAGCGCAATGATATCGGTTCTTAGATCACAACTCGTCGTACACACTATTATGTTTCACGTTGTTGTTAAAGCAAAAGAAAGTCCCGAAGCGGGAAGCTGCTGTGGGGCCGTGGCGTTTCACATGTCACGTGGATACACGCAGCAATAGGTGGCCAGTCTTGCCCTCTGTCGCCGGACGTCAGACATTGAACCCACGTCCGAACGTCCTCGTGATATCAGCGTGAGTTAACTACGCTCATTTTGTTGTTATAAAGGTCATATTCAAAAGTATGATAATACGAAACAAAACGTTGATTTCAGGCCGTAAGCACACGTCTCTTGTAATGGATATTTGAAAATATCGGTGTGAAATATTGGCTCCCTGTCCAGTAATAAACACTAACTTTCATGGTTCGTCAGATCTGTGGCGAAAGGCATTCAACTCGTAATCCCGCATACCGCGCTCGAAACACAGTTGCGGGCTGTGTGGAAGCAGACTGTCTTGCGTTGGTATTTTTATTCAATTTAATGAGTGCCGGTCTTTCAGACGGCAAATGGCAAACTCCTGAACGTAAACTTGCCCAGAAATCACAAATAGCCAACACATGCTGGATTGACTACTACGTCATGTAAAGGATATGCAACTAACTTTCATGGTGACAGAAGAGGCAAGCAGATTGTTCCATGGAACATCCCACCGTTGGAGTGTGAGGCGTCCTGCCTTCACGTCCTAGACCAGTCATGATGCCCTGAGGTGGTCACTTTCCCACCAAAGACAATTCTGACAATGATTTCACGAGGCTGCTGCCGGTCGTGACAAAATGATCCGACTACTGCTGGGGATTGAACCCAAACCGCTGTCTTCGTTAGCAGCTGACTAATCACCGTGCTGACTCAGCTTCGACAGAGGACGGTAAGAAGACACAGAGACAGCGGAAACTGCTAGTTACAGAAAAACTGCGATGTGGGAAGGAAACTAGGGCAACATGTAAAGTGAGATGGTGAATGTAAATGGGGTAATTATAAGAAAGGGTTGCAGTTCTGAATGAAATTGAAGCAGTGTAGGAAGGTTGAAGGAAACTGTCCGCTGTTTGTCTTGCCTGCTGGCTGCGTGAGGGGAAATAAATTACCACCATCTCGCCTTCAAGTTCATTACATACCAACTCACATTTGATATTCAGTTGCGGGGTCATTTTCTGTTGAAACAGCATTAATGGGTGGTTCAACTGTGTCTTCTTGATTGAAATATGCATACATACATTAGACACTGATGTCAGCGTTCGCCTTTTACCTTTACTCTATGGCATCTCCTGCGGTTTTTTCTTGTTGTCTGTGTCTCCATGGCGAAGTAGTCAAGCCGTCTGACTCGGGCTCCGAAGGTTGTGGGTTTCATTCCTGGCTGCGTCCTTCGGTTCACGAGTGCATTTTTTCGGAGACTCCTGAGGGTCGTCGATGAAGCAACCGAGGGTCGTCGATGAAGCAACGGAGTTCGTGCTTTGTGCGACGCTTTCCGCGCTGCAGAAAGAGACTGAGCCATATGGGATAAAGGTCGGTGCAATGAAGTCGACCCTGTCGACTTTTAAGCGACGTTTTTGTTGTCTGTTAGTATCAGAAATCATTACGTGTCATACCGATAAGCGTGGACGCTGATGATTGGCCAGGTAACACGATGACCAGTCTTGAATCAGCATTTTATTCTTGCTCCGATTATGTCAAATGGCTAAGCCATCGGAGTATTTGTCTCTTTGTCGCCCCCTTGCTCTTTTGCAAACAAGATTGCCAGTTGTCCAGTTTATTTCTGCTTATAAAATGCCCTTAAAAATCTCTAATATGTGTGCCTAATTAATTTAATCATTTTACGGTTTTCATTTGTTTCTTTTGGGACTTTCCCGTCATTCGGTTCACGAGCGCAATTTTCTCTGGACCCCAGGAGGAAGAGACTGAGCCCTGTGGGATGAAGTCGGGTTCAGTGAAGTCGATTGTCCCACCTGTAAACCTCTTTAGCCTGTCTTATTCGATTTTCTGACCGTCGACGGTATCCTTTGATATTTTCCGCAGAAACCATATTTTCACTCCCTTTAGGTTATTGTCAGCTGGACTGCATATCGTCTGTGTCACATGCAAAAACAGTATTTGTAGTATCAGTACCAATGAACATCATTTCTCTTACTACTGTAGTGAATGCCTGTTCTACATGTAATTGTCAGCATTGTTCCCCTTCCAGCACGTTCTCCGGGTACCTGTTTATCTGTGATGGTGATTCTTGTTGTTGTGTGATAGCAAGATGCAGCATCATCATCTGCTAGCAAGTCCTTTACAGGTTGTCGCTTTCATTACAACATTCTGAAAGGACTCTGGATCTTTGGCCAGTTGCCCTGCCTCATGCATGTTCATGCTCAGAGTGTGTTTAGTCACCTGCGTCCACTGTCATCTTGATCGGCCCCAGCAAGGAAGGAAGTATATCACACCAGTGTTATGTTGTAAATATCTAAATAGCCCACGCTGTGAGTTGAACCTGGACAGGCAGACATCACACCACTGTGCCACCTTATGGATAGAGATACTCTGTAGATAAACATCCAGGTTAAACAAGCACATTCTAAAACTGTAATAGTCATTGCAATAATTGTCACTGCTTGCATTACTTGGCACATGTGTGTTTAGTTATTTATGTGACTAGATTTCTAATATAGTTTTTATTTTGTTGTTTTCTTCCTCCTAGAAACTGAAGCGAAAAATTGACAGCGTGAATGCTGAAGCAAATACATCATCTTCGGTCAACTCAGCCAGCACTGGTGCTTCTGAAGCAGTATTCAACTTTGAAGAGAATGACCTGCAGACAACAAACATTAAGAACAGCAAAACAAATAACAACAGTAGCAATATTTCTGGCAGTGGAGGCAAAGGAAATAAGCACAGTTCCAGCTTATCGGTTCAAATAGTGCAGCAGATTAGTTCGCACCCTCAGCAAGACACGTCCCAGACCATACACACCAACGTCACGGTCAGCTCCCACTTTGGCACTGATTCGCCACACTCAGCAAACACAAGTATCCACACCAGCGTCCAGTGTAAGCAGGAGCCCTCTGAAGATAATACCCGGTCATCAGGTTCAGGGTCATCGTCCACTATTCACAACACTCTGATTGACCCATCAGCGGTAAATGACATTTGTATTGGTATAGATGATGTTGATGAGCTGCAGAACATTCTGGACAGTATTGAAAAAGATGATGATATTGAACCTTCGCTTCTTAAAGACCTCAATGAGTTTAATGAAATTTATGATAAAGTTCAAAGAGATTCAAAGAGTAGTGAATCTAGAAGCATGTATGGTCCTCTAGCTTGTGCTTCTCCTGGTCTTTCAAAAGGAGCCTTCCCCAGCTTCAGCTCCAGTGCTCAGTTAAGCAGTATGTTTGATAGCAACCAAAATATGAGTTCTGCCACGATGACCAATCACACCATTCCAGTTCCATCAACCTTACCAGAACCAACAGGTCCAGCTGCAGAGACTCTGAAGCAGATGGCTGCTCAACATCAGCACCAGCATAGTCCTGGATACCCTTTAAAAGGTTTAGATCATTTCACTGATGGACTTCGAAACTGGAGGGTATTCACCAGACTATCCCCAGTTGTATCGCTCAGTTCCAAACACAAACTCAGCATTCCCTTACAACCATATGACAAATCACCACATTGGTGACTCATCTCACATGACATCTGATATGGCTGCTGCTATGGGATTTGGTAGTACCAAACCTTTGACTCATTTTCCAAATGATCAAGGACAACACCATAGCTCACCGTCTTCATTGCAACAACTGCAGAACCAGGTGCATAGTCATTTTAAGCCCTCATCTGCCACGCCACATCAGCTGCAAATTATGCAGACCCAGCAGTTACAGATTTCACATGGATCACATAACTTACAGATGTCCCAGACTCAACAAGTTCAGATGCAACCCTCACCTCAGCAGATTTCTCTTTCACAGCAACAGACTTTTAATATGGGTCAACAACAGATGGTCAGTGAGCAGATGAAGATGCAGATGATGGAGAAGATGAGAATGGAACAGCAGCAGCAGGCTCAGCAGAGTCAAATGCCTCCTCAGTACATGCCTCGGCCGCCACCAGAATACAAAATGCATCATAGTGCAAGACCACAAGGTCCCTATACAGGAACAAGTGTTCCCAATGGCAACCAGAACCCACTGCAGACAATGCAGAATATGGTCAACCAAACTGCAGCTTATGGGACTGTGAAGAGTGAAATGGCCAGCCCTCCAGCATCGGGACAGCCCAGTAGTGGAATATCATCCCAGCTGTCTGCCATGCAGCAGCAAACCATGTCTGCTACTATGGCTTCCAATGGATCTCACATGCCTCAGTCCGCCCAAGTCCGACCAGGGTTCCACTCCCAGCAACACATGTCACAACCACCAGCATATTCTGTTGTAGAGTCTTCCACCTGCTCCCAGTCTTCATCCTCCTATGCCAGTTCAACATTAAGAAACCAGAGACCCCCAAATGTGAATGTAGGTCCAGATGGGTTAAATATTTCCCAGCAGCGTTCTCACTTAGACTGGCAGAGAGCCTCAAATTTACAGTCAGACCATGCAGGGATAAAACCGGGTATGACATCTAGTGGCCCCAGCTTTCATGGCTTGGTGCAGTCAGCGCCCATGTCAGCACATTTAATGCAGTACCAACAGCAACACAGGCCTGCACACTACGGCGCAGCTGCCAACACAGGCAGTATGGCAGCAGCAAACATGGCTCAGATGCAACAACAACAGTTGAGACAGCCTATACCTGGCCAGATGAGAGGAGTCCCTGGAACTGGCCTGATGACCAGTGGGTCACAGATGATTCTACAGCACCAGAGCTTGCAGGTGTCCCAGCAGATGAACATGCATGGTTCTGGTTCTGGGTATATGAATGTCCCTTCACCAGGGACCTCAGCCCTGCCTGCTGCTGGATATACCATGGGCGTGTCATCCCTGGGTCAACAGTGCATGGGGGTGCAAGTTCAAACCCACAGTCAAACACCACCCAGGCAGCTGGTTTTCCCAGCCAGCCTACATCTGCACCAAATCAGGATGAGTTCCTACACTTTCTGGATAACCCTTTGAGCAATCAGCCAATGTTTGACTCCAGCACAGCTGATGACTTTAGCTTGTTTGATGACATTCTCAATGGTAAATAGTCATAGGTTGCCCCAAAGTTGCATCTCAAGTAAGGTACATACACTACGACCACCAATGACTTTTGGTGTCTTTCTGTCAGATTTATGACCACCAATGACTTGTGGCATCTGTCTGTCAGATTTATGACCACCAATGACTTGTGGTGTCTTTCTGTCAGATTTATGACCACCAATGACTTGTGGCATCTGTCTGTCAGATTTATGACCACCAATGACTTGTGTCTGTCTGTCAGATTTATGACCACCAATGACTTGTGGTGTCTGTCTGTCAGATTTATAACCACCAATGACTTGTGGTATCTGTCTGTCAGGTTCGTGACCACCAATGACTTGTGGTGTCTGTCAGATTTATGACCACCTATGACTTGTGGTGTCTTTCTGTCAGATTTCTATCTTCTGCTGACACCACTAAATTCGTAAGAATTGTTTACCTGATGCATTCCATCGCCCCCAGCTCTTCCAGTCTGATACCAAATTAGTCCAGCATTATGCATTTGTGACACATTTAATGTCAGTGTTATTTTGTAATAAAGCCCAACGTGTGTCTGCTCTATACAGTTCAATCTTGTAACAAACAGTAAAGAAAAGCAATGCCGTGAAATGTTACAATATGCATGTGACCATTGATTGAGCAGAAACTGTGAAGTAAATATTTCACAAGCGTGATGTCCAGGAGTTCCAGTGACAAGCATCTCTCATGACACTGCTACATCAATTCAAGTCATTCTGAGGTGTGTTAGATCAATTCAAGTCATTCTGAGGTGTTTTAGATCAATTCAAGTCATTCTGAGGTGTGTTGGATCAATTCAAGTCATTCTGAGGCGGTGGTCATGCATTTGAAGTATCTTTAAGTTGGGGATTTATGTTTAATGACCTGAGCACTCAGGTTTACCCAGTCTAAAATGGGATTCAGGAAATGTCCTGGGAAGTAAAGGTGACCAGGTATTTCCTACATCACCCATTGAGTGCCATTTTTTTTTCCATATCCTTTATAGGACATTGCACTCAACACCAGCATTTCTGCCATTGCGATCTCTTGGCAAGTTTATGTTCAGTAGTTTGCCATTGCTTTCTGAACAACCGGCACTGATGCCAATGCAAAACCAACACAACATGGTCTACTGCCAAATCACGTGCAGCTGTGTTTTGAACGCAGGTATACAGGGTAACGAACGATGTCCGTAATTCGTTTGCCAGTTGGTATAAAAAATATGGGGATAGCACCATATACCTGATATGCTGCACAGCGTGATGAGGAGCCTTTATTGTGTTGTTTACTTTGAGATGAAACTTTCACACAATATATGGCAGTTTATGTTTGTATGATTATGAAATAAATGTAAATGTTGCTAGGTTTAATGACATACATAAAGCATATGATTTGATAGCATGGTGGGTCATCTGTTGGTTCAAAACTCCAGGTTCATGCACATGTTTTATTTTCATTGCATATATCTCTGGGGTCACTTTGTCACAGCCTTTGTAAAATGGGTGCCACATTTCATTGGGGAGGAAAGGTGTCCAAAGGAACACAGTTTTCCTCACCTTATAATGTCTGGACCAAGTATATATGATATATATATATATATATATGTGTGTGTGAAGTCGGATCACCTGACACCTCTACAGGTGTTTCTAGAGAGAGCACAAAGATTCACTCAGATCCTGGAGATAACACCAGTATTATACTTTAGAACTGAATTAAACAGCTGCTGCAACATACACACTTCATAAGCTATAACAACAACAACATTCAACATCATCACCAGAATGTCTGAAAATTGAGTGACATGTAAACCTACTTGTACACATCTGGCAGTAGATGTTCCCTGTTTTTCCATGGGTGGATATGTCCACTTGATTTGTAAGTGCTTCATACAAACTTTGTGTCCCAGTGTCCGAACATAGGTAAAGTCTACATCAGGCTGAGGTAGTCTTTCACCTTCCTTTGCCAGTGTATCAGCCCTTTCATTTATAGGACAGGATTTATTGCATTACAACCCATTTGGATTTTTTATTTAGACCATAAGTGCTGTTCTTTGGTCTGCTAGTTCTGCACTGTTTTTGCTGTTCAGTATTGAGAAAACTGACTTTGCATCTGTGCAGAGAGCTAGCCATGTGTTTATCTTTATTTTACTCTGTCAGCAGGATTTTTGCTTGCAGTTTTCAAGGTCTCTGCCTCTGCTTTGAACTTAATTTAGAATTTCCCATTTGCCACTGACTGAATCTTTGCTTCATTGTTTAGATTCAGGGGAATTCCTTAATTTTCTATTGAGCTTTGCTGAGTAACACTAGTGATAACGGAGAGCTGTGAGGCTGATCATGGACTACATGTAGTGGTTCTGATATTCTCTCCATTATAGCAATTGTGATCCAGTTTACGCGCCAAGAGTTAGTGGACAAGTGAAGGGAGCATGCCTGAAAGCTAAATTAATTGTAGGATAATGACATGCAACTATGTCTATATATCTTGTAGGATATGGCTTTGTCACATTTATACTTGCTGTAGGTTATGTCATTCTCTGATATTGTCACAGCTATACTTCTTGCAGTACACAACAGTCTTTTGTCACCTTTACTATTCTTACTGTCTGTAGACTGGAAGACAACATAACTACCACCAGAAATAGAATTCAGTGGACTCTGATAGTGCAGCTTGATGATCTGGACTTTGTAGCTGACATTGACCTACTGCCCAACACATGAAACCATATACAAGATTAATCAAACAAACTTAATGGGAGGTCACAACAAGGTCTAAAAATTCAAAGAGGACAAACACAGATAATGAGAATAAATTCAGCAAATGATGATATTCCTTGATGAAACTTCATTTCAAGAGATGGAATCATACATCTATTTAAATCAATCAATCAATCAGGTGCAGTCTCCACAATGAAGGTTGGCTGCAATGCATCTCCAACACTGTCTGTCTCTCGCCTTAACTGTGCATTCTGTCAGACTAATGTTCGTCCATCTCTTGATGTTATCTTCCCACTTGTATCGTTGTCTACCTCTTGCCCTCCAGTATGGTTTTAATAAGAGTGTTACATCTTTTAACATGGCCAAAATATTTCAATTGTCTCTTTTTTATTTCTTTCATCAACACTCTCTTCATTCCCAGTGTTTCTAGAACCTCTGTATTTGATTGTTTTTGTTTCCATGAAATACAGCATACAGCATATTCGTCTGTATATCCACATCACCAGGGCCTCTATTCGACTTTCTAGTTGCTTGTTCAATGTCTAGGCTTCCGCGCCGTACAATAGTATTGAATATACGTACCATTTGACAATTCTAATTTTTCATGCGTTGTTAATCTCTCTAGATGCTAATACTGATTTCATGCTGTTGAAAGCATTTTTGGCTATTCCTATTATCTTTTTGATTTCTATTTCACTTCTGCCATCATCTGTTATTACATGTCCAAGATAGGAGAAACTTGTTACTTGTTCTAGTATCTCTCCGTTCTATTTAGGTCTCAATGTACACAGAGATGGGGAAACAAAGATATTAAGATATGAAAACAAAAGCAAGAGGGGCTTTCACAGCACAGAGACATTTGTGGAAGTCAAAAGAAAGTAAACCGAGGACCAAATAAAGTAAACTAAACTGTAAAGTTAACACTTATACTGTATGAAGCAGAAACATTTACTAATAGATTGTAAACATTCATCAACTGATGCATGCCTAGAATAGAACTACAATTGTATAATCAGGTCACTAATGTTGAGCTCAGGGACAGAACAGAACTAAAATGGTAAGATACGGTCACTTAAATTGAGCTTAGGGACAGAATAGAACTAAAATGGTAAGATACGGTCACTTAAATTGAGCTTAGGGACAGAATAGAACTAAAATGGTAAGATACGGTCACTAATGTTGAGCTCAGGGACAGAATAGAACTAAAATGGTATGATGTGGTCACTCATATTGAGCTCAGGGACAGAGCAAGACAGATTTCATGATGTGGTCACTAATATTGAGCTCAGGGACTGAATAAAACTTAAAATGGTATGATGTGGTCATTAATGTTGAGCTCAGAGACAGAACAAGACATTGTATGATGTGGTCACTAATGTTGAGCTCAGGGACAGAACAGGACAGATTGTATGATGTGTCACTATTGTTGAGCTCAGGGACAGAACAAGACAGATTGTATGATATGGTCACTAATGTTGAGCTCAGGGACAGAACAAGACAGATTGTATGATATGGTCACTAATGTTGAGCTCAGGGACAGAACAAGACGATTTATGATAGGTAAATAATGTTGAGCTCAGGGACAGAACAAGACAGATTCTGGTCAATCAAGAGCTGAGGAAAACATGCTGGTGCTAGGTAGGACACACATTAACAAAACTTGGCAATAGTATTCCTAGAAAGTTCTTCTGAAACTCACAGGGCAAATGAAATAGAGAGACCTAAAACAGGCTGAGAAGATAATTAAAGACAAAAATGAA
Source organism: Cepaea nemoralis (assembly GCA_014155875.1). Classification (NCBI taxonomy): domain Eukaryota; kingdom Metazoa; phylum Mollusca; class Gastropoda; order Stylommatophora; family Helicidae; genus Cepaea; species Cepaea nemoralis. The sequence goes on along the minus strand of JACEFZ010023290.1, from coordinate 320,935 downwards.
TGATATGGGGGAGGGCATGGAGGGAGCTGCAGGAGGTATCCAAAGATAGGATAGGCTGGCCTGGGGTGGTTAATGGTTTGTGCTTCACTAGGGAATAAAGGGCATTGTTTCTGTCACTCAGTGACTGTTTTGAGCATAATCTATCAGAAATGGCTAAACAACTGTCACTCAGTGACTATTCTGAGCATAATCTATCAGAAATTCCTAAACAACAGTCTTTTAATGCTCTTCGTTATGGTTCAGACCACATGACTGACAAAGGCTAGCATTTCCTGTCCTCAAAGTCTCATTCTTTGCTCACTTTGCCAAAGTCATCTTCCTTCTTGTGAACTTTTTACCTTCTGCTCTTCAGTCAGCATACATACTGATACCATATATCATTTTTTTGTAAGCTGCATATCCTTTAAGGACGTTTCAGGGAAAAACCCGCATTTTACTGCTGTGTTGATGTCTTAGCAAGTTTTACATTAAGTAGTTTGCCATTGCTTTCTGAACAACTGGCTCCCATACCAACACGTTACAAACAGTGAGACATGGTCTGCTGCCAAATCAGTCACTGCTGTGTTTCAAACGCGGGTAAGTGACATTATGAATTGTGTCCGCAACGCCATTTCCACTGAGACTGGTTATATATGTATATTTCTTCTTCTTCTTCTTCTTCTTCTTCTTCTTCTTCTTCTTCTTCTTCTTCTTCTTCTTCTTCTTCTTCTTCTTCTTCTTCTTCTTCTTCTTCTTCTTCTTCTTCTTCAGCATTCCGAGCCATTGAGGTTCTTTGCTGCAGATACAAGCCGTCTCCATTCGTCTCTCTGGTTGACCTTCTCTTGCCAGTCGCTGATTCCAAGTGCTTGTAGGTCTGTATGTATATTATCTCTCCACCGTCTTCTTGGTCTACCTCGGGGTCTACGGTCATTTATTTCCTGAGTGTAAGCGAGTTTTGTTTCCCTATTATCTTCCATTCTTTCTATATGCCCGAGCCATTGCAGTCTATTAGCCTTCATGATACCAGTGATTAGCGGGGACTTAAACAGATCATAAATGTCTTTGTTGCCTCTTCTTTTCCACTCTCCACTTTGTGTATCCCTAATGGGCCCAAAGATGCGTCTTAAGACTTTGTTCTCAAAGGTTTGCAACAAGGCTTCGTCTCCTTTAGTTGTACTCCAGGTTTCAGAGCCATACAGCACAACTGGTCTAATCAGTGTTTTGTATATTGTGATCTTGGTGTTACGAGATAGCGCATTTGATTTTAGCAGATGTTGTAGTGCATAGTATATCTTATTTCCAGAGTTGATTTTAGCTTGTATTTCTTCCCTTATTATGTTGGAACAGTTGAAGATTGTACCCAGGTATTGTATGTTTCCGTTCTTTTAATGGTCATATTATCTATTTGTATGTGGCCAGAGTTTTTAGCTGTTCCTTCTCTTGAAATTACCATATATTCTGTCTTATCTTGGTTGATAACCAGCCCCATTTGTTGAGCTTTTTCCTTTAAGTGAGTCAATATTTCCAATGTCTTTTTGTTAATTTTCCCCTATAATATCTATATCATCTGCATAACCAAGCAGCCTGGATGTTCCTCCAATAGCACATTCCTCCTTTACCTTCCTTACAACTTTCTCTTGAGCCAGATTGAACAGGAGCGGCGATAGTGCATCACCCAGATTCAAACTATATGTATATAAATATAATATATTAGTGGGCACATTAATGTAGTTGATAGCAAACTCCACTGAAAAATTCAAGGGCACGGTTGAACCCGGGTTTAGTGCCTGGGCTCATTGCCTGCGAAATGTGAGGGAAAGATTGGCCACCTCCATGCATCTAGGCCTGTGAAAGTGAGGGAAAGTTTGGCCACCTCCGTGCATCTAGGCCTGTGAAAGTGAGGGAAAGATTGGCCACCTCCATACATCCAGGCCTGTGAAAGTGAGGGAAAGATTGGCCACCTCCATGCATCTAGGCCTGTGAAATGTGAGGGAAAGATTGGCCACCTCCTGGCATCTAGGCCTGTGAAATGTGAGGGAAAGATTGGCCACCTCCAGGCATCCAGGCCTGTGAAATGTGAGGGAAAGATTGGCCACCTCCATACATCTAGGCTGCGAAAGTGAGAGAAAGATAGGCCACCTCCATGCATCCAGGCCTGAGAAAGTGAGGGAAAGATTGGCCACCTCCATACATCTAGGCTGCGAAAGTGAGAGAAAGATAGGCCACCTCCATGCATCCAGGCCTGAGAAAGTGAGGGAAAGATTGGCCACCTCCATGCATCTAGGCCTGTGAAATGTGAGGGAAAGATTGGCCACCTCCTGGCATCTAGGCCTGCGAAATGTGAGGGAAAGATTGGCCACCTCCAGGCATCCAGGCCTGTGAAGGTGAGGGAAAGATTGGCCACCTCCAGTCATCCAGGCCTGGGAAATGTGAGGGAAAGATTGGCCACCTCCATGCATCTAGGCCTGTGAAATGTGAGGGAAAGATTGGCCACCTCCAGTCATCCAGGCCTGGGAAATGTGAGGGAAAGATTGGCCACCTCCAGGCATCCAGGCCTGTGAAGGTGAGGGAAAGATTGACCACCTCCAGTCATCCAGGCCTGGGAAATGTGAGGGAAAGATTGGCCACCTCCATGCATCTAGGCCTGTGAAATGTGAGGGAAAGATTGGCCACCTCCATGCATCCAGGCCTGCGAAATGTGAGGGAAAGATTGGCCACCTCCAGGCATCTAGGCCTGTGAAATGTGAGGGAAAGATTGGCCACCTCCGTGCATCTAGGCCTGGGAAATGTGATGGCCCTATCACATCACAGACCCATTGCAGGAAACTTCTGTGGGACAATATTAAGAAGATATTTTAAATTCCATGACATTTTCCTTGTCTTGTTTGATTCCTCTAATAGAGTTTGCCTCAATTTCTAGTATCCACCTATGAAATAAGTACCAAATGGTTTACAGAAATGTGTAATTCTCTTACAAGAGACTCGCATTGTCTTTTTTCTTCATGAATTATCTGTGTGTCATTGAAAGTAAAATACATCATTAAACAACTTTCACTGTTGGAAGTCTAAAACTGCTTCCTGTTATCAACTTCAGCTGTCAAGATAATATGTCCTTCAAACAAAACAGACTTGGAAGAAGATAGAAGCTTTCAGAAATACTTCCTTTCATTTGTCCATAATTTTTTTCTCTTATCAATATTCCCCTCCACTTGTCATACTCTGATTAAAACTATATCCTCTGAAGTATTTTCTGTCAGAAAAGATTTTTAAAAAAATACTCTTGTAGAGTGGAACTTGTTTTCCTTGTGCCTCTTTCTGCATTTATTCTTCTTCTTCTTCTTCTTCTTTCGTTCGCTTGAAACATGTCTACAACTGCAATGTCGTCTCTTGTATGAATCTAACAGTCTTTTTTAGTTCATTCAGCGGTCCATAGAGTTTATCTTCCACTGTTGTCTCTCTAGGCCAGAAGGTTCGCCTGGATATGTTGTAGTTTGGGCAATCCTGGAGTATGTGCTCTGCTGTCTGCGACGCCAAACCACATGTGCATTTATTATGTAAGCAGACTCAATGGTGTCCTAAATCTTGTCAGTTACTGTATCTGTGGATAAATCCTTAGGTGCTCAACTATCTTCAGAATCAGCTTGCAGTTTTGTTTCCTGGCAAAGTTGAAATACATTGAAATAAACATTCCTTTGTCCAGATATGGCAACTCTTATTTGATAAATAAAGTAGCCATTATTCAGCCTAGGAGACAAACAGTGGCATGATTTTTTCAGGATAATTACTACAGAGAGTGCACCATTGCAATTTATTTTATTATACAGAGACTGCAGACAACAGAAAATGTTTGTTCCAGAATAAGGTCCCAAAACAATGAATAGAGGATCTAAAAGTCAGTATTTAAAAGATTGAGACCCTACATTAAAAAAGACATAGAAGACTTAAGTAGAATTATAATGAACCACAATTATGAAATATGATTTCCATTTGTTCATCTTTTATTATTATGAATTTAAAAATACTTTTGATACAGTCAGTCATTCTCAAAGTTAGCTCCCTAAATGATAGCGTAGACATGTGATTTTGATTGTGTATATACTAGTTCCCCGGCTCTGTGGCGAAGGTGTTACGGACGCAATTCATAATCCCGCATACTGTGTTTGAAACACAGCTGCGGGCGATTTGGAAGCAGACCACTTTGAGTGCCGGTCATTCAGAAAACAATGGCAAACTACTGAACATAAACTTGCCACAAGAAATCACACTAAAAATGCTGGGGTTGACTGCAACATCATGTAAAGGATGTGCAACTAACTTATATATAGTTCAGGCAAGGTGGATAACTCCACTCGTGGAGTATGTGAGAAAGTGTTAGTGGAACCTCCAACACAGCAGCTTAATCAGCACATTGTCTAACAGTGAAGCTGAAAATGAAATGCTCCTCCAGCATAAACAAGCCATACAGGATTCTGCAGAAAGAGCACAAATAGCCGCAGAGATAATGTGGTATGAAATAACAGTTGCAAATAAGCCAAGGCCAGGAATGAATGGAACAGAACATTTCAGGATAAATACTGGAGGCAACAAATATGCAGACATGAGCATGAACAACTGTACATTGGTTGCTATTTATAGTGACACTGATTGTGTAACTGAAGGATGAATGAAGCACACAAAAAAGTCACTGTCTATTGCTATAAGTCTCTAAAAGAGTACATGGAGAGAGAGAGAGGGAGAGAGAGAGAGTCCCAGCAGATACTGCTGTTTGGGTGTGAATTGACATATGAGGGGAGAGTGCACAGTTCTCTTCCTTATCTACCCTTTCCAGTTTGGAAACCCAGAGAAGAACAGCCACTCACACTTTATGCGGTGCTAGAATAAAAATCATCTAAGCACAAGTGATGGACATATACTTTGATGTATTAATTTAATAAATTAAAAAAATATAGTAGGTAAACTGTGCAGTAATCTTATCATTATAAACTATATTGGAGAATCCTGGATAAGGCATCTACATGCAAGACTTTACATGTTGAGATTCATTCATTCATTCATTCAGTAGCATGTCCTTTGCAGAACCTCGCTCCCATAACAACCTTCCGGAAAACCTCTCGATCATAAGCAAGATGTCCCGCGTCTGATACACCCATCTGGAGATCATCCGCCACATCCTGCACCCATCTTCTCTTTGGCCTTCCTCTTCCTCTCTTCCCAGGCATATACCCTTCCATTATTGTTCTCTCCAAACTTTCGTGACGTTTCAAGTGACCAAAATATTTCAATTTTCTTTATTTTATCGTCTTTAATAGCCAACCTTCTTCAATATTCAACTCTTGAAATATGGATGCATTTGTTCTTTTCTTTACCCAAGATATTCTTAGAACTCGTCTATAACATTTATATTCAAAGGCGTTTATGCGCTGTTCAGCTTGTTTAGTAAGTGTCCATGTCTCACAGGCGTATGTTGCTAATGGGAAAGATGCATGCTCTTAAAAATCTGAATTTTTGTAGTTCTGTCTGTCCCACTGCATAACTTATTCAGCTGTTTTAGTCTTTGAAGAGCAATGAATAGTCGCCATTTAATTTCTTTCATTGTGTCACCGTTGTTGGTAATCAATGACCCAAGATATTCAAAATTTTCCACCACCTCTAATTTTCCCCCATTAATGTATATTTCTTTCTCCATAGTAGTTTTATCTGTATGCATTATCTTTGTTTTTGCTATGTTAAGATGGTGAGATAGTAAAGGAATATCCATGCAGAAATTATGGAAAGAAAACAGGAGTACAATAAAGTTGTGAACTGGTGACATATGTACGTTACCTGTGACCGCACTTATGATTGTGAAACAATACACACAACACTGATAGTGTTCACAACCTGAGCAACTTAAATATTATTTACTAAAATGTTTTTTATCTTCAACTTAGTTAAGAGGTGGATAAGCAGGAAATGTAATATAAATGTTGGAGGATATATAAATGAAAAATGTCAGTACCAGAATGAAGTCAGATTTGCTTATGACATTATGTGAGCTCTAAAAATATCGGACTTCTTCAAATGTGTACACTGCTTCTTGCTGTCATTTCATCAGATAAAGGAGTGCTTTAGAACTAACCTTGCTAAACTAACGATGTGTATTTACCCGTGACTAGTTCTCTTAGTTAAATGTGTAGTTACCAGTGATCAGGTCTGGTTCTCCAAGTTAAATCCTGAGGCATGATAAGAAAAACACATTTTTACACAAGTACTTATCAGGAACTGGCTCTGTGGCAAAGGGGTTACTTATGCAATTTATAATCCTGCATACCACGTTCGAAACACAGCTGCGGGCGATTTGGAAGCAGACCGCCTTGCGTAAGTTTCCATACATAAGTATGAGTGCTGATCGTTCAGAAAGCAATGGCAAACTACTGAATGTAAACTTGCCAAGAAATCACAAACAGCCAAAAAATGCAAGAGTTGACTTCGTCATGTAAAGGATATGCAAGTAACTGAACTAATCAGGAACCAGTTGACACTGAACTATGTTACATTGGGGATGAGTAAGCAGCATAGGCTGAAACATCATGATTCTCTCAAGGACAGAGAAGGGACATTTCTAAGAGATCTGACATTGATAGAAATAAAATCAGACCAGAAAATGCATACAGAACTAGCTATTCTCTACAGGGAGTGTACAAGATGAATTATATACAAGTAGGTTTGAGTCGCTCCGTGGCGAAGGGGTTCATAATCCTGCATTTATTTTTATTTATTTAGTTGCATGTCCTTCACATGATGTAGCAGTCAACCCCAGCATTTTGGCTGTTCATGATTCCTGGGCAAGTTTTACGTTGAGTAGTTTGCCATTGATTTCTGAACAAACGGCACCTATACCTTTTTAAAAAAAAACCAGCACTGCTGTGTTTCGAATCTGGGTATACAGGATTATGAATCATGTACCCGCTTTAAAAACACAGCTGTGGGTGGTTTGGCAGCAGACCACTTTAGTTAGTTTTCTATGAAATGGTTTGGGTGCTGGCCATTCAGAAAGCAATGGCAAACTACTGAACGTAAACTTGCCCAGGAATCGCAAACAGCCAAAAAATGCTGGGGTTGACTGCTACATCCTGTAAAGGGTATGCAACAGCTAGGTTTGAGATTACACACTTTAAAACATTGAATAGCAAAAACTAACTGTAGAATTTATCAGTAGTATAAAATATTAGTGTTGAAATTACCGGCACAAATAATAACACTCAATACATTCAACAACATGAATATCAAGAAGCAGAAGAGATTAAAATAGTTGACACATGTTGAACTGGGTCTTGCAGAGAGAACATTTATGAATATAGTAAGTATATAGGAAGCCACCAACCAGCCTGGAGACTTGGAAGGAGAAGATAAACAGATAGCAGGTTAAAATTATAAGGTGTAATGTAAACATGAGATGTTGTCTAAACAATCATGAGACATAATATAAACAAACATGAGACATGGGAACATGCAGGAGACATAATGTTCAGTCAGGAGATATGTAAACAAACGTGCAATGTTCCATGTCTTGTAAAGATGATAGAATTTCATACAAATGTTATTTTTCTCACATCTGTTAATTTCCTTGTGATTACATAAGCCATTTTTAATCCTTTATGTGAATGAAACGGTTACACTGTTTATTGCCAGCTGTGGTCAGTAGAGACTTGAAGTGCAGACCAAGCACAATACCTGATAGGATCCATCCTGGCAAGCTAGCTCATTTGGTTAGGTTTGTAAAAGATAGGCTTCTGTGCACACAGATAGCCCAATAAGTGCTCTAGTCTCTTCTCATAGATCACACACACATAACCCCATAAGTGCTCTAGCCTCTTCTCATAGATCACACACAGATAGCTCCATAAATGCTCTAGTCTCTTCTCATAGATCACACACACATACCTCCATAAGTGCTCTAGTCTCTTGTCATAGATCACACACACATACCTCCATAAGTGCTCTAGTTCTCTTCTCATAGATCACACACACATAACCCCATAAGTGCTCTAGTCTCTTGTCATAGATCACACACACATACCTCCATAAGTGCTCTAGTCTCTTGTCATAGATCACACACACATACCTCCATAAGTGCTCTAGTCTCTTGTCATAGATCACACACACATAACCCCATAAGTGCTCTAGTCTCTTGTCATAGATCACACACACATACCTCCATAAGTGCTCTAGTCTCTTGTCATAGATCACACACACATACCTCCATAAGTGCTCTAGTCTCTTCTCATAGATCACACACACATAACCCCATAAGTGCTCTAGCCTCTTCTCATAGATCACACACACATACCTCCATAAGTGCTCTAGTCTCTTCTCATAGATCACACACACATACCTCCATAAGTGCTCTAGTCTCTTCTCATAGATCACACACACATACCTCCGTAAGTGCTCTAGTCTCTTCTCATAGATCACACACACACATACCTCCATAAGTGCTCTAGTCTCTTCTCATAGATCACACACACATACCTCCATAAGTGCTCTAGCCTCTTCTCATAGATCACACACACACATACCTCCATAAGTGCTCTAGTCTCTTCTCATAAATCACACTGGGAGAACCTCAGAATAGTGCATAAACTCTGTAGCACCAACAATGAACCAAATATGTTTATACTAGAACTACAAATGTTAGAAATGTGTGTGTTTTTTGTTTACGTATGTTTCTAACTGATGAAATTTAATTTAGGCTTGTGTCTGTTCCACTTACTTTTAAATTTCTGACTGCAGGAGGATTTTTAGCTTGCACATAGGACCTCTTAATTTTTTACCCTTATTTGAGAATGTGTCTGATCCCCAACTCCAGGATCAGAGGCCTGTGCAACATTCTTGAGTTTTTTATTTTGTAAAAGTTTTTGATCATTCTTGGCATCCTAACTTTGCAAACATTCACCATGCTTGGCTTCCTTAGTGTGGGAGCATTCACAGTGAGAATCATACTTGGCTGTCCCAAGTTAGAGGCAGCTGCTGCTCTCTACAGCACCCTCCCGCTCTCTTTGGCTAGTACACTGGGCTGTACAAGATATCTCTTGAGGTTCTATTTACACAAGCCACACTCTTGACATATTTCAACTGCCAGCATGTGTTGTTTGTGAGACTAGCTTCAACAACTGTGAATTCAACTTTGTAAAAACTGCCACAGGCTTGATTATTGTTTCAACAAAATGATGTTTATGTTGTCAGTGCAGTTATGAGAACTTCCTAACTGTCTATGTTGCTTTAAACAGTGTAATCTGTGAGCATGTTGGCATAGGCTTTAACTCTAAATGTACAGGGAGTTGGCAGTAAACACACATATCTACTGGTCATGGAAAGAACTGATACACTGGCTCCAAAGGCATGTATCATTGGGACAAAGACAATGGATAGAGTGGACATAGTGCTGATGACCACTGAATACAGAAACTCAGCAGTCACGCCCTCTCTTTCTGCTGGGCGAGACTGGGTCTGTGTAAAGTGTGCTGAGGTTGAATCTTCATCATGATCATCATTTAAACAGTAAGCCCAATTATTATCAGGGCTGGAAATGGTGATGGTGTGATGTTTATAGCATCACTTGGGAGGTGGTGATGGTGTGGTATTTATAGCATCACTTGTGAGATGGCTGGAGGTGGTGATCGTGTGGTGTTTATAGCATCACTTGGGAGATATGCTGATGTGGTGATGGTATGGTGTTTATAGCATCACTTGGGAGATGGCTGGAGGTGGTGATGGTGTGGTGTTTATAGCATCACTTGGGAGATGGCTGGAGGTGGTAATGGTGTGGTGTTTATAGCATCACTTGGGTGATGTGGTGATGGTATGGGGTTTATAGCATCACTTGGGAGATATGCTGATGTGGTGATGGTATGGTGTTTATAGCATCACTTGGGAGATAGACTGGAGGTGGTGGTGTAAAATTTGTGTCTAGAAATGTTGAGCAATAAGTTATTTTTATAAATGAAATCAGTGTGTATAAAAGCATTTAATAAAGAGACACAGATTCTGCACCAGCACTAGAAGTCTTGATTGTTGTCTCCTCACAGAAAACATCCCATTTGTTTACAAAGTATGTGCATAGATGTCATCATTGAGTGACTCACTTTCAGCAGATTTATGTAGTTTCCGCAAGTTGATGTCTGAATGTTTTGTATTTATTTCATTTTTAAAGAATAGGAAGTCAGTATTTGGAACTGATACGACCATATGTTTGTGACGGGTTACCAGTGTTATTGACAGATATACTTTGTATTCCTTCTTTTACTGGTTATTTATTGTTATATAGCCTTAATAAATAATTGCAGATCAAATTTGGTATAGCTTAACCTGAAATTTTAACAGCATATGAAAACATGTAGAACAGTTCTGTACAAAATATGCGAAAACCTCCATGCCATTTAAGAAGTATACAATCACAGTGTAAAACAGTATATTGTGATCCAATAAGAAGTATATAATGATTATGTAAGAGATAAATGATCATGTAAGAAGTATATAATGATCATATAAGAAGTATACAATGATATGTAAGAAGTATACAATGATTATGTTAGAAGTATACAATGATTATGTAAGAAGTATACATTTATTATGTTAAAAGTATACAATGATTATGTAAGAAGTATGCAATGATCAAGTAAGAAGTATAAAATGATTATGTAAGAAGTATACAATGATCAAGTAAGAGGTATACAATGATCACTTAAGAAGTATATAATGATCATTTAAAAGGTATGCAGTGGTCATACATAACTGAATATTTTTATAGCCATATTTATTTTGGGAATAAACCACATCAGTCGTTACTTTCACAGCCTCTTGAATGTTTCTACCTTGTCTGCGAGGCAGTGAACAGCGATTCTGGGATACCAGATTGCAGGGTATTTTATAATGATATGGTGAGTTTACTTTAACCCTACCAGACCGAAGTACCGATTTTCGGTAATTTCCGAATCTGCCGCTATACCGCTGGACCTAATTTTCGGTATTTTGCCTAGTACGTGAAAAAAATGCGTCACAAACTAAAAATAATCAGCCAATCGTGGTCAAACCTCATGGTTAGTCATTGCAAATGTCTGCCCCCATAGGTTTGAATTGACTTTGTGTGGATTAGGCCTAACGCTAAAATATATGAAAATTCACAATGAAACAAGCGGCTGATGAACCAAGCACTTCAACAAGAAAGCGAAGTAGTTCTAGGCTTTTCACAGTCCAACAGGTGATCGATAGTTTGGTTTATTCAAACTGGATTGGCAGACAAAGGTGGAATATCGGCGCTAGATGAAAGGTAGACCTATTTTCTACAATGTCCCCAAGTTACATCTTATTCTAACCACTTTGCATGTAACAAACATTTATCTACATCATGTTGGTTTTTTCTCTTTAATGCTCAGGAGCCCAGGTATAGGGGACAGTTAGGTTCAGGCCCTCAGGTCTGGTAGGGTTAAAGAGTATGAGAACACTCACTTCTTTAACTACCCCATAGACTTGAACTTAACATTGTTGGAGAAGGAGGGAAAGAGCAACAAAGCAAAACATTTGTATTTCAGGATGAGAATTTTGTCAGCCTTTCATCAAAATGTAAATTGCCATGAAATGCATGAAAATAAGATGGAATCAGACATGACAATACTGTAGTGCCACAGTCTGATATGAAATCATTTAAAAATTCTGAAAAGATTGAAAGAGATGCTGGTAGCAGAGCACTTCTTGTGTTCTTGTTTGTTTTGCTTTTTATATTTTCAATTCATGATTATGTCTAATCTCTGACAGGATTACTTTTGTGAAACTGTTCTTAATGATCTTTAAAATGTATGTTTTGTTTTCCTGTTTATCATGCATATACTTAAACATTGTACCTCAGATGTTCTTTTTGTATTATTTAAATTGTTTTGTTTGACATTTAGAATGTGATTATTGCATGCAAGTTGCACATTTCTATTCCTCACATTATTCTGTATGTGTTAGTTAAATCCTTAGTTGAATTTGAACATGTTCGCTGCATTGATTACATAGACCTCCAGATGCACCTGAATGATGTTAATGAAACAAATTAAGACATCGGCTTGTATGTGAAAAAAAATGACAAACAGGGTTATACATTTAGAACAGTGGACATGTCTTTTTGTTGTTTTAAAGTGCTAGCACTAGATTATCATTGTGTCATGTTTGTGTCAGTTATTATATTAAATTGCGTATTTGTTACTAGTATTTCATATTGTGCCAGGAATCTCAGAACTTTAAAGTTTACATTCCATGCTAGATGCATTGACATCCCCTGGCCAGTTTAGACAGTTTCATAATGAAATCATTATTTCACTTTTAGAAAACTGTTTGAAAACATCTTGTTTAACTATCAATATCAACTATAACAATCTCAACATCAACTGTTTAATTGTGTGTAATTAAAACATGTTATTAATAATAAAATTATATACTACAAACAGACACTTTTAACAAGTAAGACCTGGTCAGTTTTGAACCAACCAGGAATTTTAAGAGAGTCAAGAGCAGGGTGTAGAACTGAACAGTGATGTTTGTGGCATGGGCCAGATTGAAGGATGTTGTATCCGCATTGAAGCTGGAAATAAGTCAGTAAATAAAGTGCCACCTCCACAATAATGGTTGAATACAATGGGTCTTGAACGCATTCTGTCACACATTTGGATGTGAACTCTGATAGACTAGTGTTCATCTGTCTCTTGATGCTATCTTCCCACTTGTATTGTTGCCTATGACTTACTTGTCTATATTCCAACTTGTATCCTTGCTTACATCATGCTTGTGTTTCTTCCATCTTGTATCACTGTCTCTCAGTTGCTTGTCTTATCTTCCCACTTGTATTGTTGCCTATCACTTACTTGTCTATCTTCCAACTGTATCATTACCTATCTCTTGCTTGCCATCTTCCAGCTTGTATCATTGTATCTTGCTTGTCTACCTTCCAACTGTATCATTGCCCATCACTTACTTGTCTATCTTCCCACTTGTACCATTGCCTATATCTTGCTTGTCTATCTTCCAACTGTATCATTACCTATCTCTTGCTTGCCATCTTCCAACTTGTATCATTGTCTGTATCTTGCTTGTCTACCTTCCAACTGTATCATTGCCCATCACTTACTTGTCTATCTTCCCACTTGTACCATTGCCTATATCTTGCTTGTCTACCTTCCAACTGTATCATTACCTATCTCTTGCGTGCCATCTTCCAACTTGTAACATTGTCTGTATCTTGCTTGTCTATCTTCCAACTGTATCATTGCCCATCACTTGCTTGTCTATCTTCCCACTTGTACCATTGCCTATATCTTGCTTGTCTATTTTCCAACTGTATCATTACCTATCTCTTGCGTGCCATCTTCCAACTTGTATCATTGTCTGTATCTTGCTTGTCTATCTTCCAACTGTATCATTGCCCATCACTTTCTTGTCTATCTTCCCACTTGTATTGTTGCCTATATCTTGCTTGTCTATCTTCCCACTTGTATTGTTGCCTATATCTTGCTTGTCTATCTTCCAACTGTATCATTGTCTGTATCTTGCTTGCCATCTTCCAACTTGTATCATTGTCTGTATCTTGCTTGTCTACCTTCCAACTGTATCATTGCCTATATCTTGCTTGCCATCTTCCAACTTGTATCATTGCCTATATCTTGCTTGTCTATCTTCCAACTTGTATCATTGCCTATATCTTGCTTGTCTACCTTCCAACTGTATCATTACCTATCTCTTGCTTGCCATCTTCCAACTTGTATCATTGTATCTTGCTTGTCAATCTTCCAACTGTATCATTGCCCATCACTTGCTTGTCTATCTTCCCACTTGTATCATTGCCTATCACTTGCTTGTCTATCTTCCAACATGTATCATTGTCTATCACTTGCTTATCTTTCTTCCAACTTGGATCAGTGCCTATATCTTGCTTGTCTATCTCCCAACTGTATCAGTGTCTATATATTGCTTGTCTATCTTCCAAATTGTATCATTGCCTATCACTTGCTTATCTTCCAACTTGTATCATTGTCTATCACTTGCTTGTCTATCTTCCTTCTTGTCATCTCATCTCATCTCATCATGTTCCTCTTGTACCTTGCAGCATCGAGGTGAAGTATAAACAGTGGGAGAGTTGCCCGCTTATGGGCTTTATTTATCGATAGTCCCATGGACTCTGTTATTCCCTGCGTCCATCGTTTACGTGGCCGGTCTCTTCCTCCGTTTCCCTCTGGTCTGTACATCATTGCTTTTTGTGGTATACTTCTAGTTGGTAACCTACTTGCATGGCCAAACCATTTGACTTGCTGCCTTTTAATAAAATCTAGTGCAGTTACAACCCCTACTTTAGTCCTGATTTTTTCATTTTTCTGATCTTATCTCTTCTTGATACATTGAGTATCTAGCTTAAGAATGGAGGTGGAGGCGGTCAGTGCAGCTTTCCGCTGGATAGAAAACACGATACATACACACATTGTGATTGTAACTGACTCAGAAAGCATGCTGAGAAGGGTGAGAACAGGCAAGCTTCGTGCAGAGTGGCTTGCTTCGCTTCGGAGGTCACGGGTAGCAAGCATCACCTGGATCTTTTCTCCTGGGCATGCCGGTGTGCTGGGGAATGAACAGGCGGACAGATTGGCTGGCTCTGCAAAACTTGGTGGAGTATTGATGCATGACAAGTCAGATGTGGTTGCGGCCTTGTGGGAGCACGTGTACACCTCGGAGGAGCAAATGGATCACCATGGTCTGGTTAGAATGAGGCAGCGAGGAGTGATGAGGGGATCTGGCCGACGCTCGATGCTCAGAGGAAAGGCGAGACGGACATATAATCAGATTGCTACTGGAACTATTAGTGTTGGAACTCTTCGCTGGTTGCTGAGGATGGGGACGGAGCGCTTATGGGAATGTCCCGAATGCTGTGATGTTGGTTCCTAAATCAATCAATCAATCAATCGATACATTGAGTATTCTTCTCAGGAATCTCATTTCTGTTGTTGTGAGATTTCATTTCTCTTTTTCTGTCATTGTCCAGGTTGGCATTGGTAGCATAGAGTTGGCAGGAAGATTGTGTTGTAAAGTGCTTTCTTAGTAGTTATTGATACATGTTTGTTCTTTAGTATTGGTGCCATTTGTCCAATGAGTTGGTTTGCCTTATTGCATCTATTTTCGATCTCGTCTTCTGATTTACCCTTTGATGATATTATACTTCCTAGGTACTTGAAACTCTTTACTTGTTTCAAAGGATGTTCGTTTAGGTGAATCGTTGTTGCTTTTTTTTCTTTAGTTACAGTCATTACCTCTGTCTTACTTGTGCTAATTTTCATGTTATGTTCCCTACACATTTCATGTGGTCTTGTAATTCAGCTTCTGATTTTGCTATTAGTGCTTGGTCATCTGCAAACGGGAGTTCTCAAATGGTTAGATTTGCAGATGGTTCTTCTTCTGTGTTCTCGTCATGCAGTGTTCTTGTGGTCTCTGTTTGGCTGGTTTCTTTACATATGTTGTCTACATATGTTATGAATAAGAGAGGGGACAGGACACAACCTGTCGTACTCCGGATCTTCTTGTGAAAGGTTCTGAGTGTCTTCCAGTTGCTCTCACTACGCATCCAATGTTGTTGTATAAGCTTCTACATAAGCTTCTCCATATTGTTTAAGGATTTCCCACAGCTTGTTTCTATCTACTCTCTCAAATGCCTTTTCTTGGTTGACAAAGGTTAAGTAGAGTGTTTCATTGAATTTGATTCATTTCTCTATAAGTTGTTTAAGAGTAAAAATGGCATCTGTGCATCCTTTATTTTTCCTAAATCCAAGTTGTGATTCACTTAGCTGGGGTTCTATAGTAGTTCGTAACCTTTTCTCAAGAAGTTTGCAAAATATTTTCCCAGTATGACTCAACAGTTAATGCCTCTGTATTGTGTGCAGTCTCTTTTGCTGCCTTTGTTTTTCCAAACTGGGATAATTATGGCATTTCCTCAGTCTCACGGTGTCTGTCATTCTACCCAAACATGGTTGAATAGTCTATGTAGCCATGCTGTTCCTACTTCTCTTGCTGCTTTAATTAGTTCATTTGGTATTTCATCTTGTACTGGTGATTTGTTCAATCTGTGTTGATTTCTTGAATTCCTGTAACGTCTTTTGCTTGTCTATCTTCCCACTTGTATTGTTGCCTATATCTTGCTTGTCTATCTTCCAAATTATATCATTGTCTATATCTTGCTTGTCTATCTTCCAAATTATATCATTGTCTATATCTTGCTTGTCTATATTCCAAATTATATCATTGTCTATATCTTGCTTGTCTATCTTCCAAATTATATCATTGTCTATCTCTTGCTTGCCTATCTTCCAAATTATATCATTGTCTTATATCTTGCTTGTCTATCTTCCAAATTATATCATTGTCTATATCTTGCTTGTCTATCTTCCAAATTATATCATTGTCTATATCTTGCTTGTCTATATTCCAAATTATATCATTGTCTATATCTTGCTTGTCTATATTCCCACTTGTATCATTGCCTATCTCTTGCATACCTTGCCTGCCTTCAACTTTCCTATTCAGTGTTTTTGTAAGAATGTCTTTTAATGTGGTCAAAATAATTGATTTATCTCTGTATTATTTGTTCCAGTAGTCTTTCCAGTCTATAATTGTATGTTTTTAATCTCCATGAACTACGACCTAGTCTTCTGTATGACTATATTTTCTGTGCCTCAGTTCAATGTCCTGATGTCTTGTGTATTGTCCAAGCTTCTACACCACATAAACAAAAAACTGAGTAACGGATTCTATTTACGCCTTTAGCCTTTTTGGCCATATGAAGCTAGCCCTATATTTATATAGATCAATCGGCACTCGCGTGGTGATGTCAGTACCATGCTGTCCACCTTTCCTTCTCAATACATTTCCTGGAACCATTTTAGCCGGAGTCGACCTGGGAGCCCAGATAAACTTGTCACATCAACCTCAGTGTGACTTTGAACCCATGACCTGGGAGCCCAGGTGAACTTGTCACATCCACCTCAGTGTGACTTCAGACTCATGGCTTGAGAGCCCAGGTGAATTTGTCACATCCACCTGAGTGTAACTTTGCACCCATGACCTGGGAGCCCAGATGAACTTGTCACATCCACCTCAGTGTAACTTCGCACCCATGACCTGGGAGCCCAGGTGAACTTGTCACATCCACCTCAGTGTGACTTCGCACTCATGACCACGGTGTCGGCAACCCATTGTGCCAGCTACTTTGCTGCCACAGCTCTCTTGGCACCATATAGTAGTATACAATTTGTTTCTCACTTCTCACATACTGTTTCTCTCTCTCTCTGGATGTTAATATCTGTTCATGTTTTTTTTCTTATATAAACATACATAAAATAAACATACATAAAATAAACATACATAAAATAAACATACATAAAATAAACATACATAAAACAAACATACATAAAACAAACATACATAAAACAAATATTAAAATCCTTGTCAATTTCGCTTGTTTATTCATGTGTGGCTTGAAAAATTGGGAACTAACATGTTACATAACAACATTTAATGTCAAAGTTGTACAAAGAATTTTCGCTCTTTGACTACACTGTTTTGTAGGGATTCATATTGCCTCTTTGACGTTTATAGCTTTTTCAACAGTCATCAGAACATTTTTCACACTAATCTCAGTTTTGCGTTTTGTCCATCTGTTCTATTATGTTCATGCCATCTTGGTGCTGGTGTCTCATGCTATCTTCGACATCCATCTATTCTATTATGTTCATGCCATCTTGGTGCTGGTGTCTCATGCTATCTTCGACATCCATCTATTCTATTATGTTCATGCCATCTTGGTGCTGGTGTCTCATGCTATCTTTGACATCCATCTATTCTATTATGTTCATGCCATCTTGGTGCTGGTGTCTCATGCTATCTTCGACATCCATCTATTCTATTATGTTCATGCCATCTTGGTGCTGGTGTCTCATGCTATCTTCGACATCCATCTATTCTATTATGTTCATGCCATCTTGGTGCTGGTGTCTCATGCTATCTTCGACATCCATCTATTCTATTATGTTCATGCCATCTTGGTGCTGGTGTCTCATGCTATCTTCGACATCCATCTATTCTATTATGTTCATGCCATCTTGGTGCTGGTGTCTCATGCTATCTTCGACATCCATCTATTCTATTATGTTCATGCCATCTTGGTGCTGGTGTCTCATGCTATCTTCGACATCCATCTATTCTATTATGTTCATGCCATCTTGGTGCTGGTGTCTCATGCTATCTTCGACATCCATCTATTCTATTATGTTCATGCCATCTTGGTGCTGGTGTCTCATGCTATCTTCTATGTCCATCTATTCTATTATGTTCATGCCATCTTGGTGCTGGTGTCTCATGCTATCTTCGACATCCATCTATTCTATTATGTTCATGCCATCTTGGTGCTGGTGCCTCATGCTATCTTCTAGGTGCTAGGTGTCTTGTGTACATGCACAGCGCATAAACAAAATGGTGACTGTACTTATGGAGTCTACAACCAAAGAGCAACGTGCTGTTGTGCGTTTTTTTTTTTTGTGGGCAAAAGGACTGCCTGCAAAGGACATTCATAAGGAAATGCTTCCTGTTTATGCTGATAAATGTCTGTCCCGTAAAGCGATGCATAGCTGGGTAGAAAAATTTTCTCAAGGACGCTCTAAAATTGTTGATGAAATTTGATCTGGTCGTCCTGTTGAGATTGCAGTTTTCTGGGATTGTCAAGAAGTGCTTTTAACCAGTTTCAAGAAGCAAGGTGACAATGTGAATTCTGAATCATACTGTGAAGTTCTATCGTTGCTTCATGATGTAATTCTTGAAAACGTCCAGGACTGCTGACTAGTGGAGTGTTGCTTCTTCATGACAATGCCAGACCACATACATCTCGATTAACTCAGGAAAAAATTAACCAACTAAGGTGGGAAGTTCTGGATTATCCACCTAATAGCCCCGACTTAGCCCCTAGCGATTTCCACCTTTTTGGTCCACTGAAAACCCACCTTGGTGGGAGACATTTCGTGAATGATGCCGTAGTTGAATATGAAGTGAAAACGTGGTTTAGAAAAAAGAGCATGCAGTTCTATGCAGCCAGTTTGGGAGAACTGATAAAACGATGGGATAAGTGCATCAATGGTAGTGGAAATTATGTTGAGAAATAAAGGGACAATGTATGTATAAAAGTAAACTGGTTTCAAGTTGTTATCTTATTTAGTTATTTTTCTACAGCCATTTGTGACTTACATATTGACTTCCCCGCATAGTTACACTTGTTAGATTGTCTGGTATAATAGTTACACTTGTTAGATTGTCTTGTATAATAGTTACACTTGATAGATTGTCTTGTATAATAATTACACTTGATGGATTGTCTGGTATAATAATTACACTTGTTAGATTGTCTGGTATAATAGTTACACCTGTTAGATTGTCTGGTATAATAATTACACTTGTTAGATTGTCTGGAATAATAATTACACTTGTTAGATTGTCTGGTATAATAGTTACACTTGTTAGATTGTCTGGTATAATGGTCACACTTGTTAGATTGTCTGGTATAATAGTTACACTTGTTAGATTGTCTGGTATAACAGAATAGTTACACTTGTTAGATTGTCAGGTATAATAGTTACACTTGTTAGATTGTCTGGTATAATAGTTATACTTATTAGATTGTCTGGTATAATAATTACACTTGTTAGATTGTCTGGTATAATAGTTACACTTGTAAGTCTGGTACAATAGTTACATGATAAATTATTCTTCTTCACCTGCCCTGTATCCCCCACTGGGACACAGGCAGTCAACCAAACCCAGCCAAGCTGTCCTATCTGTCGCCATCTCCTACAGCCCCCTCCATGTCCTCCCAATATTATTCATCTGTCTGTAATTATCTTGTCCATGTGTTTTGATGTCTCTTATTAGTTTGTTTGCTTTGTAGGCTTCAGACAAGAGAGTGTCTGATTATATTGTCCGCAGGTTTTATCAGTGTGTGTCTTTTCCTCACCTCTTGGCTCACAATTTCACCAGTTGTCCTTCTCTCCAGTCTGCTGGTATTTCTACAGACTACCAAATAATTAGTACTAACAGTATACCACAAGAAGCAATGATGTACAGACCAGAGGGAAGCAGAGGAAGAGGCCGACCACGTAAATGATGGACGCAGAGAATAACAGAGTCCATGGGAATATCGATACATGAAGCCCATAAGCGGGCACTCTCCCACTGTTAATACTTCACCTAGACACTGCAAGGTACAAGAGGAACATGATGAGATGAGATAAGATGAGATGAAATAATTAGTGAAGTAGTTCAGTTGAAGTGTCTATATTGGATTTAATAGCTTCTGCTGGGATACCATCTGGACCAGCAGCTTTCCATCTGTCAGTAGATTGATAGCTTTTCTAATTTAATGTGATTATCAAGATTGTTGAAAAAGTTATAAACGTCAAAGAGGAAATATTAATCCCTACAAAATCATATATAGTACTTAAAACACATTAGTTTGTCTAGTATAATAGTTACACATGATAGCTTGTCTAGTGTAATAGCTACACATGTTAGTTTGTCTAGTATAGTCGTTAAACATTAGTTTGTCTAGTATAACAGTTACACGTTATAGCTTGTCTAGTATAATAGTTACATTTGATACCTTGTCTGGTATAATAGTTACTTGCTAGATTTCTTTGCTTCAAGCATTTAGTGAGATTTTCAGACCACAAATGCTGTTTGTACTGGTTAGTACTGCACACAGTTTTATAATAGCATGACTGATGATGTTTGGAGTTTGTTAGATAAAGAATGGATGTAAGTCATGATTTGCAGATATACTCCTGTGACTATTTACACAAACATTCAATGATTTTGAGATTTATTGCTTAGACAACCCATGCATCATTTGCAGAAGTTATCTACATTAATTTGTATACAGTATTGCATCAAAGTGTGAGCAGTGTTGCCATTGTGGGTAGTGTTTTTGCTTATCACACAGTTGATTTAATTTCCCAGCAGTGTCAGGATTTGAATTTTTGTCTCAACTATCAAAAGCTGAGGGGAATGACCTAGTCTTTTCAAATGGGCTCTGTGTCATTTTCATAATTATCTAGGAAGGAAAACACGGTGACCTAGAAGTTATGGAGGCCTAGCACTTCATATGCCTACAGCACTTCATATGCCTACGACAGTATCTTTTATGGGTTGACATGTGCTGTAGGGTCATGTGCTACTTCAGACATCTTCAGGCTAATGTGTGTATGTTGGTTCCTGCATATTGTTAACACTTCAAGTGATGAAATGTGTTATCACTGTGAATGGCCTCTAAAGACGACTTTACCTGAAAACTGCAGGCATTTAGCCTTATTTGACTGTCACCTGTGTCAGGTATATCTCTCAGGGGGTTTGACTGTCACCTGTGTCAGGTATATCTCAGGGGGTTTGACTGTCACCTATGGCAGGTATATCTCTCAGGGGGTTTGACTGTCATCTGCATCAGGTTTATCGCTCAGGGGGTTTGACTGTCACCTGTGTCAGATATCTCTCAGGGGGTTTGACTGTCACCTGTGGCAGGTATATCTCTCAGGGGGTTTGACTGTCACCTGTGTCAGGTATATCTCTCAGGGGGTTTGACTGTCATCTGTGTCAGGTATATCTCTCAGGGGGTTTGACTGTCACCTGTGGCAGGTATATCTCTCACGGGGTTTGACTGTCACCTGTGTCAGGTATATCTCTCAGGGGGTTTGATTGTCACCAGTGTCAGGTATATCTCTCAGGGGGTTTGGCTGTCACCTGTGTCAGGGATATCTCTCAGAGGGTTTGACTGTCACCAGTGTCAGGTATATCTCTCAGGGAGTTTTACTGTCACCAGTGGCAGGTATATCTCTCAGGGGGTTTGACTGTCACCTGTGGCAGGTATATCTCTCAGGGGGGTTTGACTGTCACCTGTGTCAGGTATATCTCTCAGGGGGTTTGATTGTCACCAGTGGCAGGTATATCTCTCAGGGGGTTTGGCTGTCACCTGTGTCAGGGATATCTCTCAGGGGGTTTGATTGTCACCAGTGTCAGGTATATCTCTCAGGGGGTTTGGCTGTCACCTGTGTCAGGGATATCTCTCAGGGGGTTTGACTGTCACCAGTGGCAGGTATATCTCTCAGGGGGTTTGACTGTCAACAATGTCAGGGATATCTCTCAGGGGGTTTGACTGTCACCAGTGGCAGGTATATCTCTCAGGGAGTTTGACTGTCACCTGTGGCAGGTATATCTCTCAGGGGGTTTGACTGTCACCTGTGGCAGGTATATCTCTCAGGGAGTTTGACTGTCAACAATGTCAGGGATATCTCTCAGGGGGTTTGACTGTCACCTGTGTCAGGTATATCTCTCAGGGGGTTTGACTGTCACCTGTGTCAGGGATATCTCTCAGGGGGTTTGACTGTCACCTGTGTCAGGTATATCTCGATGAGCATGAGATGGTAGTGATCAACTTCACAACTTGCCAGCTGTCCTGATCACAATAAGAGTCATCGGTGACACGGTTACACCCATGTTATGAGGCTGGATTAATCCCAGAATCATACTGGACAGTCATACTGCCACTGGGAATTGTCCCCAGAACTATACTAGACAGTCATACTGCCACTGGGAATTGTCCCCAGAACCATACTAGACAGTCATACTGCCACTGGGAATTGTCCCCAGAACCATACCGGATAGTCATACTGCCACTGAGAATAGACCCCAGAATCATACTAGACAGTCATACTGCCACTGGGAATTGTCCTCAGAACCATACTAGACAGTCATACTGCCACTGAGAATAGATCCCAGAATCATACTGGATAGTCATACTGCCACTGGGAATTGTCCTCAGAGCCATACTAGACAGTCATACTGCCACTGGGAATTGTCCCCAGAACCATACCGGATAGTCATACTGCCACTGAGAATAGACCCCAGAATCATACTAGACAGTCATACTGCCACTGGGAATTGTCCCCAGAACCATACTAGACAGTCATACTGCCACTGAGAATAGATCCCAGAATCATACTGGATAGTCATATGCCACTGAGAATAGACCCCAGAATCATACCGGATAGTCATGCTGCCACTGAGAATAGACCCCAGAATCATACCGGATAGTCATGCTGCCACTGAGAATAGACCCCAGAATCATACAGGTGTCCATAACTATTATTGATGCTAGGACTATCATGTTGATCTGCAAGGGCAATTCAACTTCACCACTATGGCTTCTGTAACTGGAACATTAGGCTGAAATCATGTTATGGAGCCATGCTATGGTGTTCTATGGCTTCTGTAACTGGAACATTAGGCTGAAATCATGTTATGGAGCCATGCTATGGTGTTCTATGGCTTCTGTAACTGGAACATTAGGCTGAAATCATGTTATGGAGCCATGCTATGGTGTTCTATGGCTTCTGTAACTGGAACATTAGGCTGAAATCATGTTATAGAGCCATGCTATGGTGTTCTATGGCTTCTGTAACTGGAACATTAGGCTGAAATCATGTTATGGAGCCATGCTATGGTGTTCTATGGCTTCCGTAACCTGAGTGAGAGGCTGACAACATGTCATGGCATTGTGGTATGATGATCTGTAGCTTCTGTAATCAGAATAGTAGTAGACTGAAAACATGTCATGGCGTTGTGATATGGCGTTTTGAAAGGGGTGTTTGATGTTCCTATCTGATGGGAAAGCCTGGTCATTCCACCTCATAAAGCTGAGACCTAATATGTGTAAAGACCTTAACATTTTACACCCTTACAGCATTATTTGGGGTGGAGAGGGCTACCTTTTTTTTCCAAAGGCAAACTTTGTTCTCTTTGAATGATGTCTTACATAGCTATCTTTGGAATCTCATGTTAACTTAGTGTTCAGTTGAGCATTTTGGGATTTCCATATTTGTAAATGAGTTCACTTAAACATCTTGCTGCTGAAGATGAACTGAAACATAAAATCTGTGAGCAGTGAATGTCTTCTTTGTTGTACTGTTGCTTTGTGTACACTTCACTTAATGCATGCACTTTCTTTAATGTTTATGGGACCAAATAAACTTTTGGTATACATGATTATATGATGAAATAATCCCAGTGCTGTTGCCACATGTAAAATTCTTACACACTTACAATGAGAAGTAAGAAAAGCATTTGAACATATTCTATAACAGATTTTTTAAACAGATCACCAACTAAACAGTCGGAATGCGATCGGCGTTGCCAGTAGTGGGTTGTGCTCAATATTTAAATTTCAAATCCCGAAACAACCACATAATCAATTGATTATTGCTCACTGGATTTAGGAGGCCTGGTGTTCTTGCCAGTGAGAAGTCCTGATCGTTCGGGTCCCATCGATTGACGGACGTCGGTCGCGGCGATTGGGCAATCTTGAGCATAGCCTACGATGGGTAGCGTTGTGATGTTCTGTTGTGATAATTTGGTGTGTCCAGTGTGTGCTGCGTGGTTACACACCCGCTTCACACGCGTGATCCGGGACTGTTTCCGGATCCGGTCAGGGATATGCACTACTGACGAGCTCAAATGAGGGCGAAACTCGAGTATAGTGCTTCCATATTGACGTGGATAGGCCTTAGGTTCATACCGGAATGCGATCGGCGTTGCCAGTAGTGGGTTGTGCTCAATATTTAAATTTCAAATCCCGAAACAACCACATAATCACTAAACAGTAATCATATAGCTAGCTAGGGGCATCAGCCATGACTCTAGATGAGGAACTAACGTGTTTTGGTTAACATGTCCTAAACTACGTCGTCTTATCTGTTGAAATATGTGTTTAACTTAACACTTAATTAGCTGTGATTAGGTCACAATCACAATAATAACTTATCTAATGCTACATTTATGGTGCACATAGTGTGTTTTTCAGGAGAATGTACTTAAACTAATTTATTATGCTATGACTTACCCGTCTGGATAAATGTTTGTCTTGAACCCTTGATATTAAAGCTGTAGTCATAAAATTATAATTTCAAGTAGTGCTAAAAGTACAGAAGTTCATCAACACTCTGGATCACTATCTCTAGACATCAATGGTGTTAGTGTGGGTGCGTGTCAGTAGTCATGGTTGGTATAATTTGTCTATGTATCCGGTTTTGTGTGGGAGCTATGATAGGGTTGTGTGGGAGCTGTGACAGGGTTGTGTGGGAGCTGTGATAGGGTTGTGTGGGTGCATTTCAGCAGTCATGGTTGGTATATTTTGTCCATGTATCTCGTTTTGTGTGGAAGCTGTAATAAGGTAGTGTGAGTGTATTTCAGCAGTCGTGGTTGGTATATCTTGCCCATGTATCTGGTTTTGTGTGGGTGCATGTCAGTCGTCATGGTTGGTATATCTTGTCCATGTATCTGGTTTCGTGTGAGAGTTTAATAGGGTAGTTGTTAGCTAGCTTGCTTGCCAACCCAGTGGCGATGTGTTTCAATCCTCTGAGATGGTGATATCTTTTCCATTGACCTGGGCTTCCAGATCAACCTAACCTAAATTGGGTATCAGAAAATCTTCTGGGAAGTACAGGCGGCCGGCACGATGTTGCCCACATCCTCCATTGAGTTGTAGGTGATCTAAACAAATATGTTGACCACATCCTCCATTGAGTTGTAGTTGGTCTAAACAAATATACGGCTAGCACCATCAGTACAATACACCTAATGTCATAAAAATGGTTCCGTTATATGTTTACTGGTTTGCATTGACCTAGATTGTAATAGGTATGTGAATATGATTGTAATACATATGTGAATAGGATTGTAATACATATGTGAAAAAGAAATCAAAATATGTTTCATTATCATCACTCTTTTTATAATATGTAAATAGCAATAGCAAGTATGAGGAACAAAACGTTGAAATAATGAGCTTGAACTCTACAAGTGTAAGAAGAAAAACATGGAAATAATGAGCTTGAACTCTACAAGTGTAAGAAGAAAAACATGGAAATAATGAGCTTGAACTCTACAAGTGTAAGAAGCAAAACATGGAGATAATGAGCTTGAACTCTACAAGTGTAGAAGAAAAACATGAGATAATGACCTTGAACTCTACAAGTGTAAGAACACAAACATGGAGATAATGAGCTTGAACTCCACAAGTGTAAGAAGAAAAACATGGAGATAATGACCTTGAACTCTACAAGTGTAAGAAGAAAAACATGGAAATAATGAGCTTGAACTCTACAAGTGTAAGAAGAAAAACATGGAGATAATGACCTTGAACTCTACAAGTGTAAGAAGAAAAACATGGAGATAATGAGCTTGAACTCTACAAGTGTAAGAAGAAAAACATGGAGATAATGACCTTGAACTCTACAAGTGTAAGAAGAAAACATGGAGATAATGACCTTGAACTCTACAAGTGTAAGAAGAAAAACATGGAGATAATGACCTTGAACTCTACAAGTGTAAGAAGAAACAACATGGAGATAATGAGCTTTGAACTCTACAAGTGTAAGAAGAAAAACATGGAGATAATGACCTTGAACTCTACAAGTGTAAGAAGAAAAACATGGAGATAATGACCTTGAACTCTACAAGTGTAAGAAGAAAAACATGGAGATAATGACCTTGAACTCTACAAGTGTAAGAAGAAAAACATGGAGATAATGACCTTGAACTCTACAAGTGTAAGAAACAAAACATGGAATAATGACCTTGAACTCTACAAGTGTAAGAAACAAAACATGGAAATAATGAGCTTGAATTCTACAAGTGTAAAGAAACAAAACATGGAATTAATTATCTTAAACTCTATAAATGTATAAAAATGTCAGGAGAAAGTGATCCTTGAGGCGAACTTGGTGAAAACTCATATACAAATTTAATTCTGCAATGTTATGTCTGCATGTGGATAACATTATTATTATGTTCATGTCTATTAGGTTCTAATGAATATAATAGTTTGATTACAGATGTGGTGGACTGCATTTTGTAATAAGATGTTGTGTTTAGACTTGTGTTAAACTAAGTGAAACTTTGGCGCAAGATTAGGACCTGAGGATCATTCATAAATTATCAAAAGTTATCACTCACCATCTTGACAATTAATGTTTGCAGTAGTGGATCTCTATAACTCTCTTGTCTCTCAACATGATGCAGTAGTAGATCTCTATAACTCTCTTATCTCTCAACGTGATGCAGTAGTGGATATCTATAACTCTCTAGTCTCTCAACGTGATGCAGTAGTGGATATCTATAACTCTCTTGTCTCTCAACGTGATGCAGTAGTGGATATCTATAACTCTCTTGTCTCTCAACGTGATGCAGTAGTGGATATCTATAACTCTCTTGTCTCTCAACATGATGCAGTAGTAGATCTCTATAACTCTTTTATCTCTCAACGTGATGCAGTAGTGGATATCTATAACTCTCTTGTCTCTCAACGTGATGCAGTAGTGGATATCTATAACTCTCTTGTCTCTCAACATGATGCAGTAGTAGATCTCTATAACTCTCTTATCTCTCAACGTGATGCAGTAGTGGATATCTATAACTCTCTTGTCTCTCAACGTGATGCAGTAGTGGATATCTATAACTCTCTTGTCTCTCAACGTGATGCAGTAGTGGATATCTATAACTCTCTTGTCTCTCAACATGATGCAGTAGTAGATCTCTATAACTCTTTTATCTCTCAACGTGATGCAGTAGTGGATATCTATAACTCTCTTGTCTCTCAACGTGATGCAGTAGTGGATATCTATAACTCTCTTGTCTCTCAACATGATGCAGTAGTAGATCTCTATAACTCTTTTATCTCTCAACGTGATGCAGTAGTGGATATCTATAACTCTCTTGTCTCTCAACATGATGCAGTAGTGGATATCTATAACTCTCTTGTCTCTCAATGTGATGCAGTAGTGGATATCTATAACTCTCTTGTCTCTCAACGTGATGCAGTAGTGGATATCTATAACTCTCTTGTCTCTCAACATGATGCAGTAGTAGATCTCTATAACTCTCTTATCTCTCAACGTGATGCAGTAGTGGATATCATATAACTCTCTTGTCTCTCAACGTGATGCAGTAGTGGATATCTATACTCTCTTGTCTCTCAACGTGATGCAGTAGTGGATATCTATAACTCTCTTGTCTCTCAACATGATGCAGTAGTAGATCTCTATAACTCTTTTATCTCTCAACGTGATGCAGTAGTGGATATCTATAACTCTCTTGTCTCTCAACGTGATGCAGTAGTGGATATCTATAACTCTCTTGTCTCTCAACATGATGCAGTAGTAGATCTCTATAACTCTCTTATCTCTCAACGTGATGCAGTAGTGGATATCTATAACTCTCTTATCTCTCAACGTGATGCAGTAGTGGATATCTATAACTCTCTTGTCTCTCAACATGATGCAGTAGTAGATCTCTATAACTCTCTTATCTCTCAACGTGATGCAGTAGTGGATATCTATAACTCTCTTGTCTCTCAACGTGATGCAGTAGTGGATATCTATAACTCTCTTGTCTCTCAACATGATGCAGTAGTAGATCTCTATAACTCTCTTATCTCTCAACGTGATGCAGTAGTGGATATCTATAACTCTCTTGTCTCTCAACGTGATGCAGTAGTGGATATCTATAACTCTCTTATCTCTCAACGTGATCCATCCATCCATCATGTGCCATGCCGGTAAGCGTGGGCGGTCATGTTCCGCCATCTCACTCGATCACCAGAGTCATGGATCAGCTCCGTGTTTCTGTCTCGACCATGCCACAAGGCCAAGCCATCCAGGTACTTGATTCTAGGTCTTCCCCTTGGTCTGTTCCCCTCGATCTTACCAGTTGTCACCAAATTCTCCAATCCATTTCTTCTCATAACATGCCCAAAAAATTTTGACTGTCTACGTCTAATTTCTCTAATCAATTTACGATCTTCATTTGTTTCTTGAAGGACTTGTTCATTGGTCTTTCTGGCTGTCCATGGTATTCTTTGCATTTTCCTCAGAAACCACATCTCTACAGCCATCAGATGTTTTTCAGCCTGACTGCTCATTGTCCACGCTTCACATCCATATAAAAGTACAGGTTCAATGTAGCATCTCAACACTCTTTTTCTCGTTTCAATTGACATCTTTTTATTGGTCAATATGTTTTTCATCTTGCTAAAGGCTACTTTTGCCATGGCGATTCTTGTTCTAATCTCTTCAAGGCATCTCCCATCAGATGTTATTACTGTTCCGAGATAATTGTACCTGCTCACTTGTTGAAGAATATTCCCATTTACTTATATATTACATTGTGGTATTTCGTCCTTCCTAGTGACGACCATAATCTGTGTCTTTTTACAATTTAATTCTAACCCTAGTTGTTCACTGTGTGTAACAATCGCATCTACTAAATTTTGCAGGTCCTGTTCATTGTCTGCAATCAAGACTGTATCATCTGCATATCTAATGTAGATGCAACGTGATGCAGTAGTGGATATCTATAACTCTCTTATCTCTCAACGTGATGCAGTAGTGGATATCTATAACTCTCTTATCTCTCAACGTGATGCAGTAGTGGATATCTATAACTCTCTTGTCTCTCAACGTGATGCAGTAGTGGATATCTATAACTCTCGTCTCTCAACGTGATGCAGTAGTGGATATCTATAACTCTCTTGTCTCTCAACGTGATGCAGTAGTGGATATCTATAACTCTCTTGTCTCTCAACGTGATGCAGTAGTGGATATCTATAACTCTCGTCTCTCAACGTGATGCAGTAGTGGATATCTATACTCTCTTGTCTCTCAACGTGATGCAGTTGTGGATATCTATACTCTCTTGTCTCTCAACGTGATGCAGTAGTGGATATCTATACGCTCTTGTCTCTCAACGTGATGCAGTAGTGGATATCTATAACTCTCGTCTCTCAACGTGATGCAGTAGTGGATATCTATAACTCTCGTCTCTCAACGTGATGCAGTAGTGGATATCTATAACTCTCTTGTCTCTCAACGTGATGCAGTAGTGGATATCTATACTCTCTTGTCTCTCAACGTGATGTAGTAGTGGATATCTATAACTCTCGTCTCTCAACGTGATGCAGTAGTGGATATCTATAACTCTCTTGTCTCTCAATGTGATGCAGTAGTGAATATCTATACTCTCTTGTCTCTCAACGTGATGCAGTAGTGGATATCTTTAACTCTCTTGTCTCTCAATGTGATGCAGTAGTGGATATCTATAACTCTCTTGCCTCTCAACGCGATGCAGTAGTGGATATCTATAACTCTCTTGTCTCTCAACGTGATGCAGTAGTGGATATCTATAACTCTCTTGTCTCTCAACGTGATGCAGTAGTGGATATCTATAACTCTCTTGTCTCTCAACGTGATGCAGTAGTGGATATCTATAACTATCTTGTCTCTCAACGTGATGCAGTAGTGGATATCTATAACTCTGTCTCTCAATGTGATGCAGTAGTGGATATCTATAACTCTCTTGTCTCTCAATGTGATGCAGTAGTGGATCTCTATAACTCTCTTAGTCTCTCAATGTGATGCAGTAGTGGATATCTATAACTCTCTTGTCTCTCAATGTGATGCAGTAGTGGATATCTATAACTCTCTTGTCTCTCAACGTGATGCAGTAGTGGATATCTATAACTCTCTTGTCTCTCAACGTGATGCAGTAGTGGATATCTATAACTCTCTTGTCTCTTAACGTGATGCAGTAGTGGATATCTATAACTCTCTTATCTCTCAACGTGATGCAGTTCAACATCCACTTTCCAGTTTGCTGATTTGATGTTATCATCCTATTAAGCCATTGAGAACATGTGGTATGTTTGCTGCCATCCTATGGTATGTTTGATGACATCGTCTGGTCTGTTTGATGACATCGTCTGGTATGTTTGATGACATCTTATGGTCTGTTTGATGACATCTTATGGTATGGTTGCTGCCATCCTGTGCTATATTTGATGACATCCTTTGGTATGTTTGATGACATCATCTGGTCTATTTGATGACATCATCCGGTATGTTTGCTGACATTATCTTGTATGTGTGCTGACATCATCTGGTATGTTGATGACATCATGTGGTATGTTTGATGACATCATGTGGTATGTTTGCTGCCATCCTGTGGTATGTTTGATGACATCATCTGGTATGTTTGATGACATCATTTGGTATGTTTACTGACATCATCTGGTATGTTTGCTGACATCATCTGTTTTGTTTGCTTTCCCCTTTTCCTATGACCTTGTTTTCAGCAGGGTATGATGTCTTTTCATGCGTACTAAACACTGGAGAGCCAGTATTTTAGGCCAGTAAAATTGTTATCAACTTTCAAAACTTTTTGTTTTGCATTTTATTCAATTGGTTATACTTTTTAAAATGTTTCTTTTATTATTACTTGTTGCACAACATTGTGGAAACAACTAACTTTAAACTTCAGTTACATATGGAAAACTAAATATTCTGCACAAACGCTGGAAACATCCCATGTCTTTAAGAGTTCAGAAAGTCTCATTTCATTGATAGCTTGTTTAAGGCTTATTTCTGTATATGCCATGTTGTCTTTCCATGATAGTTATCCCGTTTTCTAGTACGCCCACATATCTGTGGCATTCATTGTCTCATGTAACTACTTGTTGATCAAATCTTAAACTTGTTGCAGATGGTTGTTAACTTTCTACAATTATTGACAACATGGACCAAGATCATAACTAATTGCACTATCTACAGACAAGATGGATGAATGCTTGTTTGTCAGTGCATGCTGACTAGATAACACGATGTTATCACTACTGACATATTTGCAATATGTCTGGACGTTGGTCACTATACTCTGCTGACCACAATACTGTTGACATGTATAAATCTATATTATGTTTTTATATTCATGTACAAACACAAACAGTATAATTCTCATTGTTTCATTGTGTACAGCCTGCATGTCTTCGAGCCCAGCAAGTCATTACTTGTCATGTTTATTGTACACTATGCATGGTCATGAACATAGCAAGGTGAATGTTTCTGCTGATAGTGGCAGGGGCATCAAGTCAGATCAGAGTATCTTCCCTTTTATGTGCATGTGATGTTCTCGTGTTTTGTCGAATGTCTTTCATGCTGAATGCAAGTCAGAATATTGAAATTTCAGAGACAATGTACAGAACAAATAAAATGTACTTTGTAATTACGTTTACTTGTTTTTTCGTGTCAATGAGTAATTACCATTACAACAGACATTGTCACCGACATTAATCATTCTCACATAATTGTCACATCTGATGGCCGTGGAAATGTGGTTTCTGAGGAAAATGCAAAGAATACCATAGACAGACAGAAACACCATGAACAAGTCCTTCAAGAAACAAATGAAGATCGTAAACTGATTAGAGACCTGAGACGTTGACATGAGACAGTCAAAATTTGTTGGACATGATATGAGAAGAAATAAACTGAAGAACTTGGTGACAACTGGCAAGATCGAAGGAAAGAGACCAAGGGGAAGACCGAGAGGTAAATACTGGATGGCATGCCCACGTGGCACGGTCGAGACAGAAACATGGAGCTGATCCACGACTCTGGTGATCGAGTGAGATGGCGAAACATGACCGCCCACAGCTTATCGACATGGCACATGGTGGATGGATAGATGGATAACCCTTCACATCCCAACGGCAGGCATACCCTGGGACAAACTTTAACTGACCAATGACAGCTACTCTTATTTTCTCCACTGAGAGGGGATGGAGTAGTTGAAAAGTTGAAACTACCAGACCAGATTACGTCACAAGTTGCGGCTTGCTTCAACAATCCTGCACGTTACTTCCGGTAATACGCTTATTGACATTTGGTAGAGTGTTGCTGTTGTAAGTTACAACTGCAGTGGTTTTGTTCACATTCACTCAACAGATTATACATTTTCTACCGAACTGCAATGACGTCATGTTCTAAGATGGGAACCAAGCCTCTTCAGTTGTAGAAGCCTCGCAGCTTGTTGGTTCACGATTGCATGTAATACAGAAGGGTTAACGAGCGGAGCAGTGAGCGGCGGTAAGGTAGTGGCTAGACGTTCGTGTGCCGGCCCGGTGAGCCTAGGTTCCATTCTGCATAGGGGTGGATTGTTCATCGGACATGAGTTCCCAAGTGGACGCATGCTACAATTGGTACTAAACATGTTTTAGGAAGTTCAGTGTCTGGTGTGATACTCACCACATCACTAACGAGTGATTATAGGTCAAGCACCATCTGTCCAAATGTGTCTTATGTCGTGAAAAGGGGATCATTTTGTCGAGCAGAATGATACATGTGGTGGTGAATTTACGGGTTCTAATTCAGATCACTGACGCAGTTCGTGATCCCGTATACCCGCGTTCGAAACATAGCTACGCGCGATTTGGTTTGTTACGAAATGGTGTAGGTGCCGGTCGTTCACAAAGCAATGGCAAACTACTGAATGTAAAGTTGCTAAGAGACTATAACAGTAAAAATGCTGGTGTTGACTGCGACGTCCTGTAAAGGATATGCAACTAACTTTTAATTCAGATACTGTCAATAAAGGGTCGTGCCCTTTATGAAAACAAAGTTGTACTAGTGGTCATCTTGGAAATAACCGATACAAACAATCTCACTTAGAACAAAACTGCGTGAATGAAAGAGAGGTAACCGATACAAATAACCTCACTAAGAACAAAACCGCGTGAATGAAACCATGGTGATCCATTTGCTCCTCCGAGGTGTACACGTGCTCCCACAAGGCCGCAACCACGTCTGCCTTGTCATGTATCAATACTCCACCAAGTTTTGCCGAGCCAGCCAATCTGTCCGCCTGTTCATTCCCCAGCACACCGGCATGCCCAGGAGAAAAGATCCAGGTGATGCTTGCTACCGAGTGAATGAAAGAGAAGTAACCGACACAAATAACCTCACTAAGAACACGACTGCGTGAATGAAAGATAACCTCACTAAGAACAAAACTGCGTGAATGAAAGAGAAGATCAAACTGGGGTTGGTCATCACAACGCCCGGCAAAAGACAAGCAACATATATAGAACTACATAACTAAGCCCATTGTTTTGTCTGTTGTGATATTTTGAAGATGTCAGTGAAATTATTCAAAGCATCAAACAATCGTTTCCTGTTGATCAGATCACACTGATGCCCATAAGCCTATGAAAGGTGGAAGCCCACGTGTAAGTGAATACTTCTGTAGTGTTAGATGCCGCAGACATCGTTATAGGTGTGGACACTGTGTAGATATTTCCCCACTGACATGTGTTAACATCCTCTCTCCAGTATGGCTTTCACTGGACTATCGTCAGCTCCTGTGGCTTACAAGTGGCAAACGCAGTGTCACAGTACCGACATACTGGACTTGAAGTCCGTCACAGACCGTTTGGGAGTAGACCGTTTTGCATTGATTTTTACAATGACATGAGCATCGGCCGTTCAGAAAGCAATGGCAAACTACTGAACGTAAAATTGCCTAGAAAAGCACAAACAGCCAATACATGCTGGGGTTGACTGCGACGCCCTGTAGGACATGCAACTAACTTTCAAGTAATACATATTTTAAACTGCGACGTCCTGTAGGACATGCAACTAACTTTCAAATAATACATATTTTAAAGGGATCCTATAAAATTTTACTGGTCTCTGTGGCACAGGGCTTGCGAACACGGTTTGTGAGCCCGTATACCCGGGTTCGAAACACAGCGGTGCTGGTTTTTCGACAAAGGTATAGGAGCCGGACGTCAGAAAGCAATGGGAAACTTCTGAACATAAAATTTGCCCAGGAATCACGAACAGCCAAAATGCTGGGGTTGACTGCTACGTCCTGTGAAGGACATGCAACTTAATTTTTAAAAAAAAAATAAAACTTGCCCTTGTATCTGCACATTTTCATTCACAATACATTTCTCGCTGCTCTAAACACATCAGCGAACCTCACATCACTGTTAACAATCTTTTTTTTTTTTTTGCATATCCCTTACAGGACGTTGCAGTCAACATCAGCATTTTTCAGCTGCTGTTGATGTACTAGGCAAGATTACGCTCAGTAGTTTGCCATTGCTTTCTGAGCGACCGGCTCACATACCCCGTAAGTTACCAATGCGGCGAGAACCGCTACAGATTCTCGCGCAGGTTACGTTACTCACGAGAATATACGGGATTACGGAGAAAGACGTTAACCTCTAGCCCAAGGGAGACCGGCTGTTACCAATCACGACCAGAAATTAATTCACACCAATCAGCGCTTTATAAGACAGTGTTTGAAAGCACACTCTCGACAATATTTTTTATACTTTGACTAAACGCTTAGTTATCGCAATATTTTTCCGTTTCTCGCTAAAAGATATTTCAGCTAGTGCAATTTAAATTTCATTCTCGCAATCTCAATTATTCTTGAGACTAACTAAGTAGACAGTCATTATTTTTGGGACAAGTTATGACAAGAAATAAACCGTAAAACTATGACAATTGGCAAAATTGATGGATGAAGAACAATGGGAAAGCCAAGAAATAAAATCGGGATGACTTGGTCATATGGCATACTCAGAACTCAGACCTGATCGAAGGCTCTGTTGATCGTGTGAGATGTCGAATCTCCCACACCTTTTGGCATTGTACATGATGATGATAATGATGTTGGGTCTAACTAGGAAACATATATATGCCAGGAGCTGGTGCACTGCCTGCCAAGGCAATAGCCCAAGTTCAATCCCTGGTCGAGGCAAGATTCTTTCTTCCGACCAGTGCGGCTCTGGGACCCACCCAACCTTATTAACATGTGCACCAGACAATTTTCAGACCGGTCATCATTCGCACTGCCAGCGCTATCACGACAAGTCCCTGAACAAGTCAAGAAGCCTGATACGGGAGAGGAAAATGTCACGTTGCAAGAACAACAAAAGACGCGGTATCCAAGATGAGCAGCGTGGGAGCCGACAAGACCATCAAGAAGATGAACGTGGAGAGCCCGCCTGCTAGCTGCATCAAAGAACCTGAAACTACAGCTACTACTGAAGCCACCACGAGGGAGAAGATCGACAGCCCACCACAGACAAGAGCCAAACCTACTGAGAAGCAGAGGGAGGAGAAAGACACCAGAGTCGGAAACACCGACTCACCGACAAGCAAGTGGGTTATCAAGCGTATCCAAGTGAAGCTATCAGACGAAGAAATCCTGAAGCAGCTACGAGAAGAGAATCTCCACACCCGATTCTCGAAGGCGGAGCGGCTCCTCACCTACTCCAAGATTCCCACAACCTTGGCGGTGGTGACGACAGAGGGCAGCGAGATGCCGATCACAGTATCAATGAACAAGAGAATGCAGCAGCCAGAGAGATTCATCCAAGGATCACCCAATGTTCCAGATGTCAGAGGACCGGCCACAGCAGAGCAGCATGCCGCAGCAAGACGGAAATATGCCGGTACTGCGCCGATCACCACGCCTTCAAGGAGTGTCCGCTGGCCAAGCTGGACACGGACTTCCGAGCACCCAACAACAAACGAAAGTGCACCAACTGCCTGGGCAAGCATGGAGCAAGATACTTGGGCTGTCCGTACCTGCAACGACACAGAGACGTGTTAAAGTTTGCCATCAACACAAAGACACCATACAACGAAGTAAGGTGGAGGTGCGAGACAGCCACAAGCATCTCACAAGCGGAAAAAGCTCAACTGCAAGACCAGATAGATGAGCCAAAGAAGTAAATCAATCTACTTCAAACACCGGCACCGATCAGCGACAATGAAAAGCTGCTTGCTGGAATAAAGGAGATCCAGCAAAACATCAAGAAAGAAGTGGAACATATGGCTGAGATGAAGAAGGAAAACGAAGAAATGCTACGCACCATTAAAGCGGAGAGAGAGCTGCTGAAAGCTGAAATGGAAGTAATCCGAAACAAACCAACAGAAGCTATGCAAGAGAACGCAGATAAGCCGCAAGATGAAACCCTGCAAAGGACCGAGCCAGAACCGCAAGCAGAATACCCACCCGGACTCTCCCTGGAGGAGTGCCTAGAATCGATAAAATTGGAGGAACGCAGGCACCAGGAATTCAAAAGGCGCTGGGATGAAAGAGAAAAGAAAAAGCCCAAGAAACTCAGGAGACCGGTAGTATACCCAGATAGAATTACTGACTTCGAGGATGAACCTGGCTACACGTACTATATAGAAGACGGAGTGATGATCCCATGGATGACCACGGAGGAAAAAATCGAATGGCAGCAGAAACTTAAACTCGAAAGTAAAAACAGTAGCAAGGAGGAAAATGGAAACGTAGAAAAGCTCCTACAGAAAATACACAAAAAAGGAGGCAACAACACCAAATAAAAAGTCCTTATAAGGACTGCAACCAGTCAAGCCAGACGAGCCAGGAGCCTTCACTAACAAAAGATACCACAAAAGGAGACGAGCACAAAGGATAGCCGCCGACCAACCCCCTCCTGACGTCACAGACACAAATCAACATAACCAGCCCGAGATAGGACTAACTCGTAAGAGCGTACAAGACAAGAATTAGGGTAAATGAACCCACAAAAACCACAGACTTCAACAATAACCACAGCTAAAGAGGCAGGTTGAACAAGGCAGAATTTGAAATTTTTGGTGTGAAAATTGGAATTGGAATTGGAAATTTGCAGACTTTTTTTGGAATTTCCTCGGAAGGAGTGGCGGCGAGGAAGGGAACTGGCCTTTCACCTCATATATATATTATAGCCTAGAATACATACAGTTCTGACATTCCACACCACAGAGGCAGTATCTATCATAGGACTACGTTTTAACCAGCACATACTCGTTAAATGGGAGTTGAGCCCGAACCGCTGTAGCCGGTGAATCCGCACTACCCACTAAAATTAAGACACCCACACACCATCTGTGCTGTAGCATAGTGTATTACGAAGACAGATTTGTTAGTGCATGTGTTTCTAAACAAGAACCACTAAAGAATATGCAATCCCAAGCCAAGATCCTTGTTTGTCTGTGGTCTGTCTTCCGCGTTCGATAATCGATGACCTAGTCAATGGAGTTCACCTTCCCCCCAGACTTTCAGTCCTGGGTGAAAACTCTCTGATTGGTTAATCAACTGTAGTGACTGTTGCGTCACACAGCCCATCTAATTCGGACTGTTTCTCTAATTTACTTTACTCTCACGTTACTTTTACTGTCAGGGCTTTCATCGGCTAGATACAATTCAGATTTTTCGAAGATTCTGGCAATAGATTATAGCCGACACAGTTTCCGCTCCGGCGAAGACGTACACTGGGTGTACTATATGATGTGTGTGTGTGTGTGTGTGTGTGTGTGTGTGTGTGTGTGTGTGTGTGTGTGTGTGTGTGTGTGATATAACAAATAATATACAATAACACAAAATAATGCAGCTTTACAGAACAGAAGTACGTCACTGTATGTGTCGTAGTTCTGTTCTGTAAAGCTGCATTACTTTGTGTTATTGTATATTGTTTACATTTCCACAGCTTTACAGCAGTTCCACCAAATTTTAGTAGTATAAAACACTCTGGCGTGTAGACGTAACCCTGAGTACAATATGATGTGTGTAGTAGAACAAACTCCCGCGTGTAGACGTACACCCTGAGTACAATATGATGTGTGTGGTACAACAACCTCCCGCGTGTAGACATACACTCTGAGTACAATATGATGTGTGTAGTAGAACAAACTCCCGCGTGTAGACGTACACCCTGAGTACAATATGATGTGTGTAGTAGAACAAACTCCCGCGTGTAGACGTACACTCTGAGTACAATATGATGTGTGTAGTAGAACAAACTCCCGCGTGTAGACATACACCCTGAGTACAATATGATGTGTGTGGTACAACAAACTCCCGCGTGTAGACATACACCCTGAGTACAATATGATGTGTGTGGTACAACAACCTCCCGCGTGTAGACATACACCCTGAGTACAATATGATGTGTGTGGTACAACAAACTCCCGCGTGTAGACATACACCCTGAGTACAATATGATGTGTGTGGTACAACAACCTCCCGCGTGTAGACATACACCCTGAGTACAATATGATGTGTGTGGTACAACAAACTCCCGCGTGTAGACATACACCCTGAGTACAATATGATGTGTGTGGTACAACAACCTCCCGCGTGTAGACATACACCCTGAGTACAATATGATGTGTGTGGTACAACAAACTCCCGCGTGTAGACATACACCCTGAGTACAATATGATGTGTGTGGTACAACAACCTCCCGCGTGTAGACGTACACTCTGAGTACAATATGATGTGTGTGGTACAACAACCTCCCGCGTGTAGACGTACACTCTGAGTACAATATGATGTGTGTGGTACAACAACCTCCCGCGTGTAGGCGTACACTCTGAGTACAATATGATGTGTGTGGTACAACAAACTCCCGCGTGTAGACATACACCCTGAGTACAATATGATGTGTGTGGTACAACAACCTCCCGCGTGTAGACGTACACTCTGAGTACAATATGATGTGTGTGGTACAACAACCTCCCGCGTGTAGACGTACACTCTGAGTATATGATGTGTGTAGTACAACAACCTACCGCGTGTAGACGTACACTCTGAGTATATGATGTGTGTAGTACAACAACCTACCGCGTGTAGACGTACACTCTGAGTATATGATGTGTGTAGTACAACAACCTACCGCGTGTAGACGTACACTCCTAGTACAATATGATGTGTGTAGTACAGCAAACTCCCGCGTGTAGACGTACACTCCTAGTACAATATGATGTGTGTAGTACAACAAACTCCCGCGTGTAGACGTGCACTCTGAGTACAATATGATGTGTGTAGTAGAACAAACTCCCGCGTGTAGACGTACACTCTGAGTACAATATGATGTGTGTAGTAGAACAAACTCCCGCGTGTAGACGTGCACTCTGAGTACAATATTGATGTGTGTAGTAGAAACACAACTCCCGGTGTAGACGTGCACTCTGAGTACAATATGATGTGTGTGGTACAACAACCTCCCCGCGTGTAGACGTACACTCTGAGTACAATATGATGTGTGTGGTACAACAACTCCCGCGTGTCGACGTACCACTCTGAGTATATGATTTGTGTAGGACAACAACCTAGCCGCGTGTAGACGTACACTCCTGAGTATATGATGTGTGTAGTACAAACAACCTACCCGCGTGTAGACGTACACTCTGAGTATATGGATGTGTGTAGTTCCAACAACCTACCGCGTGTAGACGTACACTCCTAGTACAATATGATGTGATGTAGTACAGCAAACTCCCGCGTGTAGACGTACACTCCCTAGTACAATAAGGCTGTGTGTAGTACAACAAACTCACCGGTGTAGACGTGCACTTCTGAGTACAATATGATGTGTGTAGTAGAACAGCAAACTCCCGCGTGTAGGCGTACACCTTGAGTACAATATGATGTGTGTAGTACAACAACCTACCGCGTGTAGACGTACACTCTGAGTACAATATGATGTGTGTAGTACAGCAAACTCCCGCGTGTAGACGTACACTCCTAGTACAATATGATGTGTGTAGTACAACAAACTCCCGCGTGTAGACGTGCACTCTGAGTACAATATGATGTGTGTAGTAGAACAAACTCCCGCGTGTAGACGTACACTCTGAGTACAATATGATGTGTGTAGTACAGCAAACTCCCGCGTGTAGACGTACACTCTGAGTACAATATGATGTGTGTAGTACAGCAAACTCCCGCGTGTAGGCGTACACCTTGAGTACAATATGATGTGTGTAGTACAACAACCTACCGCGTGTAGACGTACACTCTGAGTACAATATGATGTGTGTAGTACAACAACCTACCGCGTGTAGACGTACACTCTGAGTACAATATGATGTGTGTGGTACAACAACCTACCGCGTGTAGACGTACACTCTGAGTACAATATGATGTGTGTAGTACAACAACCTACCGCGTGTAGACGTACACTCTGAGTACAATATGATGTGTGTAGTACAACAAACTCCCGCGTGTAGGCGTACACTCTGAGTACAATATGATGTGTGTAGTACAACAACCTACCGCGTGTAGGCGTACACTCTGAGTACAATATGATGTGTGTAGTACAACAAACTCCCGCGTGTAGGCGTACACTCTGAGTACAATATGATGTGTGTAGTACAACAACCTACCGCGTGTAGACGTACACTCTGAGTACAATATGATGTGTGTAGTACAACAAACTCCCGCGTGTAGGCGTACACTCTGAGTACAATATGATGTGTGTAGTACAACAACCTACCGCGTGTAGACGTACACTCTGAGTATATGGTGTGTGTAGTACAACAAACTCCCGCGTATCCAGTATGATGTCTGCAGTATAACAAACGCCGACGTCAGTGGCGTAGTGGTAGCATACCGGGTTCGACACCAGCTGCAGGCGATTTGGAAGCAGACTGTCTAACGTTGATTTTTAATAATAGTATGAGCGTCTGTCGTTTAGAAAGCAATAGCAAACTCAAAGTTAGTTGTATATCCTTTACAGTACGTTGCAGTCAACACCAGCATATTTTACTGTTGTGATCTCTTGGCAAGTTTATGATCAGTAGTCTGCCATTGCTTTCTGAAAGACCGACACACATACCATTTAGTAAAAATCCAACGCAACGCGATCTGCTGCCAAATCATTGGCAAATTACTGAACGTAACATTGTCTAGAAAGGAAAAAAAAAACAGCCAAAAAATGCCGGAGTTGATTGTTCATGTGCCGATGATGCCATCTGGCCATGCCATCCGGGCATTGTTCGTGTGCCGATGATGCCATCTGGCCATGCCATCCGGGCATTGTTCGTGTGCCGATGATGCCATCTGGTCATGCCATCCGGGCATTGTTCGTGTGCCGATGATGCCATCTGGCCATGCCATCCGGGCATTGTTCGTGTGCCGATGATGCCATCTGGCCATGCCATCCGGGCATTGTTCTTGTGTCGATGATGTCATCTGGCCATGCCATCCGGGCATTGTTCTTGTGTCGATGATGCCATCTGGCCATGCCATCCGGGCATTGTTCTTGTGCCGATGATGCCATCTGGCCATGCCATCCGGGCATTGTTCTTGTGTCGATGATGACATCTTTCCATGCCATCCGGGCATTGTTCTTGTGCCGATGATGCCATCTGGCCATGCCATCCGGGCATTGTTCTTGTGTCGATGATGTCATCTGGCCATGCCATCCGGGCATTGTTCTTGTGTCGATGATGCCATCTGGCCATGCCATCCGGGCATTGTTCTTGTGCCGATGATGCCATCTGGCCATGCCATCCGGGCATTATTCTTGTGCCGATGATGCCATCTTTCCATGCCATCCGGGCATTGTTCTTGTGTCGATGATGTCATCTGGATGCCATCCGTGCATTTATCGCTCCGGGAATTAGGCTTCGGTTGACATTTCCTTCGAGAAATTTAGGTGTAGATCCCAGATGGATCTCTATTGCTGTTTACGTACACAAACCTCCAAGGCCACAGGTACACATACATCATTCACGAATATATGCACTGACCGATACTCAAGACAAACATAGCGACAGCTCTGATTCTCTCCCCCCCCCCCCTCCCTCCTTTTCCCCAGGACACCCACCCCCCCCCACACACACACACATACACAGAACTGAACTGATTTTGCCTTCGTATAAGACAGTGGCCGGCTTCGTGGCTTAGAGGTTATGACTTTTCTCCGTAATCTCGTATACTCTCGTCGGTAACGTGATGACTGTGAGAATCAGCAGTGGTTCGAATCGCATCGGTAACTTATGGGGTATGTGAGCCGGCCGCTCAGAAAGCAATGGTAAACTACTGAGCATAATCTTGCCAAGAAATCAACATACAGCTGAAGATGCTGGTGTTGACAGCGATGTCCTGTAAGGGATATTCAAAAAAACAAAAAAAAAATAAGACAGTGGCAGACTGGACTAGGAATATAATAATCTTGGAAACGAAATATTTCACATTCTATTTTCAGAAAACCCGATTTGCTTGGAGACAAAATTGTCTTGTCTGGGTAATGGGAAATAAATTTGAGAAATCACAGATGGAAACAAGTAGGGAAACAACTGGGTGAGAATCAAAATATATTATTGACAGGAGAGTCTGCTAGCAAAATGAAGGAAACATGTCGGTTTGTTTTGTAGAAGAAAAAAAAAAAAGAAATGTGGAAGGGCGAGCTAGGGAGGAGGACATGACGGTCACCGTTGGCTGTCAATACCAAGAGACGTATACATTTTCTAAGGCATTGATTTGGTAAATTTCACTCCGGCTTCACGAGCTGCATCACGTGATTGGTGAGAAAGTATTGAACGATTCACAAAACGAGGGACTTTCTTCACATGGCGCTTTTGAATTCCATTTCTACACGCGCGCAAATGATCTTAACTGTATGGATGGATTGATGGATGGATGCGTGGATAGACAGACAGAAAACAGATAGACAGACGGATGGAGGGAAGGGCAGAGGGACAGGCAGAACAAATACTGAAGTCATTGAACTTCGTCTCCAGCCTCGAAAACCACATACCAAACTAATAGTGCATTTAAACATGTCTGTAGAACTAAGTTGACGGGGAAGTGTGCTGGTCACCTCATTTTATAGTGTCGTGGTTTTGATTTTGACTCGTTGAATAACTTCATGGACTGTCATTATAACACTGCTTATACAGTATCTTACAAGGATGTGTCAAACCATCTCCACAAGATGCATACACTGCTGTGATCGCCAACAAACCATGACTGATTATACTAGTTGTACATTATGAAGTACCGAGTGTTTGTAAAGTCTCACTATACTCGGTGTTTAGAATACATCTGAAAAATGAAGTACATGATGTCATCAAATAATGTGTTCCACAGCCCATCGTAAAGCAATATGCAGCGAATGGCTGTCATCTGCTGGAGTAATTCTTGGCACTCCTAATAGAATAGTGTTATTAACGGAAGAAATACATTTATTCTTGTTTGAACAAGTGTTTCGATGTGGCCGTGGGTTGTTCAAAGATTTATAGCAAGATTTCCTGATAAACAAACTCCTCATGGCATTAGTATTAGAAATTTGTTGAATGAGTTTCTTGCTACGGGAAGTGTGGAAGATGCTCCGCGGTCACGTAGTTCTGCTGTGTCTGGAGAAAAATGTCTAGATACTCAAGACAGAATCCTGAAAAGTCCAAGCAAATCCTTAAGGAAAATGTCTCAACAAGAGAACGTATAAGTGAGCACAGTGTATACAATTCTTAAACAACGATTACATTTCAAAACAGATTTTGTAAACATAAACAATGCATATTACCATGCAATGAGGCAGGCAGACACACGTACACATGTACATAGATAAACACACACG
Source organism: Cepaea nemoralis (assembly GCA_014155875.1). Classification (NCBI taxonomy): domain Eukaryota; kingdom Metazoa; phylum Mollusca; class Gastropoda; order Stylommatophora; family Helicidae; genus Cepaea; species Cepaea nemoralis. The sequence goes on along the minus strand of JACEFZ010023290.1, from coordinate 276,591 downwards.
CACACATACACACCTGCATACATACTTACAACATTTGTACACACTCTCACACACTTAATAACATACAAATACACAATCCCTCGCATACACTGCATGCATGCATACACACACAAACATATACACATACATACACACACAAACATATACACATACATACACACACATATACACATACATACACACACAAACATATACACATACATACACACACAAACATATACACATACACACACAAACATATACACATACATACACATAGTAGAAGAAGAAGAAGAAGAAGAAGAAGAAGAAGAAGAAGAAGAAGAAGAAGAAGAAGAAGAAGAAGAAGAAGAAGAAGAAGCGAACATTAACTTAAAACTCCGACTTTCGGAAGTGTGATACACGCAGCTTAGACAGGACCCAGGGGCGGCGTACACGCGTTTATGCATCGACTGTCAACACCTGTCATGTCCAGGGTTGACACAGTCCAGGGTATGGCCCAGGATACAACAGTTAGTGTTTACATGTGTAGCTGCTTGTTTTCTCTGCCCGGGACTGGAACGTGCGGCCAGGCACGGGCCAGAAGCTGTGGCGCGCGCCCACCATCATATCCCCACTGTTTGTACACCTCTATCACGTTATCTGGGCAGTCCAGGTATCATTATGTGCAGGTTGTATTGACATATATCTGTGTCTTTACTGTGTGTGTGTGTGTGTGTGTGTGTATGTGTGTGTGTGTGTGTCCGTCCATTCGCCTGTCTGTCCGTTTCGTCCGTCCATCCATCCATCGGTCTGTCCTATCTATGCTCTCTTCCTTCATCTTTCTACCTACGTACATACCTAGCTGGGGGGGGGGGGGGGAAATGTGCGGGTGGGTGGGGATGTTTGTGTAGATGAGGGACGTGTGGGTTGGGGGATATGTGTGTGTGGGTGGGGGTATGCGTTTGGATGGGTGGGGGGTGTGGGTGTTGGCGGGTAGTGGAATGTGTGGGCGTGGGTGGATGGGGATGTGTGGGTGGTGTGGGGGATGGGTTTGGAGATGTGTGTGGGTGGGGGATGTGTGGGTGGGTCGGGGGATGTATGTGTGGGTGTGGACTGATGCAAGGGACCCTGATAATAGGGAAAGCTTGCCCACACGCAACATTCCGCCCAGTGCACTAGAAGTAATAGCACGTGTATGGACAACACTTGAGCTCAAAACGAACGAACACAAATAATTAACAAAAACCAGGCGAGGGTCGTAGCTCGTGGCGAGGGTCGTAGCTCGTGGCGAGGGTCGTAGCTCGTGGCGAGGGTCGTAGCTCGTGGCGAGGATCGTAGCTCGTGGCGAGGATCGTAGCTCGTGGCGAGGATCGTAGCTCGTGGCGAGGATCGTAGCTCGTGGCGAGGATCGTAGCTCGTGGCGAGGATCGTAGCTCGTGGACTCACTCCTTTGGGGTGATTGCTCTGTCTTCACAGTAACATGCCCCTGGGGTGATTGCTCTGTCTTGACATTAACATTCCCCTGGGGTGATTGGTCTATGTTGACGGAAACATTCCCCTAAGGTTATTGCGCTAACGCTATTAGGATACTGATGCCATTCCTACTTCTAGAGTGAGGTCCTGCCTACGCAATATATAAGTAGTTACCTGCTGAATGTGCCAGCTCCGTGGCGAGGACGCAGTTCCTGATCTCGCATACCCGCGTTCGAAACACAGTTGCGCGCGATTTGGCATCAGACCGCGTTGCGTTGGTTTTTTACGAAATGGTATGGGTGCCGGTCGTTCAGAAAGCATCGACAAACTACTAAATGTAAATTTCCCAAGAGATCACAACAGCAAAAAATCTGGTGTTGACTGCCACGTCCTGTAAAGGTTATGCAACTAACTTTTGTTTAACCAGCTGAATGCTGTAATTAGACCCTGGCTTCCCGCGTGGTCGTGGCCTGCCCATTCATAGGTTCCTGGCTAAAGTTACAATCCGTAGGCATCGCTCATAACTCAAGTAGCCTCACCCCTCGGCCTCGCTATTATACGTTCACTTCGGTGTGGCTGAAAGGATAGGAACGGTAATTCTTAAACTTCCGGTGTGCTGATGGCAGGGTATGGGGTTCAATCCCTACAGCGGCATTATGTTATTTTTTAAGGTTGACTTCTCGTTCAGAAAGCAAGGGCAAATTACTGAACGTAACATTGAGTTGACAATCACCTGGTGTTGATCGCAACGAAGAAGATCAGTGTTAAGCAGTACGTCGAAACTCTTTTAAGCCTGCCCATGAGGTAGTCAACAAGCAGTTATTGTAGTTCCCCATGAGGTACCCAACACACACACAGTAATTGCAGTTCCTCATGAGGAACTGAACAAGCAGTTATTGTAGTTCCCCTATGAGGAATTGAACAAGCAGTTATTGTAGTTCCCCATGAGGAATTGAACAAGCAGTTATTGTAGTTCCCCATGAGGAACTCAACATGCAGTAATTGTAGTTCCTAATGAGGAACTGAACAAGCAGTTATTGTTGTTCCCCATGAGGAACTGAACAAGCATTTATTGTAGTTCCCCATGAGGAACTCAACACGCAGACCTACAAACCGAGATGGTCCAGCACTTGACATACCCTCAGCAGAGTTCTGCTAAGGTACTTTGTTTGTTTGCATGACGGATCATTAAGAGTGGCTGTGGCATGAACTGGTAAGTTATATAGGTTTATCGTTTCTACAACATCCAACATGGATCGTCTGCCTATGTCACGCCATTCATCCATCCATCATGTGCCATGCCGGTAAGCGTGGGCGGTTATGTTCTGCCATCTCACTCGATCACCAGAGTCGTGGATATCTCCGTGTTTTTGTCTCGACCATGCCACAAGGCCAAGCCATCCAGGTACTTACTTCTAGGTCTTCCTCTTGGTCTGTTCCCCTCGATCTTACCAGTTGTCACCAAGTTCTCCAAATCATTTCTTCTCATAACATGCCCAAAAAATTGTGACTGTCTACGTCTAATGTCTCTAATCAGTTTACGATCTTCATTTGTTTCTTGAAGGATTTGTTCATTGGTCTTTCTGGCTGTCCATGGTATTCTTTGCATTTTCCACACAACATGATTTTCTTGGCATCTGTAAAGAAGGTAGTTTGCCATTGCTTTCCTTCCTAGCAGTGACCATACTGGTCAGTGACCGTAGCCATTGTCTCCTCAAAAAGACATCCTCTGCCTACCGTCGTGAAGGTGGAGACCATAACCTACAACTATCTGTCGGCTGCTCTCCATCGTCATCCACCACCTGCACACATGGCTTCACGTAACCCTGATCGGGGGGCTAAACGGGTACTCCACCTTGCCCAAGGGTGTCCCGTAGGCTAGCGGAGGGAAGGAGGCACCTTACTTCTCCTGTGATAGGGGATATCCCTACCCCTCTACCTGTCATGCAGGTAAAAGTAAATAAAAAAACAAAACAAACAAACAAATTAAAGAAACCTATTTAAAACACCTTAAAGGCGCATTTGGCATACAGTGCTAGAACCATACTTGTATAGAGCACTCGACACACGGGGGCTGATGTGGTTACTGTAACGCCGGCCGCCTTTAATTCCTAAGATATTTCCTGATTACCCATTTCCGGCAGGGTTCGGTAGTAATGAGACAGCTGATGCCATGGCATCAAGGGTGCCTGTTGTGGGGAAGCCAGAACTGACAAGGGATAAATAACACTCGCTACTGCAGGTTGACACGGTGCTCAGTGAATCAGTATGACTTCAGGCCTCATGTTCGTTTATTTCTACATTCTTACCTGTTGTGCGGTCTATTAGTTTGTATTCACTAGCACAGGAACGGAGAATAATGGGGCGACCATTTGCCGTGAAGTTGGAACCGCGACTAACTGACTAACCAGCTATCCTGACCTTTATTGAAGTCATGTACAGTAAAGGATCCCACTCACGCCGTGAGACCTACTCAGTATATAGACCATTATTTTCATACCTGTCGGCGTTCGATGGGTGATGTGGTCAATATCATGCCAATTGCCTTTCCTTCCCAGAACATTTCTGAATGTCCATTTTAGGCTTGGTCGACCTGGGAGACCGTGTTTGTTAAAAAATGTCAAACTCCGAGGGGGTTCGAATACATGACCCCGACCGGCAGGTAAGTGTACTAGCTACTGGACTACGGGTCTCTCTGGGCCGCCGAAATATTTCAATAGAGCGGAAAAGAACGCGCGGGAAGGAAAGCCTGCCTTTATGACTGGAACCTTACTTGCAGGGTACCTCAGCACACTCCGATATGATGAAGGAGATTTATTATTATTATTATTATTATTATTATTATTATTATTATTATTATTATTATCGGTGTTGTTTTTATTGTTGTATTGTACATGATTGTATATTATAGTAAACCCAAAGTTTTAAGTACTAGAAAGAACGCAAAGTAGTTTGTAGGTTGATTTGTTGGTTTGCTGCCTGGTTGGATGGTAGTTGGTTGCCTCGCTGGTTCCTTAGTTTCTGGCAGACGGCTCAAAAGTTGGTAGGCAGGTTGGTTGGTTGACTGGCTGGTTGGTTGGTTGGTTAGTTGACTGGCTGGTTGACTGGTTGGTTAGCTAGTTTGTTGGTTGCCTGGATGGTTGGTAGACTGACTCGTGGTTTCTTGGTTGACTGACAGATTGGTTTGTTCTTCGGCTGGTTGGCTGGTTGGTTGGCTAGTTGGTTGACTGGCTTGCTGGTTGTCATGAATCCGCTGGAAGGCTTGGTTTTAACTCTTTGGGTACAACCCTTTGACACTCGGGTCGCTGAATGATGACAAGGACCTACATCTACCCGTACGAGTGAAGTTAGCCAGCAGACTACCTCCCCTCCAGTACAGAAGTACCATCTCCACAAAGTGGTTACACGGCATTCTGGGATACTTCACTTGTGGCATGAACGTCTTCCTTTTCCTCAGATTGGTCTTCATAATCATTGTGTAGGAAGTAACTCGGTGCGCGTTTATTGGTTGCTCCATGTGTGATTCTCTGTTCTTACCTGACCCTATTCCATCCTCTTGTTACATTCATCAACACTATCCTAACTGTTGTTTCTTCAGAACCACATATTTGGTATTGCAAATGGAATACTCAGAAGCTTATTTCTTTAAATTATCAAATATTTCCAATATAGAGTGTTAACGTAACAACTGTTTGAGACTGACAGCATGAAATTAACAATTGTTTGAAATAGAAAGCAAGAAAATAACAATGCGACGGTTAAAAACCCATTGAAATAACAACCACCTGGAAAAGAAAGTGTCAAACTAACAAGTTCCTGAAAGAGAAAGCATTGCTTGAAACAGAAAGCATTGCTTGAAACAGAAAACGTCGAAGTAACACATGTTTGAAAGAGATTGTAAAACTGACAACCGCTTAAAATATGAACGTTGAAGTAAGATCGGTTTGGAATAGACATCGTTAAACTTTAACTGATTCAAAGTGGAAACGTTAAAGCAAAAACCATAGGAGAGTAAGGCCGAGGGGACGGAATGTCCGCCTCACATTAATGGATGAATGTTTGATTTTCAGTAAGGCTCTGTCGGAGTAGGTTATGGGTGACGAGGATTACAATAGCTTAGCTGCACACTGCGTGGCGACAGCCTGGGAAACTGTCTATACCCCCAGCGGGTGGGACAAGAACCTTTCCTGGCACATGCTAGCAATAAAGTGAATGCCTTAATTTAAAAAAAAAAAAAAAACAAGAACTGCTTGAAACTGAAATGGTGAAAGTAGTAGCTGTTTGCAACAGAAAAGTAAAATTGAGAATATACTGTGTTTCAGTATTTTGCTTCGGTGCTCCGATATTTTGATGCATTATAAATGTAGACGAATACTTCTTAAAATAACATATAAAAGTGCATCGCCGAGGAATGCTTGGGTGACTCAGCAAACAGCTCCACACAACTAAGATAGTAAAGCGAGCTACTCTGTCATAGCAGCCATTATGTAACCATTCCGCCAGAGATAATGTTCAAGAGAGACTGTGTGTTGTTGGCAGTGTACCGGTTCCCACGATGGGAATCTTAATCTGTGTTTATCAAGACAGAGTTAGTGAGATCTCCCGCTGCCTCATCTGGATGTTTACAAATGTTGACAAATATGTCATGCTGGACGAGCACGCTCACCCTGTGTACTCGGGGAATGATAGAGTTTGGATATGCAAATTCTGCTCACACTACACATGAAAATAAAGCGCTTGGTGGAAGCCCTAGGTACCAACACATTACTGAACTCAATATTATTTAGACGCTGTAATTAATATTTAAAATGTATAATAGTGGTGTGTGTGTGTATTGAAGACATATATATAATATATATATATATATATATATATATATATATATATATATATATATATATATATATATTATATATATTACCATCATCATCTTGTAGGTCATTTGTAGAACGCCGCCCTCATCACATCTTGACGAAAAATGTCTCGATTTCTTACTGTTTCTCCTGCCTCATGCACCCACATACTCAGTGTGTCTACAATATCATGTGTCAGTCTCCGCGCTGGTCAATGTATATCAACAGTGTGACAGTTGTTTTCCATTAGAATCTGTACATAGTTATTGCGAGTGTTGCTTTAACAACAGATCCGTAAGGGATATGCTTTAACAACAGATAGTTATATAAATATTGAGCACAACCCACTACTGGCAACGCCGATCGCATTCTGGTATGAACCTAAGGCCTATCCACGTCAATATGGAAGCACTATACTCGAGTTTCGCCCTCATTTGAGCTCGTCAGTAGTGCATATCCCTGACCGGATCCGGAAACAGTCCCGGATCACGCGTGTGAAGCGGGTGTGTAACCACGCGGCACACACTGGACACACCAAATTATCACAACAGAATATCACAACGCTACCCATCGTAGGCTATGCTCAATATAGATAGTTATATATTTATTATTCTGAGAATATTACTGAGAATGCAAGTTGGGATGTGACAGCGCTCTTCCGAGGGTTGGAGAGCAGCACAGCCAGAAATCTCTTGTTTGTAAAGAACTCACAGAGTGTGCTTGGGAAAGGAAACTGGAATGTTCCGGGCAGAGTGACCAGCATCGCTTGACAGGGCAGTGAGTTGGAGTATATCATGAATTTTGTGCCCAGAGGCATGCAGGTGTGCGGGGCAATAAATAGGCTGATAGATTAGCTGCTGCTGTTTCTCTTGGTAGAGAGCTAGTTTGTGTTACAGGTGAAGGCTTTCTGGAATCGGATGGAAAGTCCAGCTGAACAGACGGAATATCCATATCCGAATAGACTGGCCCAGAAGGCAGTGAGTAGAGGGTCTGGGCAACATTCAACACGTAGAGGAAAACCAGGAGGACTTTAATCAAGATGCTACTGGAATAATCAGCCTGGGAACTCTTTGGTAGCTTTCGAAGAAAGAGCGGATCACGTGTGGGAACGTGCCGATTCTTAAACTCAGCATTCAGTATTCAGTATATATATATATTCTTATTCTTATAGTGCTCTTCTCACCTGTTACGCAATGAGTAAACTGAAAACTCATTTGTGAATATTTTTATGGCGGGGAGTTGGGATTGACTCTTTGACTGTTAATTTCTATGTAATACCAAGGTCAAGCATCAAGTCGACTAGAACGGGATCACATGGGAAGTTTAACATACACGGGCTTCTTGTTTGGTTAAACTCCACAAGTCGACTAGAACGGGATCACATGGGAAGTTTAACATACACGGGCTTCTTGTTTGGTTAAACTCCACAAGTCGACTAGAACGGGATCACATGGGAAGTTTAACATACACGGGCTTCTTGTTTGGTTAAACTCCACAAGTCGACTAGAACGGGATCACATGGGAAGTTTAACATACACGGGCTTCTTGTTTGGTTAAACTCCACAAGTCGACTAGAACGGGATCACATGGGAAGTTTAACATACACGGGCTTCTTGTTTGGTTAAACTCCACAAGTCGACTAGAACGGGATCACATGGGAAGTTTAACAAACACGGGCTTCTTATTTGGTTAAACTCCACAAGTCGACTAGAACGGGATCACATGGGAAGTTTAACATACACGGGCTTCTTGTTTGGTTAAACTCCACAAGTCGACTAGAACGGGATCACATGGGAAGTTTAACATACACGGGCTTCTTGTTTGGTTAAACTCCACAAGTCGACTAGAACGGGATCACATGGGAAGTTTAACATACACGGGCTTCTTGTTTGGTTAAACTCCACAAGTCGACTAGAACGGGATCACATGGGAAGTTTAACAAACACGGGCTTCTTATTTGGTTAAACTCCACAAGTCGACTAGAACGGGATCACATGGGAAGTTTAACAAACACGGGCTTCTTGTTTGGTTAAACTCCACAAGTCGACTAGAACGGGATCACATGGGAAGTTTAACATACACGGGCTTCTTGTTTGGTTAAACTCCACAAGTCGACTAGAACGGGATCACATGGGAAGTTTAACAAACACGGGCTTCTTTGTTTGGTTAAACTCCACAAGTCGACTAGAACGGGATCACATGGGAAGTTTAACATACACGGGCTTCTTGTTTGGTTAAACTCCACAAGTCGACTAGAACGGGATCACATGGGAAGTTTAACATACACGGGCTTCTTGTTTGGTTAAACTCCACAAGTCGACTAGAACGGGATCACATGGGAAGTTTAACAAACACGGGCTTCTTATTTGGTTAAACTCCACAAGTCGACTAGAACGGGATCACATGGGAAGTTTAACATACACGGGCTTCTTGTTTGGTTAAACTCCACAAGTCGACTAGAACGGGATCACATGGGAAGTTTAACATACACGGGCTTCTTGTTTGGTTAAACTCCACAAGTCGACTAGAACGGGATCACATGGGAAGTTTAACATACACGGGCTTCTTGTTTGGTTAAACTCCACAAGTCGACTAGAACGGGATCACATGGGAAGTTTAACAAACACGGGCTTCTTATTTGGTTTAAACTCCACAAGTCGACTAGAACGGGATCACATGGGAAGTTTAACAAACACGGGCTTCTTGTTTGGTTAAACTCCACAAGTCGACTAGAACGGGATCACATGGGAAGTTTAACAAACACGGGCTTCTTGTTTGGTTAAACTCCACAAGTCGACTAGAACGGGATCACATGGGAAGTTTAACAAACACGGGCTTCTTATTTGGTTAAACTCCACAAGTCGACTAGAACGGGATCACATGGGAAGTTTAACATACACGGGCTTCTTGTTTGGTTAAACTCCACAAGTCGACTAGAACGGGATCACATGGGAAGTTTAACATACACGGGCTTCTTGTTTGGTTAAACTCCACAAGTCGACTAGAACGGGATCACATGGGAAGTTTAACAAACACGGGCTTCTTATTTGGTTAAACTCCACAAGTCGACTAGAACGGGATCACATGGGAAGTTTAACATACACGGGCTTCTTGTTTGGTTAAACTCCACAAGTCGACTAGAACGGGATCACATGGGAAGTTTAACAAACACGGGCTTCTTGTTTGGTTAAACTCCACAAGTCGACTAGAACGGGATCACATGGGAAGTTTAACAAACACGGGCTTCTTATTTGGTTAAACTCCACAAGTCGATTCGTGCAGGGTACTTCGTCAGTTAGAGGTAGACTCAGTACGGAGGTGATATGTGAGGGTACTTCGCAGGCTTGTCCACATTTGACACATTTTCAGTCCCATCCCATCACATCCCATTGTAATTTATGCCTGCCCCATCCCATCCCATGGGATTCCCATGATAATATTAATATGGAATACAATTCAAATAAAATTATGAAATTTGTGAAAGTTTAGGGTTAGTGTCTACTAAATAGGATTACATGTACAAAGAGACATGTAAAACAACAGTATTTATTAATTTTAATATTCAAGAGTATTTTATTAAAACAAAGTTTAATCTAAATATGACAGTTCAGTGTCATTCTGACACTCTCATTCTGTTTCTGAGTCACTCTGTTCATTCAGCACATTATCAATTTCGTGCTGATCGACTGTTTCTAATAATTCAGTTAATCCAGGTAATCCCTGAACCGTTTCCATAATTTTATCTTACATGCAAATCTGATATGCACAGAGTTTATAACGAGAGCTGGTAACATCCGTTTTCGTAACTTACCCAACAACAATCCAGCACTAATTAAGTGCTCTACTGCTGCTGAGGACACTGGTATGGCCAAAACAATTTTCGCACTTGCTTTTAGCAGTGGAAACCAATGTTCATTTTCCCAATAATTTAATGGTTGTGAAGTTCGTTGCCGTAATTTTTGAAACATGGTGACTTCATCCTCAAGGCACTTCTTTCTGGGGTGGAGGATCAAAAAATAAGTCAAAATCACTTTTCGGTTTTTGTTCTACAATTCCTGCTACTTCACATACAGCAGATCATTCAGAAGCAAGATTTAAATTCTTGATGAATGAAATAACAGTTGGAACAACAGACTTAGAAAAAGCAATCCAATCATTGGCCCATTTATTGCTGTCCATATTCCCTTTCTTCTTAGTAACAGCTGACTTCACCATGTCTTCTATTTGGATTTAATGTCAACTCCAGTAAGGAATGCTGCAGTAACTGCCAGAGAACTGCCGCAATATGGCCAAAGTTTTTCTCCAATAATTTTCTGAAAGTTCTGACAATATTTCTTCACCATGCTGATGGAAGTTTCTTCGTCAATATCATCAATAACTTTGTACAACTGATAATCTAGGAGGAAGTATAACAGAAAAATTAAATGAGATGTAGCATCATTAATTTCTAGTTTGTCAAAACAAGTTTTGAATTTCTCATGTATATACAGCATTCCTTTAATCTGAGCAATATTCGGAATGTGGTTTAAGAATTCTTCATCATCTTCATTAAAGTAATGCGAGTAATTTTTTTTAATAGGCATTGAAACGTTGGTAATATGATCGCCATTTCACGTGTTACAGATTTTGTTGGTATGGAAAATGGCAGCTGTGATGCCTTTGCCTGACGTGTATTGTAATAAATAAAAGTTGATCCATGAACTGATCCAGTTCAAAAATCACGCCTCTGCTGAAGCTATCAGTAATGCATGTTGATAACCTGTGCTCAGTACAACCAGATCGGTGCATTTCTGTATCGGTATCAAACCGTCCATCAAATGCTGCCGTCATGCTTGCTGCATTATCAGTACACAAAACTAACGGACTGGAGAATGTGGTAGATTCGGCAAGAAAGTCACGAGCAAAAAAAAAAAATTGTGTGTAAATTGTGCAGTATGGGATTGATTGCTATCAATGTTTATAAGAGACTAAGGAAAAGTAATCCATTCCCAATTTTGATCTAGTCCACATGCAATAATTCCCACATATGGCAAAAGATATGTTTGTCTTGCAGACCAAATATCAACTATTCCCGAAATTGCATATTCTGGATCCTGTGCCATATTTTGAAGCAATGTTTGAAACTGTAGTTTGGCCAATTTTCTTTGCGCAAAAATAGAACGACTCCCTGTTTGCCGTGATATAGTGTAATTATGAACCTTGTTTGCAGCGTGAGTTGATCTTGCAGCAAAGTTAGCAGCATCACATATAATGTACATCCAGCCGAAATGGATACTGTTGGATGTGATGTAATTAGTTCAACAACTGTTTTTTTTTTTTTTGGCCACGCATTTGACAGTGTTGGTGGTGGTTTTGTTACTTCCCGCTGCTTGGCTTCAAAAAATCTTTTGATGTTAGGAAAACCACCGGAACCACATTTCCTGCAATGCTGTATTGCAACTCCATAATCACTTTGATTAACCCTTTTTTCATTAATAAACTTATACCAACTGTATAGCGTTATGCACTTTGCACAGCAAACAAATGGTGCTAAACTACTTTCAGAAGACTTTACAAGTTCTTTTGGAATATCAATCAAGTGGCATTCTCCCCTTCAACATCTTAGCAACAACAGTTTTAGTAAGATCCTGGAACTCATATTTTTGGTTGGCCATCTTGTAGTACCGCAGGCTTACACAGCCCACACTCAGTAACACCGTGACTTCAAGTGACTACCTTCACAAATTATTTGAAATTAGGACTACTATATATTTATAGACTATAAATATAGTACCTAATATTCAACCAAATAAAAATACTGCAATTCAGCAACAAAACAACTTCGATAACAGCAGATTGAAACTAGTTTCGTATTTACAAATCGCCAAAGACCCCAATCAACAACAATGGCTGACTAGGAGCGCACATGCGCACATTTCTTTATTTATCCGGTGTCCCACCAGGAGATAAAGAATTGATACAAATATATAAAGAAAAAAGAAGGATAAAAGGTTTTAAAAAGGTTAAAAGATTTTTTTTACAATATTAAGGGTAGCTCTGACGTAGATCAAGTTTCTATGACGTGGCTACTGTCCCATTTGTCCCATGAGAAATACAAATGTGTGCTGTCCCATCCCATCCCATGGGACGTTTCCCATGGGATTCCGATGGGAATCCCATTCCCACGGACAAGCCTGGTATTTCGTCAGTTAGCGGTAGACACTGGACCGATGTGATATGTGCAGGGTACTTCGTCAATTAGAGGTAGACACGACATGGGGGAGATATGTGCAGATTACCTCGTCAGTTAGAAGTAGAATCCGGACTGAGTTTAATCGTGTAAGTTACTTCACCCATTGGAGGCATACATAGTACCGAGGTGAACGTGCATAATGCAGGGTTATACCGGCTGTTTGTACAGTCTCACTACACTTTGTGTATAGAACAAATCTGAAAAATGAAGTACATGATATCATCAAACATGTGCTCCACAGTCCATCGTGAAGCAATATGCAGCGAATGACTGTCGTCTGCTGCGTAATTCTTTGCACTCCAAACAGAATTATGTTATCAACGGAAGAGAGAATGTTTAAAAAAAAAAATGTTGAGCAGGTGTTTCGAAATGGCATTCAATACACGTGGATGGTTGTTCAAAGATTTACAGCAAGATTTCCTGATAAACAACCTCCTCATCGCATTACGGTTAGAAAGTTGTTGAATAAGTTTCTTGCTACGAGAAATGTGGAAGATGCTCCGCTATCTGGTAGGCCTGCTGTATCTGAAGAAAGATGTCTAGAAATCCAAGACAGAATCCTGACTAGTCCAAGCAAGTCCTTAAGGAAAATGTCGCAACAATTCAACGTATCAGTGAGTACAATGCGCACAAGTCTTAAACAACGATTAAATATTCATCCATACAGGATTTCTGTTGTGTCTGAGCAAAAAGAGTGTCATAATCAATCCAGAGTCAACTTCTCCACGTGGTTTCAAGCATTTTTGGCTAAAGAAGACGAGTCAATTTTCGATGTAACATTCTTATCCGATGAGGCATGGGGTCATCTATCTGCATACGTTAATAGCCAAAATAATCGTATTTGGAGAACTTTTAATCCCAATGCATTTCACGATGAGCGTCCACACAATAAGAAAATTGGGGTTTTGTGTGCCGTCAGTAGAAAACATTTTATTGGACCAACTTTCGTCAATAACGATTGTTACCTTACTGACACTTTGGAACCTTTGTTAGAATAGCTGAATGAACGTGAATTTAAAGAAGCGTGGTTCCAGCATGATGGTGCAACTGCAAACACAGCTTGAGCATTACTGCGTTTTTTGGAAGAAATTTTCGCAAATCGCATATCACATGGAATTGGATCTGTTTGTTCTCAATTTTATTATCTAATTTAAAAAAAAAAATTATTAGTTATTTTTACTTTGATTATTATCTATGGGGTTTCTTGAAAGGAAATGTTTACAAAAATAATGTACACACAATTGAGGACATGAAAGAAGCAATCAGAATTACCATTCAAGAAATAACAACAGACATGCTGCAGAAGATATTTGACGATATGAAGAGACGTGTGGAGTCACGTCATGAAGCCCGTGGTGGACATTTCAGACGCCTGTTATAATGAATACTTTATTGATACTTTCCAATCCCCCCCCCCCCCCCCCCCCCCCCCTTCCGAAAACAGCGCAGACAATAGCAGTGACTATTCTAACTAATTTAATGAACTTTTAGCACAGTTTTTGATGACATCATGTACTTCATTTTAAATTTGTTCTACATACAACGTGTAGTGAGACTTTACAAACACACGGTATATATAGCCTTCGCAAACGACGCGTATTACTCGTACTAGTACATCAAAGACGATTTCTGGATAGAATTCGGTCACGTTGGGAGCTTGGTGACTAATGATTTGTGATATTTCTGGTATAGAATGAGTCAAGGTCTACACTGTGAACTTTTACCCTCCGTTTAAGTTTAACTTTAACATTATGCCGTAGGCAAAAACAAAACGGAAGTGGTGACTGCGTGTACACGATATAGCACGGCAAACTGGCTTCGGGGGCTGTGTATGAGGAAAACACAGGCCATAGAAAATCCCATCATACGTTGTCCCGGCTAGGAAACTGACGAATAGAATATGGCACTGTTGGAAGACATGTTTATGACATATGGGTACAATATCCCTGTATAGACAAGAAAAAGGCTGAAGACCTGTATTTAGATATAATACAGGTAGATGACCTATATAAGGACACGCCGCAGGTAGAAGATCTGCATATAGACATTGACATAGGTAGAAGAACTGTTTATAGACATTGACACAGGTAGAAGAACTATACAGACATTGACACCAATAGAAAACAGTATATTGCCCCCCCACACAGGTAGAAGAATTGTATCTAGACATTGACACAGGTAGAAGAACTGTATATAGATATTGACACGGGTAGAAGAACTATACAGACATTGACACAGGTAGAAGAATTGTATATAGACATTAACACAGGTAGAAGAACTCTATAGACATTGACACTAATAGAAAACTGTATATAGACATTGACACAGGTAGAAGAACTATGTAGACATTGACACAGGTAGAAGAACTCTATAAACATTGACACCAATAGAAAACTGTATATAGACATTGACACAGGTAGAAGAATTGTATCTAGACGTTGACACAGGTAGAAGAACTCTATATAGACATTGACACAGGTAGAAGAACTATATATAGACACTGGCACAGGTAGAAGAACTGTATATAGACACTGACACGGGTAGAGGAACTTATATAGACATTGACACGGGTAGAAAAACTGTATATAGACATTGACACGGGTAGAAAACTGTATATAGACATTGACACAGGTAGAGGAACTGTATATTGACATTGATACGGGTAGAAGAACTGTATATAGACATTGACCTGGGTAGAGGAACTGTATACAGACATTGACAGGGGTAGAAAAACTGTATCTAGTCACCGACACAGGTACATTCCAAACCCTGTTTATTTTTCACTGTGTTACAGGAAGACCCCGCTATATGTCGCTTCAATTTAGAAACACCGTCTTACGTTATCACAACTAGCCCATGAGTCATCGTTTCTTTTCTTAATAAATACCCACAGAAGAAAGAACCGTCAAAGATGTTTCGCTTACACTGGTAGAGTGATGTAGACAGACAAACACACCGGCAGGCAGGCAGGCAGACCGACCGACCGACCGACCGACCAGCCGACTGACAGATAGATAGATCGATAGATAGATAGACAGCCAGCCAGCCAGCCAGCCAGCCAGCCAGATAGATAGATAGATAGATAGCATGATCGTGGCAATAGGAAATAACATAAATAGAAAATGTATGTTTTATTTGTCACGTTCGTGAAGTATTCAGCTACACAGGTTTGTAAAACCGAACTATACAATGTCACCATGAAAATTGTCACAACCAAGGTAGTCCCTTGGCGTATACTGCCATCAAAGTGCGCAGTCTTAGGCCGTCACATATTCTCGGCCTCGGAATAATGAGGTGCGTACACTATAGTATGTCCCACAAAGAATGCTTTCATTCACGATCAATTATTTTGAAAACTGTCTGTTGCATCGTTATGAAATGTTTCCAGCCGTCTTATATTTACCCCCACCCAAGGAATATGTCTTTGATAGGTCCAAAAGCAACTTAAATCATTGAAAGCGGCAACATTTCTTTGATGTTTTGGGGGAAATGTAGTGAATTCACGCTAACAAACTAGTCTTACAGTAAACCACGTTATTTCTGGTAAGGACACAAGTACAAGGCGTAGCCAGATTCGTATGGGAGTGGGTGCAATAAAAAAGTAGCTTAAAGTAGCATTGCACCGGGTTTTTATCCCATATGGCTCAGTCTCTTTCCGCAGGGCGGAAATCGTGGCACAAAGCACGAACTCCGTATCTCCAGCGACGACCCTCTAGAGTCTCCGAAAAAAATGCACTCGTGAAATGAAGGAATCGAACATACAACCCTCGGAGCCCGAGTCAGACGGCTTGACCACTTCACCACGGAGACTCCCGAGAGGGGTGCAATGTGTAATATTAGTAAAGACAGAGAATGTACAGAGGTATGGGGTAAATAATGTGTAAATTGACAGGAAAGTAGAAGGAATATATTTCTTACCTTATTTTTCATTTCCTTCTTGTTTCTTCAGCTGCTGGTTAATAATTGTACACAAGTATTCATGTTACTAGGATGCATTTAGCTTTTTATATTGAGTTCGTGAAAGCTTCCAAATAGCTGTGCGTTAATGTGCGTATGGAGTGACCAGAAATGATACCGCAATTTAGTCATCATGTTTCCATTTTTAAGGATCTGTTCAGCTGTCTGTGTAGTTTGTTCACACGTACACATGGGTGACAGACCCGCTTTGAGTCTTCGTGAAAGACTGTCTACTCTGCTGTTTACCGTTCAGAGACGGAACATGATTACCTGTTTTGCACTATGAAAATAGTTGTCAGTGTCTCTGTAGTGGGCTTTCTTCTTAACGACCAAGATGTTGGTCCTCTTTTCATTGAAGTTTATAGATTGATTCGTATGCACGTGTGTTGTCCCCTAATTTGACAACGTGTTTGCTCTCACGTTTCTTGTTATGCCACAATATGTCAGTTTCCACCGCAATATTACTCTTCTGTTGGTATTCAATGCGTTTAGTGTGTGTGTGTGTTTTTTTTTTTTTTTCAATACAGTTGTTTGTCACCGCTGAGGGCTTGCGGAATTGAAAATTCATCACTGTGGAATACAAACTGTTGCCATTGACATTATGCTGATGCTGTAATGTTTAGGGCCTGCAATTCGTCTGAATAGTTGGAGCAAAATATCCCAGTAAGTGTGTACGTAGATTAAGGTCTGCGATCTGCTCAGACCTTAATCTGTGTCGGACGATTCCAGTAGGTTGATGATTGCTCTCGGTTGCATAAAATTCAATCCATCCTTTCTCCAATAGTCCTCTTCCTCTTTCAACACATGGTCCTCACATTTTTTCCAGTAACTTTTATCAATATTTAATAGCGCGGACTGGGTTAGTATCTTGACGTCAGACAATTTGAATGTAGTATTGGCAGCTGCCACTTGTCCTTTAATTTTAGCCCACACAAGTTCTATAGGGTTTAAATGAGAATGATACGGCGGAAGTCTCAAGCACCTATGGCCATGCTCTTCTATCAACTTGTAGATTTGAAATTTCTTGCTTTTTTGCGCCTGTTTTACAAGGGACAACAACTGTAGCTTGAAATATGTTTCTGGAAATGGTATATTTTCCCTTCGGAGCCATATCTTTATTGCTTCCTTTGTGCCCGATGCCGTAGGTATTTTGTCTTCTTGGGCAACAACATTGTGATATGATGCATTGTCCATGATTAGACAAGACGGTCTATCAAGGGATGGAAGTACTGTATTCTCGAGCCAATCTCTAAATACATTACCATTGATCTCATTATGATAATCCCTATTGTCTGTATGCTTTGATACGAACACGAGCCCAGCATTCTGTAGTAAGCCATTATGAGTACTACCAGCATAGGCTATGACCAAACGCTGTCCTTTACTACTGGGCACATAACGCTTTATCTTTCCATCCATTGATTGCCATTCCTTTTCACTTGTGTGGTGCGCATTGATCCACGTCTCATCCAAATACACTATGTCATAATTTTCTTTGCGCATTTCCCTTATTTCACGTAGGTATCTGCTTCTCAAGGCTCCTAAATGCGGTTGCTCGCAAAGAATATTTCTACCGCCCTTGTACTTTCAAAAAGTGAAGATAATGTCCTTATAATTTTCCACAAAGTTGTTTTGGATAGCTCTATGTTATTGTTCTTTCTCAACCAAACCCTAAGTTTTCTTACAGTCACTGTTTCTTTGGCATCCAGCATTTTTATAATGCTGGATAATCCTGGATATAAAATCCTAAATTTTTATAATTTTAGGAGTCTCCGTGGCGAAGTGGTCAAGCCTTTTGACTCGGGCTCCAAAGATCGTGGGTTCGATTCCGGGCCGCATCCTTCGGTTCACGAGTTAAATTTTTCGGAGACTTCTGTGGGTCGTCGCTAGAGCTGCGGAGTTCGTGCTTTGTGCGATGCTTTCCGCGCTGCGGAAAGAGACCGAGCCATATGGGATAGAACCCGGTGCAATGAAGTCGACCCTGTCGACTTTTAAAAGCATTTTTATAATAGCTCGCCTTATGACATCTTTGTCAAAGCTGTCTACAATAATCTTTCTACCTACCGTTTTGTTATTGCGTGGTGGTTTAATTTCAGATTCTTGCACCCATCGACTCAAACCCAATGCATGCACTGTTCTTTTTTCGGAATTTGTAATAGTATAAAACAGTTTCCTGCGATCAGCTTCTTGACAAAAATATGTGTACAACTTCATAGCGATTCTTGAAGTGTACAATTTCGCATTAAATCCCATTGAAAAATATTCACACATTTCAATGTTAGCGATAAGTGGTAAGATTTAAAAAAAAAAACAACAACAACATATTAATCAGGTTTCATGAAATAACCCACATTTTGAGACACCTCTGAACAGTCCTTGTTTGAACAACGCGGGTAGTTGGCATAAGGCCAATCCCTTCAAAACACGTACAATATTCAACATTGAGCGCTGATTGTCTGGCTACGCTGTAATACATTTAAAATTATGAATTTCATCTCAGACCCGTAAATTATATACCGCATATAAACAAACTTTGAAATCTGCTGTAAAATCTCCAGAACAAAAATTTTTTTGTTGGGTGGACATAATGATAAGGTTATATACTAAATCTCATAATTTTCCCTCAGTTGGTTACTGAGATATGGATGTTTATATTGCGGCAAACAAATGTGGACATACTATAGTTCCTTTTCTCGACGCCTTTTCTTCCCGTGTGCAACCGTGTCTCACTGTCTGTATAAAAAGGCAGATTACTCAAATCCTCATGTGCAAACGCGTCACTGTCTGTGTAAAACGTTGTTTACTCAAATGCTAATATATATAAACGAATCTGACTGTCTGTGTAAAACGTAGGATATTCACATTTTCTATGTCTGACTTTACTTTCATGAGCCGACCTGTCAATCGCGGGTAATTAATTACTTGGCCTGTGGTCAGAAGTCAAATACTGCTCGACAATGTGATATTTCATTGGCTGAAGATTTTCTGACGTTGAGAAGCTTGGTTCAGCCACGTTGCCTATCTTACAACCCCAGACCAAGTATAAAATATAGATTAGGCTTAGAATTATTCTTTTCAAATTGGTCTTTCATGTGAAAGTGTCATCCCAGCGTGTAGTAATATTGGGTTAGTATATATTGTTTACGTGTGTGATATCTAAGAGACATTGGAAGACACGAGTTTATCTTTCAGCTCCTTGTGTGTTTAACGCTTAACTTACTTCACGCTATCAAAGTTGGTAAGTAATAGTCACAACAATTATGACATCCATATTTGGTGGTTTTAAACAGGCAATAATTTAACAACAAAAAAAAGAAGATTTCTACCGGTAGCTGGATGTTTAGTTTCGATGGATAGAGTAATATTAATTACTGGGACAATATAATATAATTTATAGATGGTTATTAAACTGATTAGAGAAATTAGACGTAGACAGTCAAAATTTTTTGGACATGCTATGAGAAGAATTGGATTGGAGAACTTGGTGACAACTGGCAAGATCGAAGGGAACAGACCAAGAGGAAGACCGAGAGGAAAATACCTGGATGGCTTGGCCACATGGCATGGACGAGACAGTAACACTGAGCTGATCCACGACACTGGTGATCGAGTGAAATGGCGAGTCATGACCGCCCACGCTTTCCGGCATGGCACATGATTGATTGATTACATACAAGGGCTATATGGTCATACAGAACTGGGTGCAAATATTCAAGACAAAAACGAATGTCCACCAATACTTGCAGCAGAAATCGAGGAATTACACTTTATTACACTAAGAAAGGAAAAATATCCGAATTAGACATTGTAATTGAGGAAATTGAGGCCTTGTGAGATTTTGGAAGCGAAAAAAAAAAACACAACGGTTTCTCAATTACATATATAATTGTCGGTACATTCCAAATACTTATTGAAAGACGCATTTATAGCTTTGCCAAAGAAACCGGGTGCTTTAGAAATTAGAGTTACCATATCCTATGAGTCATGTGACTAAGATGCTATAAGGAATAAATATGATCGGAGTAAGAAACAAGATTAAACCAGAAATTAGCGATGAACAATGAGGATTTGTGGAATGAAAGAACACAAACAATGCCGTATACATTTTCCGGACACGATTAGAAGGAGCTATAGAAGGGAAAACATTCATGTACTAATATTCATTGACTAAACAAAAGCGTTTAACAGCGTGATACATAAGGAAACAATCAAACTACTAGAGTAATCAAACACTGATGACAAGGGTTTGCTAATAATGAAGGACAAATGATAGCATCAAGAAGCAACTGTAAGAAACAGCAATCATTGACAAGCATTTCAGTGCACCAACAAGGCTGTCACAGAAGCATGTGTACTATCCCCTAATGTGGTCTAATTATACAGTCAGCAAGCACTGAGATGGAGCCGCGGTGGTGCAGTAGATACTATACTTGTCTGCCGATCCAGAGGTCTTGTGTCCGAATCCCCGAGTCGAAAAAAACAAAAAAACAAACAAATTGACATGGGATCCAAGGTCAGTCCAGCCTAAATGTATCAGGAAGTAAAGGCGGCGGGCATGACCAGATGAATCATCATCCGGCGCCGATTGTTGTATAAAATATGGGCCTACCATGACACACATGAATCATCATCGGGAGCCGATTGTATACAATATGGATCTGCCACCACACGCATGAATCATCATCGGGAACCGATTGTTGTATACAATATGGGCCTGCCACCACACACATAAAGGCGTATGTATGGTGGTAGGCCCACAGGAAGGCAAACTTGGAGCCTCCGTGGCGAAATGGTTAAGCCGTCTGACTCGGGCTCCGAAGGTTGTAGGTTCGATTCCGGGCCGTGTCCTTCGGTTCACGAGTGCATTTTCCCCCGGAGAATCCTGGGGTCGTCGCAGGAGCTTCGGAGTTCGTGCTTTGTGCGACGCTTTCCATGATGCGGAAAGAGACCGAGCCATATGGGATAAAACCCGATGCAAATGAAGTCGACCCTGTCGACTTTTAAGAACTTGTTATATGAAGGCAAATAAATGGGTCCTTTTCTTTTATATAATGAGATCTATAGAAAAATGTCAGGAATCTCAGCTGGTGGTTATAATATAAATAACTTATGGTATGCTTTTAACACTGTCTTGGTAACAACAAGTCAGAAAGAACTACAGGAAATGATAGATACAGTAATTGTAGAAAGTGAGGCAAACGTGCTGCAGCTTGAATAATAGGAAGGCAGAAGTGATTGTAATATCAATGAAGTGTATCAAGACTAAATGTACAGTTACAGTTAATGGTATTAGTTTGGATATCTAGGCACATGGATAACATCAGACAAAAGGTGTATCACATATATGAAAAACAAAATTGAACAAGCAAGAACTGCATTGATAGGTAAAGTGCATCTTATGTCATAAATCTCGGCCACAGGAGGTTGGAAAACGAATACTAGCATGTTAAATTGTTCCTGTTTTAACACGTGACTGTGAATTTTGGACAATTAGTAAACAAGCAAAGGAATGCCTTGAGGCCTCACAGATATTGTTTTATAAAGCAATGTTGGAAATTGATCTCGCAGCCAAAAGGAGTAATCTAAATGTTTTGAAAGGAGCTAAGACACAAAGACAATTCATCGCAAAACTTCAGAAAGAGACAGTGGATATTTTTCGCCCACATTATGAGAAGAGAAAAAAACCGGAACATGTTGCGACAATGGGAATCATTTGTGGAAAGAAAGACAGGGGAAAACAGAAAGAGAGAAATCTTACTAGCAGTATTGAAGACTGCATGATGTGGAGAAGCATCCGCCATAGACAAGACACTTGGTGATGATGATACCGGTACAGTGGGAACTAATGCACCTGCCAGCTGGTGAGAAGGTTTTGAAGTCAAATCCCCGGCCCCTCTCCCAGGTGAAGTTGTATGTGAGTACATGGTTCCGGGGCCGACCCAGCTTCATATATTGGGTAAGTTGAACAAACATTAACTGACCCTTTGACACCCTTTGACCACGTACTGGGTGTGTGGTACTGGCCCCATATTTGTATAGACAAATGTAGGTCAACATCATGTCACGGCCTTGACATTCCTGGCAGTGTCTGTATACACTGTATGCAGCCTCGACCTGGACGCCAGGTCAACAACACTCGTCTCCATGGTGATTCGAATACATGATCACTGACGGACAGGTAAGCCTACCAGCCACTGTGCTACTGCCGTGTTCAGTATAATGTATACCAGTAGCATGTTTGAGGAGTGATTAGGGCAGTGCCGAGCAAAGGTCACCCACTGAAGTTTGGACAATGCGTATGGACCCAGCATCGTGGCTCCAATATGATCCTATGACCCAACATTGTGGCTCCAATATGATCCTATGACGTAGACACCAAACCCTGATATTTTCATTGTTTTTGTTTTCGTTGGCACGCTTTGAACTCAAGCGTAGTCCACACAAGTGCTAGTACTTTTGGTGCACTGACTGATGTTTCCGTGTGGATTAGCTTTCTCTGTTACAAATGCCCCTCGCCATCAGGCTAACCCACTCCGACTTCAGAGGTACTTGTAAGTTAGTCACCAAGCCAAGGACGAGAAGTCAGTATTTTAGTCCAACTGACCTGTGTAGGGGCTGAAACCGCTACCTCGGCATCAGCACACCGGATATTTGAGAATGAGCGCTCTTATGTATCCAGCCTGGCTAACCTCCATATTAAGAGCTCGTAGTGTCAACGTTGTGTGTGTGTGTGTGTGTGTGTGTGTGTGTGTGTGTGTGTGTGTGTGTGTGTGTGTCTGTACATTTGTGTTACATCGGCAACTGGGAGACTCCGTGGCCAAGTGGTCAAGTCGCCTGACCTTCCGAAGGTTGTGCGTTCGATTCCGGGCCGCGCCCTTCGGTTCATGAGTGCATTTTTCGGAGATTCCAGAGGGTCGTTGCTGGAGCTACGGAGTTCGTGCTTTGTGCGACACTTTATGCAGTTCGCTGCGGAAAGACACTGAGCCATATGGGATAACAACTCTGTGCAATGAAATCTCACCAAACCGCAGTAGTGATGCATATTCATTGTTTGTATGCTCTAGGCAAGCCGGTGGAACAATCTGACATAATTGTGACCTGATGTTTGACGTCGCTAGTAACTTGCAACTTCTATGGAGCTATCTGTTATTAAGTTGTCGTTGTCTTCTTACTGTTATGTTTGTTATTATTCACACGCCTATGTATGTGTATTGTTTAGTTAGAAATCCGGCGAAGTAAGATTCCCAATGTCTGTCTCTGCTGGGTTCATGGTTGCACTGCTTTAGTGGATCCGTCCATAGTTTTCCAACACAGCCTCGTTAAACGGATGTCAGATGTTGTGAACAGGCATGATGACTAGGAAGAGCATCGGTTACACCATCTCATCACCATCTATGTCAACGATCACTTGACACACATCTCATCACCATCTATGTCAACGATCACTTGACACACATCTCATCACCATCTATGTCAACGATCACTTGACACACATCTCATCACCATCTATGTCAACGATCACTTGACACACATCTCATCACCATCTATGTCAACGATCACTTGACACACATCTCATCACCATCTATGTCAACGATCACTTGACACACATCTTATCACCATCTATGTCAACGATCACTTTACACACATCCCATCACCATCTATGTCAACGATCACTTGACACACATGCAACAGTGTCACACCATCCCATCACCATCTACGCCAACGATCACTTGACACACACCCCATCATCGTCTATGTCAACGATCACTTGACACACATGCAACAGTGTCACACCATCCCATCACCATCTATGTCAACGATCACTTGACATACATCCCATCATCGTCTATGTCAACGATCACTTGACACACATGCAACAGTGTCACACCATCCCATCATCGTCTATGTCAACGATCACTTGACACACATGCAACAGTGTCACACCATCCCATCATCGTCTATGTCAACGATCACTTGACACACATGCAACAGTGTCACACCATCCCATCACCATCTATGTCAACGATCACTTGACACACATGCAACAGTGTCACACCATCCCATCACCATCTATGTCAACGATCACTTGACACACATGCAACAGTGTCACACCATCCCATCATCGTCTATGTCAACGATCACTTGACACACATGCAACAGTGTCACACCATCCCATCACCATCTATGTCAACGATCACTTGACACACATGCAACAGTGTCACACCATCCCATCACCATCTATGTCAACGATCACTTGACACACATGCAACAGTGTCACACCATCCCATCACCATCTACGTCAACGATCACTTGACACACACCCCATCACCATCTATGTCAACGATCACTTGACACACATCCCATCACCGTCTATGTCAACGATCACTTGACACACATGCAAAAGTGTCACACCATCCCATCACCATCTATGTCAACGATCACTTGACACACATCCCATCACCATCTATGTCAACGATCACTTGACACACATCCCATCACCATCTACGCCAACGATCACTTGACACACACCCCATCATCGTCTATGTCAACGATCACTTGACACACATGCAACAGTGCCACACCATCCCATCACCGTCTACGTCAACGATCACTTGACACACATTCCATCACCATCTACGCCAACGATCACTTGACACACACCCCATCATCGTCTATGTCAACGATCACTTGACACACATGCAACAGTGTCGCACCATCCCATCATCGTCTATGTCAACGATCACTTGACACACATGCAACAGTGTCACACCATCCCATCACCATCTATGTCAACGATCACTTGACACACATGCAACAGTGTCACACCATCCCATCACCATCTATGTCAACGATCACTTGACACACATGCAACAGTGTCACACCATCCCATCACCGTCTACGTCAACGATCACTTGACACACATGCAACAGTGTCACACCATCCCATCACCGTCTACGTCAACGATCACTTGACACACATGCAACAGTGTCACACCATCCCATCACCATGTATGTCAACGATCACTTGACACACATGCAACAGTGTCACACCATCCCATCACCTCTATGTCAACGATCACTTGACACACATGCAACAGTGTCACACCATCCATCACCGTCTACGTCAACGATCACTTGACACACATGCAACAGTGTCACACCATCCCATCACCGTCTACGTCAACGATCACTTGACACACATCCCATCACCGTCTACGTCAACGATCACTTGACACACATGCAACAGTGTCACACCATCCCATCATCGTCTATGTCAACGATCACTTGACACACATCTCATCACCGTCTACGTCAACGATCACTTGACACACATCTCATCACCGTCTACGTCAACGATCACTTGACACACATCTCATCACCGTCTACGTCAACGATCACTTGACACACATGCAACAGTGTCACACCATCCCATCACCGTCTATGTCAACGATCACTTGACACACATCTCATCACCGTCTATGTCAACGATCACTTGACACACATTCAACAGTGTCACACCATCCCATCACCGTCTACGTCAACGATCACTTGACACACATCCCATCACCATCTATGTCAACGATCACTTGACACACATTCAACAGTGTCACACCATCCCATCACCGTCTACGTCAACGATCACTTGACACACATCCCATCACCATCTATGTCAACGATCACTTGACACACATTCAACAGTGTCACACCATCCCATCACCGTCGACGTTAACGATCACTTGACACACACCCCATCATCGTCTACGTCAACGATCACTTGACACACACCCCATCATCGTCTATGTCGGGACGCAGAGGTGTTTCCAAGGCACCAGGGCCGGGTTATATACTGGCCAAGACCTATTGACGCGTCCTCGTCGAGCGTCCTGGGCAACAGGTCCCTTCGGGGTCCTGGCTGAAGTCAATAGGATCGCCGATTCCTCCGAAGTCGGAGAGTGTCTGCCTGTACGGCGAGGAACCACCAGTCTGCACACCAATAAGCCAGACATGGGACAACGGATACTCACGCAAACCTCAGGTCCTGTATGACATCACACTGATGTTGGACAACAGGATGCCTTCATCCGACATACAGGACTTCGCGTTGGAGCTCAAGCCAACGAACACAAGCAAGCAAGCAAGCATCGTCTATGTCAACGATCACTTGACACACATGCAACAGTGTCACACCATCCCATCACTGTCTATGTCAACGATCACTTGACACTGCGGCAGAATATATGGCAATGTAAAATGAAACAGTTAGGTAGTGTGGCTCTTGCAAGAAAGATAGATACATAGATAGAGAGAAAGAGGGAGAGAGAGAGAGCGAGAGAGAGAGAGCGAGAGAGAGAGTGAGAGAGAGAGAGAGAGTGAGAGAGAGAGAGAGCGAGCGAGCGAGAGAGAGAGAGAGAGAGAGAGAGAGAGAGAGAGAGAGAGAGAGAGAGAGAGAGAGAGAGAGCAAACACAGATATAGTGTACATATCTTACAAGGAACGAAAACCTGGTGAACATTAACTACAGTAAGGAGATGGATAGGAAACAAGCAGTAATAGTGATGCAATATAATAATTTACACGTTACGGAAATATGTAAAAACAAGCTAAAAACAACACAACGAATTCGACGTGTCGATCTTTGTGATCTTATTCAGGAACAGCACACAATGATCTACAGAATAAGTAAAATTAGTACATAAAAACCCAAACACAGAAAAGTATAAATAAGGGATACTCATGGGCGATTGCGCACCTTTCCGTGACATTCATATGATTGAGTCTTTTGTCGCCATCTAGAATAACAGCATGCATATTTTCATTATCAACCACGTAACTGTAATGTCTTTAGAATGATTTATTTTAATGTAATCCCTACAGCTGAAATGTGTATAGTTTTTGGATCAAGAATAGGAAAAGACGAAGTCCTTTCCCATGGTAATACGCCGACTGACAACCGTAGACTAAGCAATAAATTCCAAACGAACACATTGACACAAGCCTTGCCAGTGTTGTCAGCAATGTTTCCAGTGTCGCCCTCGGGGAAATCCTTATAGGAAACTGAATAATAGCTCACGAGCTGATGTCTCGGGTATCATCGCCGGTATTATGTTGTCGTAAACGTGGTAACTGGGAGAATAATAATAAACACGTTTGTAACTCGATGCTGATCAGTAAGTATTCCACTGTGGGTTAGAGCTTGTCAGTCATCAGGATTTATCTCAAAAATACATGTGGAAGGTACATGAGACAATAATCTTAATAATTTGAGCTATAAAAATATAAAGGAAACTCCACTATGGATATCACGACAGGGTTCGAATATAAAAGTCTTTAATTCTGTAACCAACCCCGGGGTAGATACGTCATCGTTTAGCCGATCTCTTACAGAACACTGTTCTCATCACAACCTGCTGGAAGGGCTCTCGATCCGCTGCTATATCTTCAGCCTCGAGTATTGTCCTGCCCAGGTGGCCTGTATTGTCGTGTGTCTACCGCCGCGTTGGTCTGTACCCGGCCAATCTCCCAGGAACCATGCCTTCATTGTTCATCATGTGGCTGGTCTCCTGCAGAAGGTCGCTCTTTTCAAGACCCAAGGAAAAGATTCTATATCCCTTTCCATTCGCTGAAATCTCTTCCATTGTCATTTCCACTGTGTCTTCAATGCCCCGTGTCTTTCTCTATGCTGGTTTACCCTCCATCACTGTTCTTTCCAAGCCATTGTGACATTTGATGTGGCCAAAGTACCCGAGACATGACACTGTGTCTGCCAGTTTTCTTCGATGTTCAGACTTGTAAAAATGTCAACACCTATTTGTCTTCTTGATCCACGATATTCTAAGGATTTGAAATTGAAAAGCCTTGATTTACTTCTTTAGTAATTTCGAAATGGCCCATGACTGGCATCCACATATTGCCAAAGGAAAGATGCATGCTTTCATCCAAGAGGTTTCCACTAATCTGTTTACCTTGCGTTCTGCCATAAAGTACTGTTTTCCACCCGCATGGCTATGGTAGGTCTCCGTCTGGCTTCTGTTGGGTGGTCACATTCTCATCCTTGTTGATAATGGAGTTGGGACAGTAAAAGTCTGTAACATTTTCTGCATTGTGATTTTAACCTATGACGTAGTCGCGTGCACAGATGGTTCTGTGAAGCATGGGGTGAATTGGCGATTCTCAGCCAGTCTAGAGGAAGATCGTTACTGAGGAAAATGGAACAAGTATGAGGATGGAGGTAACTGCGATCAATGATGTTTTGAGGTGGATAATAGGCACTCGAGCTACCAGAACAATAGTGGTGTCTGATTCTCAGTCCATGTTAGGTAAAGTTAAATAAAGGAAAGATATGAGTGGATACCAGACGTACAGGGACATTCTGTCCGGCACATGTCTGAGTGTGATGTCACGAGCAAGCTGGTCGGATGGTTTCGAAAGCACCAGTAGTTGGAAGACTCATGGACAAGGCAGACATGCTGACGTCAGATCAAGGTCATCTAACATGGATGTAGGTAATGATATAGAACTTTGAATATCCATCAGCTTTATACAACAATCAAGGTAGGAATATACAAGGTAAATACTGACACACATGCACACCGCAGTTATACAGTTCGTGTGTTCCTGTGTGCATTATATAGTCACAATCAGCTGCGTACAATCATACCCGAGCTGGGCAGTAAATGATGAACCAAGTAGGACCCAGGCAAGCGGAAATGAGCGTACATACTGTTATGTTACTACTAATATATGTCAGTGTTTACGATGTAATGGCAACAGCCCACTAGATAAAATAATAGGTCTTCTAATACACAATTTTGTTGTTCGCATATCCTTTACAGGACATCGCTGTCAACACCAGCATCTTTCAGCTGATTGTTGATTTCTTGGCAAGATTAAGCTCAGTAGTTTGCCATTGTTTTCTGAGCGACCGGCTCACATACCCCGTAAGTTACCGACGCGGAGAGAACCGCTACCGATTCTCACGCACGTCACGTTACTCACGAGAGTATAGGGATTACGGGGAAAGTCGTGTAACTCCTTGACCAGGGAGACTCTAATACACCAAGTTGTGAAATAATAGCGTAAGTG
This sequence comes from Cepaea nemoralis, assembly GCA_014155875.1. NCBI lineage: Eukaryota > Metazoa > Mollusca > Gastropoda > Stylommatophora > Helicidae > Cepaea > Cepaea nemoralis. Next base: position 247,034 of record JACEFZ010023290.1, on the reverse strand, counting down.
AGGAGCTCTCATCCTCCTCCTTTGTCATCGTTATCGGTTCAGTCAAATGTCTGGGACCCGTGTTATAAAGTAAGGCACTGTCCCAGAGTAGTTTATGATCAAACAGACAAATGTCTGGGACCCGTGTTATAAAGTAAGGCACTGTCCCAGAGTAGTTTATGATCAAACAGACAAATGTCCTGGGACCCGTGTTATAAAGTAAGGCACTGTCCCAGAGTCGTTTAATGATCAAACAGACAAATGCCTGGGACCCGTGTTATAAAGTAAGGCACTGTCCCAGAGTAGTTTTATGAATCAAACAGACAAATGCCTGCCAAGTTATGATTGAAAGAACGTGTATTGGGGGGGACGAGTTAGTGGGGCCTGTCAAATAATCAGTAGGTACAACCGCTGACAGTAATTAACATAGCTTACATGTTTGGGGGCCCATGTTTTAAAAAAGGGACTGCCCATAAGGGATTTAGACAAACAGACAAATGCGAGGGGTGTTATAAATAGGTGTGGGTTTATAGCATTGGAGGAGGAACGTGTAGCGAGTAGTGGGCTGTCAATAACAGTGGCTTTCAACCGCTGCATTCAAATGGTTTGGAAAGTAAACAAACAGCTCTGAGCGGTTTCCCAGGTATAGCCTGAATACGGGTAGCAGAATATTGGTTTTATTTGGGGGGAAGGGAAGAGACGGCCAGAGGCTCGCCTGCAGCACCCCTTGCGTTGGGGCCAAAGGGTTTAGTAAAAAACATTGGCTTTCCCGTAACTCATAAATGGTACAGAGATGTCTTTAAAGGTGTGCGACCAAGGCACTTTTACTTGGGTTTGTATGTTTATGCCAAAAACAACTGTTTTGGTTTTAACGCAAAAGAGGATATAACTTTAAATAATTTGAGAGAAATATCAGGTTAAAGAGTTACTGTCCTTGTAATCTCAAACCACCCGATTTTGACGACTTTCCATGATTTTGAGAGATTCATTTATTTAAGTCTTAAACATCCTTCCCCTGTCCCCCCCCCCCTCTCTCTCTCTCTCTCTCTCTCTCTCTCTCTCTCTCTCTCTCTCTCTCTATCTCTCTCTCTCTCTCTCTCTCTCTCTCTCTTTCTCCCTCCCTCCCTCCCTCCCCCAATTAGTATTATCCATACCTCTAGACTTCTACACACGTTCAGCTGGGTAACATACAGGGTTGTCAGTGCAGAAAGACTAATCTAAGACATTTTAGGTTCAGGTAAACACGGAAAATGTTTAGTTGCATGTCTTTTACATGACTCGCAATCAAACCCAGCATTGTTTGGCTATTTATGATTTACTAGTTTACGTTCAGTAGTTTGTAATTGTTTTGTTACGACCGAAGCTCATACAATTGTTAAAAATCAACACTCGGCAAGATTAGAACCATCATCTTGTAACATATTGATGTCTTTCACACTCTTTCAGGCGTATTGGTGTATGGTGGAAACCCCATTTGTTTATAGAGTATCAGTGATGTCGTTAATTTCACGGCGGTCGCCTTTAGGTCTGATGGCATTTTCTGGCACCGATTTTACAGACGCGGTTCGTGATCCCGCATACCCGCGTTCCAAACACAGCTACGCGCGATATGGCAGCAAACCGCGTTGCGCTGGTTTTTTTCCGAAATGGTGTGAGTGCCAGTCGCATAGAAAGCAATGGTAAATTTGCAAAGACATCAAAAAAAAAAAAAAAAATTCTGGTGTTGACTGCAAACGTCTTGTAAAGGAAAAGCAACTAAGTTTAACATGATCACATTCATGTATATAACCATGCATACAGTTAGACTGTCTCATTTCTCTTACTGCAGATATGGGGCTCGAACGGTGCCTTCCCGTCATTATAATGGCTGTGCTAATGCTGAAGCAACTACAGAATGCCGATGCCGAAGTTCTGAGCTCAAGCCATGAAGCGCAACTGGTCAGCTTGCTGAAGAACGTGCTGGAGTGTCGTCAAATTCCTGGACTAACAATGACTATTGTCAAGGGTTAGTTGTAACAATGCAAAGCCTCTCCTTCTTATTCTTTTAGTCCATGCCGTGTCATCATTTCTCTCCACAGCCTTCTGTCTCGTGTGCGGCAAATTATTTCTGCTGCATATGTGCCTCCATGTCAAGATATTAAACTGTCTAGTATTTTATGTCTTCGTCTCCCCCTGCCCCCGCTCCCTTTTTTTCTTAAAAAGTCCCTGTTGTGACGATGTACTCTTGCTTTCCCCTTCTCACGATGTGCCCAATAAAGTGAATTGTCTTCCTGTGTTGCTGGTAACTCGCTTTATTTGTGAGTTAACCTCATTACAATAAAGTGAATTGTCTTCCTGTGTTGCTGGTAACTCGCTCTATTTCTGAGTTAACCTCATTACAATAAAGTGAATTGTCTTCTTGTGTTGCTGGTCACCCGTTCTATTTGTGAGTTAACCTCATTACTAGTTCTATGTGTGAGTTAACCTCATTCCTAGTTCTATTTGTGAGTTAACCTCATTACTAGTTCTATGTGTGAGTTAACCTCATTCCTAGTTCTATTTGTGAGTTAACCTCATTACTAGTTCTATGTGTGAGTTAACCTCATTCCTAGTTCTATTTGTGAGTTAACCTCATTACTAGTTCTATGTGTGAGTTAACCTCATTCCTAGTTCTATTTGTGAGTTAACCTCATTACTAGTTCTATGTGTGAGTTAACCTCATTCCTAGTTCTATTTGTGAGTTAACCTCATTACTAGTTCTATTTGTGAGTTAACCTCATTCCTAACATGTTCATTACGCGTTGTACCTGCCCACGGTCTTCTCGTCCTTCTTCTATGAAACCACATCTCCAGAGCTTCCACATAATTACTCTCTAAGCAGCTGATTGTCCATGATTCTCCTCCGTACATCAGGGTTGGCTTGACAGAGCTCTTGGTACTCTCTGTCTTACTTTGATTGACGACTCACTGCACCTGCTAAAATGCTGCCCCCCTCCCTTTCCCAGGTTATTCTACTTGTAACTTATTTAATAATGCTCCCATCTTTGTTACCTAAGTATCCAAACACTTAAATACATTGGCTTATTTCAAACAAGTTTAAAATACTTTGATGTTGCATATTTATTGCCTATTTGATCAATAAATTGTATGTCAGTCACGTGACCACTTGAACAAGATGAGAAAAACAATGCATTTGTTATTAATCTATTGAGAGACAGAACCCAAGTATTTCATTAAATGTGAAATCCTAAAGATGTCATCTTGTCATAGTCTTTCCTTAAGAGTATATTATAATAGACTATGTTAACTAGCCTTTTTCACTTTTACAGTATAGTTATTTCTCATTTACATTCACTTGTTCTCTTACCGTACACAGTTACTTATTCTGATTAGTTCCTTCTCTTTAAGTATTAATTCATAAGAAATTCTCAGTCTATTATTATCTCATTGCTGTAGCATTTTCAATGTACTATATGCAATATATAAAATTGCTGGCATACTGTTCTTTTCTACTCTTCTGGTCCCCAACTTGGCGTGTAGGAATTTGAACAGTTAAGCCTCTGGAGTGTTTATGCTTCTGGCTATGATTCACAGTCGAATTTTCCTCATGTTAGACTGGTAGTGCATGGTTCCGTCGCCCTGCTACTGCGTTGAGTGTGTGGCGCGACAATGTGAGCTGTGAATTTCGTTTGGATTATTTTTACATCTATCCGCGGTTGTTGTAGCTTGAACTGCATGTTCGGAACAATGGCGATCGGCCTATCGCTTGGAATTGACTGGATTGCCTTTTCGGTTCACGAGTGCATTTTTCTCGGAGACTCCTGGGGAGTAGCTGGAGCTACGGTGTTCGTGCTTTGTGCGATGCTTTCAGCAGGCCACCATGCCGAAGGGGACCGAACTATATGGGGCAATGCCGGGGCAATGAAGTCGATCCTCTCGACTTTTAATGCAGTAATGTGTGGCTGCTGGTTTTCTAGTGACTGCCGCTTTCATCGACGGTGAACTGTATTTTCCGTGGAGGACTTTTGTATTGGCATTCTGACGGCGGCGTTATGCACAGTGCACCTATGCGGGCTGTTGGCTTGTTGAGACTCCTGTCTATTCCACTTTTTGCATAGGGCAGTGAGGAGCATTTCGTGTGATATTCACTGGCACAGGAACGGAGCATAATGGGGACGACCCGTTGCGGTGAAGTGGAACCGTGACTAACTAACATCTTTTCTACGCATATTATAAACACGACTATATTCCGATATAAACCCATTCATAAATGACTAATCTCTGCGGACTTTTGTTTCCCGAATACAGGTAAGGAGCACAGAATGTTTCCATTAGGTGTGTCCAACAAGGTGACCAATGATGCGGTCACCTCCCAGACGCTGTTCTACCTGGGCACAATCACCCAAGCCTTCACCGCCACGCTCCTGGCACAGCTGAGTCAGAGATCAGAGGGCAGGTAAGAACTCCAGGTCGTATCATCACAGTGTAAATATCTCCACTGCCTAGAATAGGTGACCTTTCTCATCATTATGTTATTATAAACAAACATGGCAGGAGTTCACAGCCCACAACGCAGGTCAGCCTGGTCGAATGGATAAGAGCGCTTGTTTTAAACTTCCGGTGTACTGATGCCGAATAGCGGGTTAAACCCCTACGCTGGTCGGTTGGATTAAAATGTTGACTTCTCGTTCTTGACCCGAGGACGTAAATTACAAGTACCTCAGAAGTCGGTGTGGGTTCGCCTGATGGCCAAGAACACTGGTAACTGGGAAAGATAATCCACACGCAAAAATGAGCCCAGTGCACTGGAAGTAGTAGCTTCAGTTTAACGCGAGCGAACACAAACGCCCACACAAAGCCCACAACGTGCTGTATAGCAATGAGACTGAAGACTCGAGACAACGTCGCTTAGTCTTGGCAATGTGACAGGTTGATAGGTGGTGGTTCATCCAGTCGATGAACAATTTCTATACTCTGATGTCACATTAGCCCGTATCTTCCGGTCTCCGGGGGTCTCTGGGGATCTGATACATAGTCTACTCGAATATGGGCCACAATCTGGAGGTCCAGTGTGCAGGCTGCGCTGGTGAAAATCCCCCTGTAGTTGACTATCTACAAGAGTCAGTTGAAATGGCCACCGTTCTGACAATATTTCAACATGAGCAAACCCACCCACAGAAACATATTTATACAATTTGAGAAGAGGATAGGAGACGATAGACCAGGTAAAAAATGCAAGCAGAAGCCGAATGCATCGGTTGATAAACTCAAATATGTAGCTCCGCTGTAAATAGACTCAACCTAGCGTCCTTCACTGGATGGACAAAGAAGAGGAAGACATATGAGAACGGTTATTACTAGGAAAGGCAAACCGGACAGAAACGCCTGTCCATACGGAAAATACTGAGTTCCAGTTTGTACCAGGCTGTGGACTCTACAGATCTAGACAGACCATTCATGTCAGGCACTGTTTCCCGGGGAGTCACGATAGTGCAGTGGCTAGAGGACTTGTCTGTCGGCGCAGTAGTCATGGGTTAGAGTCCCCACAGAGGCAGAGCTTTCACATTCATCTGGGTTTCCAGGTCGATCAAGACAAAAATGGTTGCCAGGGATTTACTTTGGGAAACAAAGGCAGTCGGCGTGATATTCACAACACTTGGAGTACCGATTGGCCTATAACACATGGGGTGTGCACCATATACCCAACACGCTTCAAGGCAAGTGAAAAGGCCGTTTACTTTATTTTATTTATTGTTCCCGAAAATAGAACACGGGGCCAAGTTCAATATATGCATGGCCTTGACGACCTGAAGTTAACAGTGCAGTCTGTGTTTGAAACAAAATTAAAAATATTGGCTAAATCCCATTGAACGAACAGAAGACAGAAAAAAAGAAGAATATACGGCTTCGAATGCTGGGCAGTTTGTAAAGCAGCAAGAAAATCGATTGAACCCACACAAGTTTAATTTTACAGAAGAATTGTACAAATATCACTGACAGCTAAAATGAGAAATGTAAATACTTTGAAAGTTGGAAAGACAAAAACTGACATTTATTGAACAATCACTTCACAAAAAGGAAACAAAAAACTGGAACATATTGTCATTATTAATCAGCTGAATGAAAACAGAGATAGAGTGCGGCAAAATGGTAGCAATCTCTACAGTCACATATCATGACTCGACAGATATCAGCTAGTGCATTGCTGTATTCAGCAGCTGTAAAGAAGCATGATCGTCTAGGCCCCTTGATACAGCAGCTGATGATTGTATTCTGAGGATTATGATAGGGGGTGGGGGTATAATGGGCGTATTTGTGTATGTGTATGTGTGTGTGTGTGTGTGTGTGTGTGTGTGTATGTGTGTGTGTGTGTGTGTGTGTGTGTGTGTGTGTGTGTGTGTTTAGGGGAAGAAAGCATGGAGGCTGGTCCCAATAATTGAGACCGAACAAGCGTTTGTCACAGACAGAGACCAAAAAAGAGGTGCACCACATGAAGCCCACCATGTTTCAACAGATAAGTCCACGGACAACCCAAAAGAGCTGAGAATAGTCATACTGATCGTCTGTGAGATGCAATTGGGAACCCTTACCATGGTCAAAGGGAGAAGATCAAGTTTCCGTCCGCTAGCAAAAAGGCGACCTAGAGAAGAGTCGACAGAACATTGTCACAAGTGTTGGAAACTTAGCTCAAACATAGGCTGCTGGACATGAAACTAGGGAGATGAGGAGAAATCGTGTACTCCCACAGAGGAGGAAAGTCACCAGCTTACTGAGAAGCAGTCGACAGGAGCTAACTGAGGAAGTGAGAACGTAGAAGAACGAAGCTTGGAGAAAAGTTCATGACCACCAGTGAGAATAAGTAAGAGGGCTTGTGTGTGACGTGACTTCATCTTAAAGTGAAGTGTCTTCTGTCGAGCTGATCACTTCTTTAGAAATATGAAGAGCACTCGAAAGTCACCAGAGAAGATATTTAAAGAAAAATTCCAGACTGCAAGCTATTTGTTTCAAAAGCTACAAACTAGCATCCAGGGCACAGAGAAAGAAGGCCTAGAGAAGCATCTGATAAAATCATATTCAAATGGCCAGAGAGAAATCCCCCACTGAGGGAGATGAAAGGATTGTCGTAGCCGGAGAAACCAACGACTAGTTTCAACCACTGTGGTGGAGATATAGGTAGTGGTAAGGAAACCCGCAGTTAGTCAGCACAGGATCCCAAATATTTCCCGTATACAGAGTATGCACAGTATCCGAACATCCCGAAAAGAATCCACCGGACTTTGACACCCGCCCTGAGACACTAGTGCATAATCATGAAGTGGATAAATAATTAACGGAATCTACATCCCCAAAGAGCAAACCTCGCCCAGTAGGACCTACTTCAGGTGAATCTTTCTTAGCAACGTTAGGGATAAAATATTATTTTCGGCCAAGGCTAGCAGAGCCAGAGCGTACTTAATGGAAAATAAGTACATTCACAAAACAGTACAGAAAGAGGGAATCCCCGAGATTCGGGGATGCGTCAAATGCCACCATGATTTAGGTAGATTCGTCAAACCCCAATGTAATTATGGCTAGCTCTAACCAACGTGTACAGATCTGTGGGACATTGCTCTCTACAGTAGGAAGGCAACACTCGTCAAACACTTCCAGTTCGCCAAGAAGGAACTTAAAGCTGGAAAAGTCAGGCACGCGAAGATTCTGCACGAGTCAGTGGATCATACTGACCGTGATTTCCAGCCTGCGATAGAATCAGGAAGGAAGTAGAAGATTATCAGCGCTAACGATTCTGCCCCGGAATCCTTGAGATTAAATGAAGTGATAATATCTACAAAGTCCAACAAGCAGGGTTTCGGACAGGTAAACGTCCTTAAGCGGTCCTAGACGAGGCAAGTAGAGATATGGTAGTTGAGGATATTCGTGAACCCAAAGATGACAAAAGAGTGAAACCGTCCATGCAACAGTCTAAACGAAGACCGCCAGTGGGTGTCCTAGGAAGGAGTCTTGCAAAGGTCTCTGATCTGAAACGACATGTCGTACACGACGTCAGTGTGACGCAGCTTCATCGTGACACAGTTTTATCGTTTTATCAACATTGAAAGGCGCTGACTCACAAAGACAACTGGCTATGCATATGAAAAGTTGACAATCCACAACTCGAGAAGGGGTAAACTGAAAAAGAAACATGTCATGTTAATAGAAAAGTTCCAGTGGAAGAGAGACAGGGGAAACCTTTGCGAGAAGATGTTCAACAGCTGGATATCATGACTTGGAGAAGCAAATACATCGGAAATGTTTGGCAGCAAACGAGACAGAAAGCTTTTGACAAAAAATGACAGTCAAAGCCACACATGGTCTATATGAGTAAGGTGTAACAAATAAGTAAGTACCAATAGAACTGATCACCAGACTCATGGTTAATATTGTCTATTATATGCAGTACATCTCTTCTGTCTAGCATACAGTTTGACATGCCTATCGCACAGTTAATATTGTCTATTATATGCAGTACATCTCTTCTGTCTAGCATACAGTTTGACATGCCTATCGCACAGTTAATATTGTCTATTATATGCAGTACATCTCTTCTGTCTAGCATACAGTTTGACATGCCTATCGCACAGTTAATATTGTCTATTATATGCAGTACATCTCTTCTGTCTAGCATACAGTTTGACATGCCTATCGCACAGTTAATATTGTCTATTATATGCAGTACATCTCTTCTGTCTAGCATACAGTTTGACATGCCTATCGCACAGTTAATATTGTCTATTATATGCAGTACATGTCTTCTGTCTAGCATACAGTTTGACATGCCTATCGCACAGTTAATATTGTCTATTATATGCAGTACATCTCTTCTGTCTAGCATACAGTTTGACATGCCTATAGCACAGTTAATATTGTCTATTATATGCAGTACATCTCTTCTGTCTAGCATACAGTTTGACATGCCTATCGCACAGTTAATATTGTCTATTATATGCAGTACATCTCTTCTGTCTAGCATACAGTTTGACATGCCTATAGCACAGTTAATATTGTCTATTATATGCAGTACATCTCTTCTGTCTAGCATACAGTTTGACATGCCTATAGCACAGTTAATATTGTCTATTATATGCAGTACATCTCTTCTGTCTAGCATACAGTTTGACATGCCTATAGCACAGTTAATATTGTCTATTATATGCAGTACATCTCTTCTGTCTAGCATACAGTTTGACATGCCTATAGCACAGTTAATATTGTCTATTATATGCAGTACATCTCTTCTGTCTAGCATACAGTTTGACATGCCTATCGCACAGTTAATATTGTCTATTATATGCAGTACATCTCTTCTGTCTAGCATACAGTTTGACATGCCTATAGCACAGTTAATATTGTCTATTATATGCAGTACATGTCTTCTGTCTAGCATACAGTTTGACATGCCTATAGCACAGTTAATATTGTCTATTATATACAGTACATGTCTTCTGTCTAGCATACAGTTTGACATGCCTATAGCACAGTTAATATTGTCTATTATATGCAGTACATCTCTTCTGTCTAGCATACAGTTTGACATGCCTATAGCACAGTTAATATTGTCTATTATATGCAGTACATCTCTTCTGTCTAGCATACAGTTTGACATGCCTATAGCACAGTTAATATTGTCTATTATATGCAGTACATGTCTTCTGTCTAGCATACAGTTTGACATGCCTATAGCACAGTTAATATTGTCTATTATATGCAGTACATGTCTTCTGTCTAGCATACAGTTTGACATGCCTATAGCACAGTTAATATTGTCTATTATATGCAGTACATCTCTTCTGTCTAGCATACAGTTTGACATGCCTATAGCACAGTTAATATTGTCTATTATATGCAGTACATGTCTTCTGTCTAGCATACAGTTTGACATGCCTATAGCACAGTTAATATTGTCTATTATATGCAGTACATCTCTTCTGTCTAGCATACAGTTTGACATGCCTATAGCACAGTTAATATTGTCTATTATATGCAGTACATGTCTTCTGTCTAGCATACAGTTTGACATGCCTATAGCACAGTTAATATTGTCTATTATATGCAGTACATCTCTTCTGTCTAGCATACAGTTTGACATGCCTATAGCACAGTTAATATTGTCTATTATATGCAGTACATCTCTTCTGTCTAGCATACAGTTTGACATGCCTATAGCACAGTTAATATTGTCTATTATATGCAGTACATCTCTTCTGTCTAGCATACAGTTTGACATGCCTATAGCACAGTTAATATTGTCTATTATATGCAGTACATCTCTTCTGTCTAGCATACAGTTTGACATGCCTATAGCACAGTTAATATTGTCTATTATATGCAGTACATGTCTTCTGTCTAGCATACAGTTTGACATGCCTATAGCACAGTTAATATTGTCTATTATATGCAGTACATGTCTTCTGTCTAGCATACAGTTTGACATGCCTATAGCACAGTTAATATTGTCTATTATATGCAGTACATCTCTTCTGTCTAGCATACAGTTTGACATGCCTATAGCACAGTTAATATTGTCTATTATATGCAGTACATCTCTTCTGTCTAGTGTAACAGAGTAGCTTAGGAGTAAGGAGTTAAGGAATGCTGCGCATTCCTTGACTAGGGGGAAAACCATAGTGAACGTGTGTGCACGAATGAAGAAGTGTATCTAGGAAAACACACACGTCACTTGACTTGGGGCTAGCGGGAGAGAATGTCAACATCAAGAAGAGAGTCTACATCATGTATGCTGAGATAGCACGATCCAGATAATAAAGTATCTTTGTAACAACGCGAAGACTTGTGTGGTGCTGTACGATCACTGTTATAACCTTGTGTGTAGCACTGTCACACAGGGTTGATTTGGTGCCGTGAAATTATCAAACATGGGAGGTCGCGGAGAGAGAGTACCGCCATAGAAAATGGTTATGTCTGGCGTGTCTGGAGAAGTAATTATAGTGAAACACAACAGATGAAAGCCGACTGTTGGTAGCTAAATTCCTGATTAAGAAGGAGAACCAATTTCAAGGTCAGCGCTAAAGAAAAGGTTTGATTGATACTTATTTTTTTGAAAGACTGATGTTATTGCATAATTATGAAATTAACTGGAGAATTGATCAACGCAAAATGCTATATTGAGATCAAGTAATGCCGTTCTGCATCAAAAATCAGTACAAATTATGAGTTTTAACCCGTGGGATTGTTGAAGGTGAACTCAAGGTTATGGTACAAATTCCATAATTATGAAATCAAGGTCTGTAATACTTTATACAGTCACTTCAAGTAAAAGAAGGCATAAATGAAACTTGTCTCAACTCGGGGTTTGAATAAAGTAATTTTAAACTGACCATGGCGAGAGTTCCACATGAAAGTAAGAGACTGGATAGCGTCAGCTTTAAGTCCAATTGTTATTGACTGGATTACGTTTGATATATATGAAAATCACAGATTGCTGCTGGAAAGTGAATTTTTTTTGCTGAAGTCGTGAGCAATTGTCGCTTGAGTGAAGGTGACCTTACTGGAAGGGAATCTACAGTAATCGAGCAAGTAATCAAAGTCTTGTTGCGAGCCTGATATCGAGCGTGATCAACGTCAGGAAATAATTAGAAAGATCTGAATTCGACTTCGATTAAATTAGTAAGGAAAGAAATCCAGAGGCTCTTCGTTGTTCTTTTATGTGGTGTAGGTAATTCCGAATCAGGAGGTCATTTAAATTATTTTGTCAGAATTCAGGATTGAAACAGGAATATTTCTTCGTCAGGATCTTCGATTGGAGGATTTAGTTAAGATAATTAGATAATATTAGAGTAATTAACAGATTATGTATTGTTGCTGGGTTTGAAATCAATATTGTTGAAAAATTTGTATATTGCTTGATAATTATAATTTTTAGGATGGAATCCCAAGATTTTTCACAGGTACTCACTGGAGTTGGCGGGGCAATATCAAGGTTGGATGCGGTGTTAAGACAACAGAATATAAGCACTGATGTTGAAAGATTTAGTGGTCAAGCAAATCAGTTTAAGAAATGGATTATTTCTATTGAAAAACATGCATATTTAGTAAATGCTACAGATGGAGAGAAAAAGAACTTGGCATACAGAACAAGTACAAGTCCAGTTTCTGACCATATTAGAAGAAAGTTAGAAGCAGCAGGAGGTGAAACCTGGGAAGAATTTAAAGATGATCTCGCAAGAAAATATGCTGAAATTACTGATCCACAACACGCATTCTCAGTATTGCGACAGACTAGACAAAACAGCACAGAAAGTGTTCAGCTATACAGTGACAGGTTAATCAACTTAGCTGAAGAGTCATTTTTAGGACAGAATGTACGAGCAGAAGAGGTGGAACGGATGTTGGTGGGGATTTTTGTTGATGGGATTAGGTCAGATGGATTGAAATTTAAATTATTAAGAGAGAATCCTGCAAGATTGTCACAAGCGGTAGATATCGCTATACAAGAGGAAAGCTTGAGGAGGAGGTTTAGGCTAAGGGTAGGACGAGAGTTAGGTAGTAGTTCGGAAGATAGAATTGAAGAACCTATGGAAATAGGACAGTATAGACATGGATGGAGAGGAAGACGAGGAGAAATACAGATGGTGCAAAGAAACGAGAATGTATATAATCAAGATAGAAGAGGACAAGTGAGAAATACTGTAAGAAACATGGAAGGTAACACAAATAACTCGAATGTGGTTTGTTGGGGATGTCACCAACGTGGGCACATTTTTCGCTTTTGTGGTAACAGAAGTGGCCCATCGAATACGCAAAATAGTAGAGGTGTTCAGACGAGTGTACAGAATAGAATGGCAAATGGCAGACCAGCAAATTGGAATTCTGGAGAAATACAGAGAAATTTTAGAAGGTCAGGAAATCAGGGAAATTGGCATCCCGCTTACTGAATAGGATCGGCAGTAGGAGGGAAGATAGTAAGATCCAAAAAGGGCATCAATATATTAAAAACCCAAAGGATGAGTATAATAGAACATTTAGAAATAAAAAACAAGCCGAGGTAAAACGATTGTCATTAAATGTGGTAGATCCTAGCTCATGTATAGTACAGATAGGAAAATATAAAGTTAGAACATTAGTTGATTCGGGAGCACAAGTTAGCGTGATTAAAGAAGCATTTTTATATCGAATGTTAAAAAATTGTAAAATATTTAGAATTCAAGAGAATCTTCATTCGGTAACGGGACAAAAATTAGAAGTGTTAGGACAAACGATGATAAATTTGAAATTAGGAGGGATAAATGTTAGGCATATGTTCCATGTGGTTAAAGATTTAAATAGAAATATGATATTGGGACGAGATTTTTTATTGAAAAATGGAGTGAGACTTTTATTTGATTTGCATAAATTAAAATTCCAAGATGTTTACGTAGATCTAGAGGAAGATATGCATGTGTCGACACTAGTTAGAGTCAAAACAACCATGAATTTAAAACCACAGTCAGTTAATTTGATACAAGCAAGACTGAAGAGAAATCCGTATTATGTAGCAGGAAACATAGTCAGAATCACAGAATTGCAAAATGAAATAATTGATGAGCCAGGTTTAGAAGTTCCGGATGGAATAATAGAATTAGATAAAAGTTTAACATTTCCAGTAATGGTTATTAATAACATAGGTAGAGAAATTAAATTATACCGAGGATGTGTAATAGCTAAGCTAGAACATGACAGCGTTAGTGACATATTGGCAACAGATAGAGTAAATATGGTAGGAATAAGTTATTCAGAAATCTCTAATGAAAGAAGTAATAATAGACGCGGATACAGAAGAAAAGGGAACGTAAGAATGGATGAATTGATCCATCCATATAGAAGAAATACAGCACAAATACATTCACTAGACAAAGTAACAAGAGAAAAAGAATTGTTAGCACAATTAAAAACTTCGCCAGAAAATAAGGAAGTGTTAGAACAACTTATAAAACAAAATCAAGATGTGTTTGCGATAAATGATTTAGAATTGGGTAAGACACAAACAGTTACGATGGAAATAGACACGGGAGATCATCCACCAATTAGTTTAAAACCATACAGAACTCCGTTAAGAAATAGAGAAGTCGTAGAAAAGGCAATAGAAGATATGTTGAAAGCAGGCATAATAACAAGATCAAAATCAGAATGGTCATCTCCGGTGGTAATAGTGGCCAAATCTGATGGTTCGAACAGGTTCTGTTGTGACTACAGGGCGTTAAATAAAATTACTAAGAATGTAGCGTACCCACTGCCAGTAATTGATGATATTTTGGGGCTACTTAATGGTTCTACATATTTCACAACGCTGGACGCAAGGGCAGGATTTTGGTGTATTCCGATGTCAGTAGACGCGCAAAATAAAAGTGCCTTTTGTACTCATATGGGTTCGTACACATTTTTACGTATGCCATTCGGTCTCAAAAATGCACCGTCTCACTATATGTTCTTAATAAATGAAGTACTAGATGGTATGCAAAGTTTTGCCCTGGCATATATTGATGACGTATTGATTTTTACGAAAGGAGATGTAGAGAATCATTTAAAACATGTTAGACTAGTATTTGACAGATTAAGAAGGCATGACGTTAAATTAAAGCTTAGTAAGTGCCAGTTTTTAAAGACAGAAACAAAATATTTAGGCTATATAATAAATAGGGAAGGTATTAAACCAGACATGGAAAAAATAAAAGTTATTAAAGAGTTACCTCCTCCCACTAACGTTAAGGAAGTGAGAGCTTTTATAGGAACGTGTACATATTATCGGCGGTTTGTTCCAGCCTTTTCTAGGATAGCAATACCTATTACGAATTTAACGGGAAAATACGCTAGATTTAAGTGGGATGATGAGTGTCAAAAAGCGTTTGAACTTTTAAAAGATAGCTTAACAGTGGTACCATTATTAACACATCCAGACCTGAATAAACAGCTAATACTATACACAGATGCTTCAGACAATGCAATAGGAGCATGTTTAGTTCAACCATATGAAGGAGAAGAATCTGGAATACCAGGGGTTAAGAATGAAAGACCAATCTATTTCTTGTCTCATAAACTCAGCAAGACTCAAAAGAAATGGCCGATTATTGAGAAAGAAGCATATGCTATACACTACGCTCTTCAAAAATTAAATTACTACCTACATAACGCCAATTTCATTATTAGAACTGACCACATGCCATTAAAGTCGATATTAGAAGCACCAATACAAAATAGGAAAATACAAACGTGGGCATTGAATTTACAGGGGTATAATGCTAAGGTTGAATATGTGTCAGGGAAACATAATACGTGCGCCGATCTTTTGTCTAGAATCCCGTACCCACAGTCATCAGGAAACACGGAAGATGAAGTTGAACCAGAGGTAGACGATCGAAACTGGCAAGTAAATATATTAGATTCTGCCATAATAAATAGGGAAGAATTTGAGAGTTTACCATCAGAACAAGAGTCGGAATCTAGAACAGAAGACCCACATTTAGAACAGTTTGATATGAAAACAGAACAGGAATTAGATCCGAAAGTAGTACAGATAAAAAAGAAATTGAAAGAAACAGGGGAAAATAGTTTTAAAAGAAAGTTTGTAGAGTTACAAGAAGACAATCAATTATATTATATCAGTGAAAAAGGTGAAGGAGTAAGAAAATATATTCCGAAACATTTAGAACAAGAAGTCTTAAAGGACATACCACGATAATAATGGTCATTTTGGACGAGATAAGTTAGTGAAGGCTATTAGCAGTAAATATTATTGGCCGAATTTATTCAAAAGCGTATATGAATATGTTGAAGCATGTGAAAAGTGTAGGTTAAGAAACATGAAGATAATTAAATGTCCTTTACAAGATACCGATATTCCTCAATTTCCAATGCAGAAAGTAAGTTTGGATATTTCAGGTCCTCATCCAAAAACATTATCGGGAAATGTATACTTACTACATATAGTTGATTCATATAGTCTTTGGCCAGAAGTTTATCCAATTCCAGACAAGAGTGCTGATTCAGTTATAAATATGCTGTTACAAGAATTTATACCAAGGTTTGGGTGTCCACAAATAATACTTACAGACAATGGGAAAGAGTTTGTAAATAAAAAGTTTGAGAAATTGGTAAAAGATTGGAATATAAAACACATTAAGACTTCATATTACAGACCAACTTCCAATGCAAAAATGAGAGACAACACAGAACACTATACAATATTCTAGCGAAAAATGTAGAAGAACACGATATGGATTGGGATCTTTATTTGGGGATAGCATTAGCGGCGATACGTACACACGAAAATGAAGGAACAGGTTTCTCACCATTTTACTTAGTACATGGAAGAGAACCAATATTGCCAATTGATAATTTATTAAAGCCTAGGAGAAAATATCTGGGGGAAGATTTTCAAGAAACAAGGTTGCAAGAGATGCATAAAGCACATGTACGTTTAAGAAATAATATAATTAAGGCTAGAGAAAGACAGAAGAAATACGCAAATAAAAATGCACACTTACAAGAGTTTAACGTAGGTGATAGGGTATATTATAAAAAACATAGAAAAAACTCTAAGTTTGATGCTCATTGGGTCCCGGGATACTATATTTTAGAAAAAAAAGGTCCAGTGTCGTATACCATTAAGAATCAAATTTCAGGGCATGTTGCACGTTCACATGTAGAACACTTAAGGCGGGATAATGAGGAAAGGGATGCAGAGAATAATAATAATAATTATTGTTCCGAAGAAATATTGTCGGGTGGACAGATTGTCAGACAATCGGTATATCCAAGACCTATAGAGAATGGAAAACAAGTAACAACAGCATCTAATACAGCTGAACAAGAAGAAACGATACCAAAAACAGTCATGACAGAGGAAAATAACGTGTATGACGATTATATGAGTGAAGAGTCAGTTAGGGAAAATATTGAACCTCCATTTATGAATACAAGACAGGCAGTAAAAAGAAAGTTGGATAGACAGAAAGAAAAAGAAATTAAGAGGCAAAGGAAACTTAGAGCGAATTCTTCGAGTGAGGAAGAGATGCCACTATTTGAAAATTTGTTGAGACGGCAAGACAGGAAAATTAGATTGGATTTAGAAAGGAAGAGATTAGCGGTTGCTAGTAATGGATATACAGATGGGGAACAAGAGATGGATGAAAAGTCAGAAACTGATGAAGAGGCTGATATGAAAGAAGATAGCTCTCCTCGAGAGGATAGCGACATTGATATAGATATTGCAATTATAGAAAAAAATTTGAGGTTATTAAAGAAATGGAGAAGTGATAGATGAATAGAGTGATACAAGGTTCTGCAGATGGCAGATAGAAGAAGAAGTTGGACATGATATTTTTGTGTTTACAAAGGTACTTGATGGAGTTTTGCTAAAGCGGAAAATTATTATTGGGTACTCAGAATATGGTATTGAAATTTGTATGTGTACATTGATTAATGTGTGGGGATAAATATGATGGGGATTGAAATGCTTTGCTCAATTGTTGGGACTTCAATTGTGTTTTATGAAATGTGAAAAATAAGTTAACTTAGATGGTTATTTTTACGATGTTTTGGGTTGATTGAGTTACCTTAAGGGTGTTTAAAATGATTATTACTTTGAAGTTCAGTTAGAAGATGAATTAAAGTAGTGTTTAGTGAAGTGACTCTATTATATTGGAGGGGTATGTTATTATTACATGTGGGGTATGCAATGTATATACAAGGTTTATAATAGGAGCTGGGTTGAACAGCGTTTAATGGGAGAATATGGGGGGAATGCCAGGTTGAAATTTGGCATTTAAATAACGGCATATTGGAAGAAGAAGACTGTACTTAACAGTATAATAATGGTTAGGAAGTTTTTTGTTGTTGAAGGAATGGTAAACGGAAAATTGATGATCTGAGTAATACAAAGGCTAGCAGTTTTGGATTAACATATTTTTTTGATAATAACAATTATTATTGACGGAAACTGAAGATAAATTTTGAAACTTTATTTTTTGATAAAGTTTTGAGAATGTATGGGAAGAGAAAGGTGATTACTTCTTACTTTCTTACTTTTTCCTTACTTTTATTAATTTCAGGTGCGCACCTACACAAATCTAACTAGCTATTTTTTTTCTGTCTATCCTAAAATACTGAGAGTGTGAGAATGTGAATCAGGGGGAATAAAGGATAAGGAGAATATCTTCAGTTTTGTCAATCATAATTTAGATGGACGTATTAAAGTTAAAAGCGGTTCGCTTATGGAGACTTTTGTATTGTGGGGAATTTTATGGAGAGTTTTGTAGAAAGTTTTCTAGAGAACTTTATAACGAGTTTTGTAGAGAGTTTCGATATTATGGTCTCTGGTTAGCAGTTGGCTATGATGAGATAGGAGGTATAGAAATGTAGAGTTGGGGTTGAGATTTTTTCAAGGAAAAATTCTCTTTGAAGAAGGGGAGGTATTGTAACAGAGTAGCTTAGGAGTAAGGAGTTAAGGAATGCTGCGCATTCCTTGACTAGGGGGAAAACCATAGTGAACGTGTGTGCACGAATGAAGAAGGGTATCTAGGTAAACACACACGTCACTTGACTTGGGGCTAGCGGGAGAGAATGTCAACATCAAGAAGAGAGTCTACATCATGTATGCTGAGATAGCACGATCCAGATAATAAAGTATCTTTGTAACAACGCGAAGACTTGTGTGGTGCTGTACGATCACTGTTATAACCCTTCTGTGTAGCACTGTCACACTAGCATACAGTTTGACATGCCTATAGCACAGTTAATATTGTCTATTATATGCAGTACATCTCTTCTGTCTAGCATACAGTTTGACATGCCTATAGCACAGTTAATATTGTCTATTATATGCAGTACATCTCTTCTGTCTAGCATACAGTTTGACATGCCTATAGCACAGTTAATATTGTCTATAATATGCAGTACATCTGTTCTGTCTAGCATACAGTTTGACATGCCTATAGCACAGTTAATCGGCCCAGAGCTGCAGCTATCCAGCCAGAGACTGACTGAGATGATTACTCTGAGGGACGCCCTCATGCACAGAACGGGTCTGTCTACAGGTAGGCTACAGCGGCAGGCCAGACCTGCTGTTTATTTCTGTTGTCTTACCAGAGAAAGGCCACTTCAAGGAACTTACTGATGTAGATATGTAAAGTTTTATGCTCTCTTATAGTACATCTGTGAAGTTATGCTTCCGTATCAATTCTCCACTGCATTGTGAGATTGAGTGAGCGGTTTCCTGCCTATAGTGTTCATGTAGAGAAAGATATCTGCTAACCACACTACAATGCTGAATTAATCCCAGAACTGCGCATTTCGGAATCACGAATCACGTCCTTCCACTGTTGGGTATCACATTCCGGACGGGTGGGCTAATAAGTTAGCACATTGGCGATTATATTGCAGTGGCATATGCAATCTGTTTTGTTTAAAAAAATATATAGTTCAGTAGAGTTAGTCGAACACTAGACACGGCCACACAGAAGACAAGATTGCCAACTGACATTGCTTTTATAATAGGCGTTAATGGTCAACATTTCTTTGTATTAAATATGAGGATTATGTCCCTTTAATGACATTCATTATATTCAAATCAATCTATTCCTCCCCTCTACCGAGTGTCCACCTTGTCGAGGTAGAGGGGCTTGTGTGTTCCAATGACCCCAAGAGCTATGCCGACGGTAGCACAGCTACTGGTAGGGTCACCCATGTCGGACAGGTCAAGGGAGAGGGACCAGACCAAGTGACACACAAACCTGCTGCCTTGTAGGTAGACTGGGGACAGTCAAAGGCTAGGGAAATCACCCCGAACAAATGCTTGTCGAAATCGGATGTACTGAGCCACAGGCTTGACAAAGCAGTGCAACGTAACTTAATTCATGATGTCACAAATTAAAATTAATCGTTATGGTAGCTAATCCCGTGAAGTCCCATCAGGCGGTGATAGTGCCGGGCCCCCTGCCTCGAGGGGGTCCACCCATGACTACTGGTGGTCACCTTCCCCTGTGCTGTGGAGTCAAGGCACAGAGGAGTAGGTTAAGAGCTATTGACCAAACACCCCGGACACTCAACATACTACAGTGGAATGCCGAAGGAGTTTATAACAAGAAAGCCTCCCTAACACAGCGTCTTCATAAAGATAGAATAGATGTGGCTTGCATTCAAGAGACACACCTCAACGCCAATCGCACATTTTCAGTCGAGGGATATCAGGCCACACGTTTCGACCGCGAAGGACACAAAGGAGGAGTTGTAATACTTACACGAAATACAATACCTTGCAGCGAAGTATCTGTGATCTCTGACAACCAAACGGAAATTATAGGTGTTGATATAATGATAAAGGACGTGAAAATAAGAATTTACAATCTGTATAGCCCGGCAGATAAGGATCTTACACTCTCAAACATGAAAATAACTGACACAAATTGCATTGTTGTCGGAGACTTTAATAGCCGTTCAGAAAGATGGGGATACCCAGATACTGACAAAAGAGGAGATGAATTGGAGGACTGGGAAATAGACTCAAATCTCCATCTACTCAACAAAGTGGATGACACACCGAGCTTCTACTCCAGAAGATGGATTACCACTTCTACTCCAGACTTAGCTTTCTGCACAGGAGACATCCTCCACAAAATCGATCGCCACGTGCTTGACCAATTAGCAGGTAGTGACCACAGACCAATCAAAGCTTGTAATGAATATGGAGTATGTTCCACAGGAGCAAAAGCCTTTGCCCCGCTGGAATTACAAACGAGCAGATTGGGACAGATTTGCCATACTAACAGACAAATATTGTGAAAACATAAATACACGATATGGCAACATGAAGCAAATGGTGGAAAGTCTAAACAGAGCAATAATACAGGCGGCCACTGAGTCTATTCCAAGAGGAGGGAGGAACAATTACAAACCATACTGGACTGAAGAACTACAAATTTTGGAGGACAAAGTTGAAGATGCTAGGAAGACCGCAGAGAGAGAACAAACAACTGAAGCGAACATCTCTCTCAAAGCCATCTCAGCAAAATATAAAAGAACAGTAAATCAAACAACAAGAGATTGTTGGAGGAAAAAAACAGAAAACCTGAATTTTGACAGGGATGGAAACAAACTATGGATACTAGTGAAAGCCATGAATAATGAAGGACCTAGAAACAAACAAATAACAATTAAACAAGGAAATGCCTTGCTTACAGGAAAAAAGGCTGCAAATGCACTAATGGAACACTATGCCAGTGCAAACCACATTGATATTACAACCGAACAGAAGAAAGCAATCAAAGATAAACAGATACATCATAGAAATACAGAGACAGCAGCAGAATATATGATTGCAAATCTAACAATGGAAGAAATGGAACAGGCAATGAATACCCTAAAAAAGAAGACATCACCAGGAAAGGATGGAATCACAAATGAAATGCTAATAGGACTAGGCACCAAGGGAAAGAAGAAACTACTAGCAGTCCTAAATTACAGCTGGAAGAGGGGAATAGTCCCACAGGCATGGAAGGAAGCTATACTAATACCAGTCCCAAAGAAAGGAAAAGACCTGGAAGAACCAAATGGCTATCGACCTATCAGTCTACTTAGCTGTGTAGGAAAATTAATAGAACGCATTATCAATGGCAGGCTAACATGGCATCTGGAAGAAAACCAACTCTTAACACCACACCAAGCAGGATTAAGAAAGTACAGATCCACTGAAGATCAAATAACCTATATAGCTCAGGAAATAGAGGATGCCTTCCAAGAGAAAAAGCACACACTAGCGGTCTGGGTAGATTTAGAAAAAGCATTTGATAAAGTATGGAAGGAAGGACTGAAAGTAAAACTGCAAAAAATGCATGTTTGTGGGAAAATGTACAATTGGATCAGCCACTACCTTGAGAACAGAACTGCCAGAACAAAAGTACAAGGACAAACCAGCAAAATGATGCTGTTGGAGCAAGGTGTCCCCCAAGGAGGAGTTCTTTCACCAACATTATTCCTAGCATATATAAATGACATCACATACAATTTTCCAGCCAGAGTACACACATCATCCTTTGCAGATGACCTAGCCATATGGACATCTGAAGAATATATTAGTACAGCTAACAGCAGAATACAGCAAGCCCTATTAGCGCTAGAGGACTGGTCAAAATCATGGCTAGTGAAGATAAGTGAGGAGAAAACAACATGCACAGTGTTCTCCATCTCAACTAAAACTCAGCAACCTAAGCTGGTATTGAATGGAAAAATATTGCGCCATGAAGAAAATCCAAACTATCTAGGAGTCACATTTGATCGTCGCCTGACATGGAAAACACAGGTTGAGAAAAATCGAACAAGAGCAAGGCAAAGAATGGCAATCATGAAAAAGCTTGCTGGTACAACGTGGGGAGCAGATGAGAAAGTTCTCAAGAAGTTATATACTGGACGGGTGAGGCCAGTACTGGGATATGGCATTGCAGCTTGGGCAACAGCAGCTAAGTCAAACTTTAACAAAATAAGTAGAGTCCAAAATCAAGGAATGCGAATCATAACTGGAAGCCTGAAGACAACGTCTATTAATGAATTAGAAAAGATCACTTGTTTGCAACCAATGCAGGATAGAAGAGATAGCAGAGCCCAGCAACAAGCTGAAAAATTTAGAAGATTGACAGACCACCCTATGTATAAAAGGTTTAGTGGTTTTGGGAAGGGAAGACTGAAGCGTAGCAACTTTTGTAGAAACTGCAAAACGAAAGATTAGGGCAGATCCCATACTTAACATGTCAACAGTGAGACCCATTTACAGTGCAGACAAGTTCCCAGCTTGGAGACAGCAGCAACTGCCTGAGATGATAGAGAACATTCCTGGTATTGAGAAAAAGAACACACAGCATGAAACCGAAAGAAGAGAAATAACCCTAAACTACATAAAAGAACATTACCCAAGCAGGAATTGGACCCATGCATATACAGATGGATCAGCCAAAAATTCAATAGAGAATGGAGGAGGAGGAATTCTCCTAAATTTAAAAAATGGAGTGAAAAAAACACATTCAATGGCAACTGGAAAATTTTCAAGTAACTTCAAAGCGGAGGTAGAGGCTCTGAAAACTGCAGCAGAAATGCTCCTGATGGAGGAAAATAAAGAGAAGCAAATAGCTATCTTCACAGATGCAAAGTCAGCTGTCTCAATACTGAAGAGCAAAAACAGCACAGAACTAGCTGACCTAAGAGCAGCACTCCATGGTCTATGCCAGAAATCCAAAAACCATGTAATACAGTGGATCCCATCACATTGCAGTATACCTGAAAATGAAGAGGCTGACAGACTAGCAAAAGAGGGTGGACGATTACCACAGCCTTGCATAGACATAACATATAATGAAGCAAAAAGGTTTATAAAAAGCACGTATAGAACCAAATGGGAATCAGAGCATCCAGGCCACCAGAAGGATGATGCATATTACAAACTCGACCGAAGAGAACAAGTAGCAATCTTCAGACTCCGCACAGGACATAACAGGCTGAAACACCACTTGTTCAATAAACTAAAGATAGGAGATACCGATGAATGTAATTGTGGAACTGGTAAAATGACAGCTAAACATTTGCTGCAGGAGTGCCCAATATATGCAGAACAGAGAAAGATATTTTGGCCCACGCCTGCTTCATTTGAGGACAAGCTCTATGGAGATATCAACAAGCTCAAGTTGACTACAGCTTACTTTAACTACATTCAGGTTGACATCTAAAGGTGCATGAAGATGTATTTAGACTGCCACACTTCATACCACAGGTATGTCGGTTACAAAAGCGTCCCAGAGGCATGAAATGGAATATTGCTTGGATAGCACATCCATTACATGGAAAGTCTGAATCAAAAGCTCACTGTGTGGGCTTCGTAAATGGTGGAAAAAGTGTCCCAGTGACACAAAATGGAATATTGCTTGGATAGCAAATCCATTACGTGAAAAGTCCGAATCGAAAGCTCACTGTGTGGGCTTCATAAAAGGTGGAAAAAGTGTCCTAGTGGCACGAAATGGAATATTGCTTGGATAGCAAATCCATTACGTGGAAAGTCTGAATCGAAAGCTCACTGTGTGGATGTCATCTGCAGACTGCATTCTTCTGGTTTCCGGAGGAACAGCCTATGGTGAACGGAAGGCCCAATATACGGAAATGAGGCTAAGCAGCCATGTGCAGGACGTGACGATTCCTTGGG
The DNA here is from genome assembly GCA_014155875.1 of Cepaea nemoralis. NCBI lineage: Eukaryota > Metazoa > Mollusca > Gastropoda > Stylommatophora > Helicidae > Cepaea > Cepaea nemoralis. The sequence goes on along the minus strand of JACEFZ010023290.1, from coordinate 222,865 downwards.
TGAGCCCAGTACCAGAGCGCTGTGTGATGGCTCTGCAATTATGGAAGCCTCCTTGGATGGCGAGGAATGCCCATGGTCTGCCCCTGCCTTCCCTTGAGGGCCGACCAGGATGCCTTTGGCTGTTCTATATGGGCCAGCTGGGATGGGAGATGACACCACAACAGTGAGAGTCTAACGTCCTAAGAAACCCCCGGGAAGGTTAACCCGGTCAACAAATGCCCGCAGAAGTCGGATGTGTCGGCCTAACGGCGCAAGAACGCAGCTCTGCTGTAAACAGGCACAACGCAATCACGTCCGAAAAAAAAAAACTCCGGATGAACGAAGAAGAAGAAGAAGAAGAAATTTCCCTGCATCTCGTGTATAAT